>JALMGF010000235.1:745000-1202765 GCA_023333645.1 Sceloporus occidentalis | reverse complement strand
AATTGTTCTCGTGCTCGGGGGAGGGGGGGCACTCGCTAGCCGGTGACCGGGGGCTCCGTAGGGTATGGCTGGCACTAGGTGAGGACGCACCTGACGGGCTGCAGATCTGGTTTGGTTTTGCCCCAGATGTAGACTTTATAGCCTTGGAGGTCCGTCACGTTACTCTGATCCTTTTAGTGTTATCTCGCTCGTAATATTTGCTGGGAACGCTTTATTGTCACATGATCCAAAAGCAGGGACTGATAGGCTGTTGTCATAGAAACTGCAAAAGCTTGTTAAAAGTTTCTCGGGTCTTTCTGTTATTCCTTAACGTTCCAGAAAGTGGAACAGCAGCTTTAACCAACGTTCCGTGCCGGCGGGGACCGTGTCCGCTCGTTATTATTCTCTACGGGTCCGAGGATTCTTTATCGTTTTTGGAAACTATTCTTAAAAGAGCGTCCCTGAGAAACATCGAAATTCATTTTTTTGGGGCAGAATAGCGCGATTGGTAACTTTGGTTTAGTTCCTGGGGAGCCGCGTAATTAACTCAACGGAATAATGGAATTTAGATCTGAGGTTTCTGCGGATTGCTTTAGCTTTTACACACACAGCTGTCAGTGGAACAGCTTCCCAGCAGAGGTGGTAGAGGGTAATACAGTGAGGGCATGCATGGGATAGACATACGGCTCCTGAATCTAAGACGAGACCAACGACTGATTAAGGTTTGAGTCTTTACAGCAGGAGAAACGGGCGACTAGACGGGGGCCGGATGGGGCCGATCTGCCGGCAGCTTCTGGGTCTGTATAATGAGAGCTGGCCAGGTTGTGGTGTTTGGGGTGAAATAACAGACAGGTGTGGGACGCGCCCTTCGCGGAAGGAATGCAGCCTCCCGGTTGGAACAATGAGGCAGAGACTGTTGTGCGCGTTGAACATTTGCTGGCAGGGAATGCGATCTCCGGCCGTTACTCATCGCTTCTGCACGCAGCGCCGTTCCGCAGCCCGTTAATAACCGGACTGAAGGTGGGAAGATCTGCGCGTCGCAAACAGACAGGTTTTTATATTTTTGCTTTTTTTTTTTAAATAAATAAAGGGACGTTAAATCCCCCCCCCCCCCCGAGCCCAAAACGGAAAGAGGGAGTCCGGCGTCCCAGGGGGTTTCTGAACTAAACATCTAAGAAAAAAATTAAGTTTTAGGAGGAACTTCCTGGTGATTGCATAAAAAACCCTTTCAGCTGTCAGCCATTTAGCAAGTCGGTGCCCTTTACCTGGGTCACATGACACGGACTGCGCTTTCTGGAGAAATTATGAGTGGGAAGTAATTTAACACAAATTACACATTAACCTTCAGAGCATAACCCCCCGCGCTGTATACAGTAATATAACCCCCCGCGCTGTATACAGTAATATAACCCCCAGCGCTGTATACAGTAATATAACCCCCCGCGCTGTATACAGTAATATAACCCCCCCGCGCTGTATACAGTAATATAACCCCCCAGCGCTGTATACAGTAATATAACCCCCCGCGCTGTATACAGTATATAACCCCCAGGCTGTATACAGTAATATAACCCCCCAGCGCTGTATACAGTAATATAACCCCCACGCTGTATACAGTAATATAACCCCCAGCGCTGTATACAGTAATATAACCCCCAGCGCTGTATACAGTAATATAACCCCCAGCTCTGTATACAGTAATATAACCCCCCAGCGCTGTATACAGTAATATAACCCCCAGCACTGTATACAGTAATATAACCCCAGCGCTGTATACAGTAATATAACCCCCCAGCGCTGTATACAGTAATATAACCCCCAGCACTGTATACAGTAATATAACCCCCAGCGCTGTATACAGTAATATAACCCCCAGCGCTGTATACAGTAATATAACCCCCAGCGCTGTATACAGTAATATAACCCCCCAGCGCTGTATACAGTAATATAACCCCCAGCGCTGTATACAGTAATAACCCCCCCAGCGCTGTATACAGTAATATAACCCCCCAGCACTGTATACAGTAATATAACCCCCAGCGCTGTATACAGTAATAACCCCCCCAGCGCTGTATACAGTAATATAACCCCCCAGCACTGTATACAGTAATATAACCCCCAGCGCTGTATACAGTAATATAACCCCCCAGCGCTGTATACGGTAATATAACCCCCAGCGCTGTATACAGTAATATAACCCCCCACGCTGTATACGGTAATATAACCCCCCCACGCTGTATACGGTTATCTCGTAAAGGATAATTTAGGAACCCAAAGGGTCTCATTCCTGGTTATTGACTTTGAGAAAACTCTCTGCGTTTTGGCTGAAAGTCTCCGAAGAATCCGCTGGGGGGGGGGGGGGGGGCGCCGGTTCCTTTAGGTAATATTTCTGTGTGAAATCTCATTAAAAAAGATGGGCAGAGAATTCCAGTTAATTTATTTTTAATGCACCGCGTTAGGAAAGAGACTTACGAGCCTCCATCGGTCCGGAGCGGGTGATTCAGGGAGAAGAATCTCGATTTATTCTGACTTTCTGCTCCGGTGGGATGCTTCGAATTGAGAGATAATAATAATAACTCATAATAATAACTAATAATGATTAATAATAATGACCAATAATAATAAATAATAATAATGACCAATCTGGATGTGGAGCCTCAATGTCTTCATTTCTGTCACCAATCATCACCGTTTTTAGTTGGTATAAAACGAGTCATTTTTTTGTCCATTTATCTGCTTTTCTTTCTGAAAACCGGTCCGAGAATCTTCCGTGAAGTGAAATCGTTTGATGCGGTAGAATGCTCTTTCTTTTCCTATTCGGCCCCATCAGTCCTTGTTTTCAGGAGCCGTATGCCTACCCCATGCGTGTTTAAATTCCCTCACTGCATTAACCTCTACCACATCTGCTGGGAGGCTGTTCCACTTATCTACCACCCTCTCAGTAAAGCACATTACATTGTAATCATCCTATGGTCTCCATAATAGAGCGGCAGAGATTGGAATTAGAAATGAGTTTAATGCCTGTGGCGATGTCGGGATCTGCTTCATTCTGTCTCAGTACGGGTAGTTTGGGAAACCCCAGTTTTCCCCCCAAAGGGTTAACTGAAACCCAGGCGCTCCGGTGTCGGCACCGGCCCATCTCCCTGACCGGCCCCCGCAGACAGCAGCCTTTATCTAGAAGAATCCGCTGTTACTATGCGAGAGTTTCTGTTTCTCCCGAGGACACCGCATTCTGACGGTGGAATCCGGTCAGACCCGTTTCCCCGGCTCGGGCTTCTCCTCCTATTGTCTCGTTGATGATCTCTCTCTCCTCTCTCTCTCCCTCTCTCTCTCCCCCTTTGTTTCACCTGCTCCCCTCTTGGCGCCTCCGTCCCTTTAGTTGGGTCGGTTTGGGTAACTTTTGGGCAATATTTCTGCGCCAGACGCGGCTTTTCGGACTCGTTAATCCCAAATAAAGGCCTCCGGTGATTATAGGAAGTATTCGAGAATAAAAAAAATAAAAAATTGGGAAAATCTGGATTATAAGCGGTGATCGGTCGGAACAGACATTCCCGGGATAATTGTGCTTATATTTCCTATATTGGGATGATGGGGATAAGAGTGGAAACGCCTGCAATGCCCATCATCATTCTCACGTTTCTATCTCTTTCTCTCTTGATCACTCTTCATTCTTTCTCTTTTTTACCTATTTTATTTATTTTTCTTTGTTTTCATTCTTTTTTTCCCCTCTTTTCTCCTTCTGTTTTCATTGTTTTGTTCTTTTTGTTTTCTTTCACTCTCACTCTTTTTTTTTCTTCTCTCTTGTTTCATCTTTCTCCATTTTCCCCCTTTTTTTCCCCTTTTTCCCTCTCCCTCCTGCTCTCTCTTTGCGTGGTGGGATTTCCAGACCATTCGCATGCTGACTCATTCATTCATTCATTCATTCATATTCTAAGCATTAGAGGCGCATCACCCGGTTTGTAAGGGTTTTTAGGGGTCGCTCCGCCATCTCTCTGGCCGGTAACGCTGACATTATGGCTCATTTTACATAAAGCTCTGTGTCTTTTTCCCCCCCTTCTGCATTGTTGGTATTAACCCCTCGGTGTCACAGTATCTTTTTTTCCTTCTGCATTGCTAGTATTAACCCCTCGGTGTCACAGTATCTTTTTTCCTTCTGCATTGCTAGTATTAACCCCTCGGTGTCACAGTATCTTTTTTTCTTTCTGCATTGCTAGTATTAACCCCTCGGTGTCACAGTATCTTTTTTCTTTCTGCATTGCTAGTATTAACCCCTCGGTGTCACAGTATCTTTTTTTCTTTCTGCATTGCTAGTATTAACCCCTCGGTGTCACAGTATCTTTCCTTCTGCATTGCTAGTATTAACCCCTCGGTGTCACAGTATCTTTTTTCTTTCTGCATTGCTAGTATTAACCCCTCGGTGTCACAGTATCTTTTTTTCCTTCTGCATTGCTAGTATTAACCCCTCGGTGTCACAGTATCTTTTTTCTTTCTGCCTTGCTAGTATTAACCCCTCGGTGTCACAGTATCTTTTTTCTTTCTGCATTGCTAGTATTAACCCCTCGGTGTCACAGTATCTTTTTTCTTTCTGCATTGCTAGTATTAACCCCTCGGTGTCACAGTATCTTGTTTTCTTTCTGCATTGCTAGTATTAACCCCTCAGTGTCACAGTATCTTTTTTCCCTTCTACATTGTTGGCATTACCCTTCAGTGTCACAGTATCTTTTTTTCCTTCTACATTGTTGGCATTACCCTTCAGTGTCACAGTATATTTTTTCCTTCTGCATTGTTGGCATTAACCCCGCAATGTCACAGTATCTTTTTTTCCTTCTGCATTGTTGGCATTAACCCCTCAATGTCACAGTATCTTTTTCCTTCTGCATTGCTAGTATTAACCCCTCAGTGTCACAGTGACTTTTTTGGGGTTTTACTTTCCTGATAATTTCTTTTGTATTTGAGATCCGGGGCGCGGGTGACTGCCCTGGGGGCATCTCTCAGCTCTGGTGAGGTTTTGCGGAGAGTCACTACCTGGAATGTTTGCTGAATATTTTCCTCGGTATGTCATTTATTTATTTTTCACATAGCTGAGGAAATCTTCAATCATTAACCGACACCTCTGATCTCAGAAAAATAATACCGATAGCGGCTGTCACGTTCAGAACTCCCCCAGTCATCTGCAGAATGTCACAATTTATTTTTTGTGTTTAAATGAATTCTGTATTTAAACATTTAAAAAGGAACAAGAAGAGCCCCGAAATGTCTCGTGCGGAAATATTTCTTGACATTTTTTAAAACTGTCATGCTTGGTATTTTTACCGAATTTTGACATTTATTAGACACGTCTGACAGCCCAACCATCGGTCCCCTGGACCTCCTGACATACAAATGGAGATCTATAAATGTATTGCCGACCCCTAGAGGTCTCGTGATGAATTAGAGACTGCTGGCAGTTATTGTAGTCTCCACGCGACATCTCAGTGCTGAGGGGCAATTATATGAGCATTTAACAACCTACCAACCAATAGCAAAAATACTTTACACTGCAATCGAGTGAATCTTTTCTTTAGTCCGCGTTGATTTTATTGGGTCCACGTACAAAAAGATGTAAAGTTACTTAAGATTTGGAGATCTCAGAGGTCTCTTTTTGGTCCGGCCGTATTAACCCAAGAGAAAATTGATAGAAAAATGTTGAGACCTCAGAGGTCTCTTTTTGAGATCCATCTGAGGAAGAGACCTCTGAGGTCTCAACATTTTTCTATCAATTTTCTCTTGGGTTAATACGGCCGGGTTGTTTCAGTCGAAGTTTCTGCTTTTCTTGTTTCCTTGAAGAAAACCTTGAGCTGCCTCCTTTCATTCTCATTCTGATCAGACCGCCATTTACATTTAAATTGTGAAGCATTTTGTTGTTGTTGACTTAATTAGTTATTCATTCAGAAGAGGTAAACAGAGCGCGCGCGTCACCCGTTACCGATTAGCATGCGCCGCCTCGCTGCTCGGTCGACATCCCTGGGCTGGCAAATTAAACCCTTTAAGGAGCTTTAATAGAATCGATCAGTCATTGAATTCAAAGTTGGGGTTTATGAAGTTACTGAAGCTGTATCAAGTTGGCTTTAACTCTTAATCTGCTGGAATCTGCTTCTCCTGAGTAGTGCTGTCTGCTCTATCATTATACTATATACAGCGCTGGGGGTTATATTACTGTATACAGCGCTGGGGGGTTATATTACTATATACAGCGCTGGGGGTTATATTACTGTATACAGCGCTGGGGGGTTATATACTATATACAGCGCTGGGGGTTATTTTACTGTATACAGTGCTGGGGGTTATATTACTGTATACAGTGCTGGGGGGCTATATTACTGTATACAGCGCTGGGGGGTTATATTACTGTATACAGCGCTGGGGGTTATATTACTGTATACAGTGCCGGGGGTTATATTACTGTATACAGCGCTGGGGGGGTTATTACTGTATACAGCGCTGGGGGGTTATATTACTGTATACAGCGCTGGGGGGTTATATTACTGTATACAGCGCTGGGGGTTATATTACTGTATACAGCGCTGGGGGTTATATTACTGTATACAGCGCTGGGGGTTATATTACTGTATATAGCGCTGGGGGTTATTACTGTATACAGCGCTGGGGGGTTATATTACTGTATACAGCGCCGGGGGTTATATTACTGTATACAGCGCCGGGGTTATATTACTGTATACAGCGCTGGGGGGGGATTATTACTGTATACAGCACTGGGGGGGGGTTATTACTGTATATATGAGACTTCACCTTTTAATTCCCTTTGTAACATTCCCCTCGCCCCGTTCTTGTTTCTTGGTAAGAATTTCGTCTCTCCATAAATCAGTTTTATTGGCGATGTTTCCATCGATCTGTTAAGATGAGCTGATAAATCACACCGGGGAACGTCGATACCTCCGGGTCCCAAAATATAGAAATGTTTAATAATGACAACTCTTTCAATGCAAAAAGATCGATTATAAACGTGACTCTGCATTCCTGCGCCGGATGCGCTCCGTCGGCTGGCGTTACGGGAAGAATTCATAAAACCCTTTTTCATTCATTCAGACTTAAATCAAAGTAAAAAACTGCTTCCCGTTTAGGAATGATAAAGGTTTGCTGGTCGTGGCCGGGGGGGGGGGGGGGGGGATCTTGACCCGTTTTACTCGGCTGACATAAATATCTGTCCTTCCCGACGTCTATAAATCTTCCGAAGTGCGTGAATGAGAGCGTTACCTAAAGTGACTGTTAAATGGACGGTTTGAAGGCGAATACCTGGCAGCTTCCAGCCAGCAGATTCTTCTCTGCTTTAGTGCAGGTGGTTGGGACAGAGGGCTACGGTTTAGTATATGTGCATAATGGCTTGGGAAAGTATCAGACCGCCATGTGAAAGAATAATGGAGACGCTCCACAAAGCTTTAAACCAAGGTTCCCATGGGGCGAGATGTATCCCCTTTAACCGGTTGCAAAGGGTATGAAGACATAAGAACTAAGCTATGAATGGGTTAATAATGAGACATTGCCTGGTCCTACAACCTGAATAAAACAGGAATGCTGTCCGCCCAACGGAATTCCCTGAAGGTTCTGGATGTGTATAAGAGGGTGGTAGATAAGTGGAACAGCCTCCCAGCAGAGGTGGTAGAGGCTAATACAGAGACATGCATGGGATAGACATACGGCTCCTGAATCTAAAACGAGACCAACGGCAACAAGGTTTGAGTCGCTAGAGCGGGAGAAACGCGCGCACGTAGGCCGGATGGGGCCGATCTGCCGGCAGGTTCTATATTTCTGTGTGTGTTTTTCCCTGAAATGCCTTGAATGCTCTTAAGGGGGTCTTTACTCCAACTTTACAAACGGGCAAGAAAGCGTCATCCAGTTGAGTAAATCCCCCCCAAAACATGGAGTTATTTATAGCTATAGATGTCAAATCTGTGATGTGGCCGTTCTGCCCACGCGTTTCGCCGCGGGAGGCTCTCTGATTTCCAGCCCCGCGCGTTCCGTTCATAAACGTCGTGTTCGGATTCAGAATATTTGGAGCTGCGGATATTAGTGGTTTTCCAGCGATCCGCAGCACGCTCCGATAACGCGTTTCCTGTGGAAAACCAATTTTTATGCCCATTATAAAAAAATCTGCATTTTTATCGGATACGGCGTTTCGCTTCATTAACTTCCCATCGCTGTAAAGATCTGATGATCTGTGAGCCGCGGTGCGGCCGTGGCTTGTGCCGGAGACCCGCGATGCCGCGTTACCGATGGTCTTTATGTGGGTATCGAGAGCTTTGAAGTTCTAAAATCGACCAGAAATAGTCCGACCGACCAGATAATTCCGCGTTATTTTCATTACAAGCACAAGATTTAATTTTGGTTCCACTTGTAGGGTTTTCCCTGCTTTTCACGTCTTTTATTCCCACCGTTTTATCGGCACCTTGGCGAGCGGGCTGAAGGTTGAGAACCGGAATTCTAACACCCGTTCTGCAACAATCAATGATTTAACCCATTCCGTATTGATTATTTATCATGATCGTATAGTAATCGGGGGCGTAACGATATCTGTATACAATGTATCTGTCTTCCTGGATTGTTGTAAATATTTATATGTAAGATTTTACATAAATCAAAACCCATATGTCAGTCAGACGGTTTATAGTTATGTTAAAGGTTATTTAGCGATTACACTAAAACTGCTGCGCTCGTAAATGTTTCCAAGGAGAACGTTCCACGCGCCCGTGAGATGATGATGCTGATGGTTTAATTGCCCCGCGTGATTAGAGCGGCACATAGCGCCTAAATTCCTTAGCGGACTGTGAAGTTACTCTGCGGGGTCTGTACTTTAAACAAGTGTTACGTAGTTAGTTTTATAATTCCATAAAATATGGTTGGTCCTACACCGCTTCCCAAATGTATCTGTTGTTGAGAATCGCTGTGTGCGTCAAGTGGCGCGAATGCAACAAATAAGCATTGGATCTGCAGACCTGGAGCCGCCGTTGCTGTCAGTCGCTGTGATATTTTGGGCGATTTTCCCCGTTCACCACACTGTGCTGATGCTTTATGGCGATGCTAATGAAGTCCGTTGCTCCATTGACTTTCATTAGTCAGAGAGTCAGGCTAGGTGATTTCGACTAAGGTATTCTATTGTTTCCCACAGGCAGTATGTTAAGGAGTGAGGGTGTTTGTTTAGTAGACCGGGCTCAGATAACGGGGCGAGGATTTCATAACCCATAACATATTCCGGTGCTTCATTTACATAACTTGTCCCTTAATTAAGAGACCTGCCTGTTAGTTTGATGCTGAACCAAAGATGTCCGAAAAATACCCTAAAATAATATCGCGATGCTGTGTTTTTATGGTACCGTTACGTCTGTTATTCCATTTAAATGAAACAATAATTACATAATTTATAATAAATTATTCCCTTATTAATGAGATGCACTGCAGTAATATCCATTCTCTCTCCCTACTTGTAGCTATAGAATAATTCCTCCACCAGCCGCCCCCAACTCTCACTGCTGGGTTTTAATCTATTCTTTTCTGCTGCTTTATAGTTTTATATTTGCCATGGAAACCTTTCAAACGCCTTTTTATTATTTTAATATTATTATTAATAACCTCATTTGTGTTTGGAACGCACAAGAACAATGAGCAATCGCTTAATCCGGAGCCGCTTTCTAAATTGTTATTTTATACAGAGTACCACGCGCTAAATAAACCCAGAAAAAGGCTCTTTCTGCGTTGATTTATATTCTTCTTGTGTCCAAAATATCTATATTTTTTTTTTTTTTTTTTTCTACTTGGCCTGAAGAGAAATTAAAATCCTCTTGAAAGGCATTTAATATCACGATGACAAAAAAGGCAGTTAAATATAATTATACCCTTAGTCCCTAAAATGTTCTTAATGGCTTCCAAGTATTTGCTTTTTACTAAAAAATATGTAATATTTTATCCTTTTCCGGATCCTGAAAATGTTGACTTTCCCCGTATATTATCTTGTCCAGCTTTTATTATATTTTTGATGTTGCTATATATTTTTATTTATTATTATTATTATTTAATATTTTTTATTATATGTTTGTTTTTATATTATCTCGTATGATTTCAAAAATAATTTGCAAGCATTCGACTGGTTACCAAGGACAAAAATTGACGGTTGTTGAAATTTAGTCTGAAAGTACATAAAAACCTAAATAATTTCCCAAAATATTCACAATGCCCCCCCCCCCCCCCCGCTTTGCTTATACTTTGTAATGACTCTACATTAAGCTGGGTGGTTACAGTGAGTGTTTTGTTTGTTTTTTGGGTGGGTTATCTGTACCGTTTACTATCAATATAGATAACAAGAAAATCAAATGAATTTAATTCCATGTTGGAATCTGCTGCATGGGAAACCGGTTTATTTCTGAGACAAAGCTTAGCGATCCACGTTATTTGTGCATAATTTTTCGTACGAAATGCTTTTCCATCAATGCGGCCTTTGTCTTTCCCACGGGAATCCCTCGGTAGAAAAAAAAAAATCCCTATTAAGTCAATTATTAAGTATTAATTGGGTTTTGTGTCCCTGCCAGCGCAGGAGGGAGCGCACCAACCAAGTCGTATTGTTTCGGGATGTGAAAAATATTCCGAGTCTCTGCCAGGAAGCCGCCGGCTGCCAAGTGATTTGAGGGAACAGGATTTTCCAGTTTCTGAACAAATAGCAAAACCGGTAAAGTATAGGAATTCCTCCATGATTATGGCCGCTTAGTGTCTGTAAATACACGTTTTCTCATTCAAAATGCTAATCTTCAGTACCCCACACCTGGGGGCTTTGCAAGGGCATAACTAGAAGCCATAGGGGCCTGGTGGACCCCCAGACTTCACTAAGTATGTCCCACAGTGCCAGCTTGGCCACCAGTTTGTCAGTGCCAAATTTGTACCCAAACAGCTTGCCTGTGCCATCTTTGTCCCTAAACTGCATGCCGGTGCCATCTTAGCCCCCAAACAGCTTGCCGCAGCTAGCGGCTTTTAAACGGGCAGCCGCAGGGTTCTCCTGGCTCCCTAGCAGGGGGTCTAGAGTGACCCCTTTGCATGTAAATGCTGCACCCCTGGGCCTTTGCTTATGCATTACAGGCTCGGTCTGTTCTACTTTGGAATTTTAACTAAAGTCAATTTAGACAATTTGTGTTGTCTTTAAGAATTGTAACCTTTATTTTGTGATTATTTTAAGCGGCTCTTCCCTTTTCTTGACTATTAAGGAATTACAGAACGTATTGCCCCACCAAACACCTTGAAGCATTCGGTTCTCCTATCCTGTTTTTATTATCTGCGTGACTTTTATTACCGCTGGGTGTAATCATTAAACCCGCCCGGTCTCTGTATTTAAAGGCATTCTCGTGGATAGGACTATTTTGGCAATTAAGATACGGTCTACGCGGAAATTGTTTTATCGACTTTTTTAGTAGAAAAAGTCGTGGCCGCAATAGGAATTTAATTTGGTCTTTTCTCCAACAACTTTTAATGTAATTAGAAATTCCGTAAAAGGAACTAATGATTTCTAACGCATCGGTTAAGGGCGGCAGCTGGCGGAGTACGACGAGGAAGCATGGAGGTGATTGCCGGAGACCCGATGCTGTCTGGCGAGCTTGTAGGATCGCCTGATTAATTTATTCAACACCAATTCTCCGATTCATTTCAGAATGAATTAACTAATGGCGAGAGAGCGTCCGGAGAGGACCCATTTGGCCCGCCTGGTCTGCCTGATTTTCCTGTTGAAAACACTCACTTTCTGACATGTTGCAAAGGAAACTGAAACATTTTAATCTACATGTTCTGTACTGGTTAAAATTAGCAATTTCTGCCCCCCCCCCGAGGCGACATTCGGGGAAACCTCGCTGGATATGCTATACGTAATGCAGCACAGGCTCGCTGCGGTTGGCGAGGCAAAATGTTTCAACTCTCCAACAACCTCGCCATTTAGTGAATAAACCCCTTGAGGTCCCCACTTTATTATAGGAGCCTTAGAAGTGGCCCTAAAGAAACTTAAACAGACGCTCAGGCTAAAAGGGCCAGAAGGTTCTTACCAGATTCTTTGTTTCTAAGTTATGACGTTTTACGAGTTACAGGCGAGGGTGTGCAATGACATCACTAGACAATAGGAACAACAATCTGTCCACCTTATTATAACACACGGTGGAACCGGCCAATATTCTATAAATCATAGAATTGGGTAACAGCAGACCCCGTACTGGGCATCGGATCCTCTTTTAGCCCTTACTGCAGGCGCTGTTCTCGTTATGCAGCCCGGATCGTTACGTCGTCCCCGTTTACTCCGAGCGAGGCTTAAAAAGATCGATAAAGTCATAGAAGTACATTTTTTTTCATCTTTTTTCCCTAACTGGCATAAATCCCAGCCGGGGGGGGGGGGGTTAGGGGGAAGCCCATGAATTATCCCGCTGGCAAAACTTTCACTCCTCGAGCCCGTAAAACATTTCTGTCTCCAATTTCCCTGCCGTTTATCCCGAAAAAAGACTTATTGCTAAAAACCAGTGACGTGAAACGCTAAATTCTGAGTATTATCGTTCTGATTTATAGGTCTCTCCACCGCGCAGGATTCTAAACGTATTCCTGAAGTCCTTGAATGTCGCCCGTTTTTTCCTGACTTTAGATCTTAATCAGTCCTTGTCTCGTATGTGACGTCGTACGATGAGTTTACATCAATGGAAAACGCAATGGGGGGGGGGGCGATCAGAAGAGCTCTGAGTAACATGGCAAAAATTTCCTAATCTTCAAAAAGAGATGCTGATTTTTTTATCTTTACCGAAATTCAAAAAATTCCTATAATTCCTATTCCAAAAACTGTAATTATTTATATAATCGCAGTTCCAACTACTGAGTCGATTGGGTTTTTTCTTATTTTTCATTCTTTTTTTTCTTTTTAGCCACAACCAGCGGACGACGACGTTCAGACACCCCGTGACGGGAGAGATTTCCCCCGAGAATTCCGAGTTTGATTTACGAGAAGGGTAAGCGCGTTTCTTTCCAATACGTGGTTTATCCGCCGAATCCCGAGAGCGAATGGATCTGATGGTGGATTTTCTTATCTCCGATCCCTGCATTCGTAGGAAATCTATAAAATGCCAATAAACGCATCTTCGGAGCCAAATGCGTGCAGAGAAAATATATTTAATGCTTTTTGTAGGAGCCGCGGGAGCGTTCTGTGCACCCCCCCCCTTAATGTAAGTGAATGCGTCACCGGCGCTTCATTATTTCATATTGTTATGATCCTGTGGATTTAATGGGGGCGGCCGGGGGCCACGGAACAATAAAGTGCTGGAAAGAAAGCCTTTTCTGGTAAAATACGTATCGTGTTCATAAAATCTGCTTCCGTTATTGTTTCTGTAATCTGCGCCTGCTGGTTTTTTTTAGGTGGTTCTTACGGAGACCACGACTTGCAAGAAAAAAGGGGGCAAAAAGACAAAAAAACATAACAATGTAGGGTGGCAAACAATACGTCAGCGCGATGTGTATAATTCCGCAATTTCTTTTCCTACTGATGAAGCCAAAGTGTGGCGAAACGCGTCGGGGACATTATTCTGCGATTTTGCATGTTTTATATATATATATATAATATAATTTATATATATAATCAATATACCTTATATATATATTCTTGGCAATATAGTTTTATATATTTATTCCAGCTGTGATATAGCAGGGGGAAAAAAATCTGCCCCATTCACCCTGAGACCGGGGTAAAAACCCTGAGAAACTGCACATTCGCCGTTAGATTTCGGTAAAAACTTTGAGAATCTGCCCATTCGCCCCAAAGCCTTTGAAATTGGTGTAAATACCCTGAGACGCGGGGGCAACACCTGAAAGCTCCAATGTACGAGTAAAAAGTTGCGGGTCTCTAGTGATCGATCTGTGTGTAATTGAATCAAGGCTGCTCAACTCTCCGAAGACATTTTGGGTTTTGCGTTTAAATCCCTGCTTCGGCACAGGTGAATGATTCTGCGGTGATGCTCGTTTAGATAACTGTTTTCTGGAACTTGCCAGAGTTGGCCGAGGCGGGTAAGTCATTTGTTACCACGGACACTTTCCTCTCGGCGTCTTGGCAAAAGCGGCCATTATCCTTTCCCTGGACGGGTCTCTGGTGCTTTCGTTATTAATCCTCATTCATCACAGAACAGACATTCATTCCCTCGCAGTCCCTCCTGCAGCTGCAGCTCATTAACTGACGTGGATGCGGCCAAAATGCCCCATATCTGATGATCGGGACACGTGGGGGGGGGGTAATGATCCCGCCGGCTGATCCTATACCAAGAAACTCGGTGGTCTCTTTCTCAAGTGTTATAGAGGAGCATTAAATCATCATCTCCATTGGTTTTAACAAAGTGAATGAAGCCTGTGGATTGTCGCGCATGCATACATTTGTGTCTCTGGGATTGGATTTAGGGTCGGATAATCGGGGTCACCGGGCAGCCGACGCACTAAAAGCCTTCGCATTCGTTTTTATTTTTTGATGGCTGACCTTGTGTTGCCGCGGCTGCTGGGAGGCAGCTTCAGATTGCCTGGGTGACGGATTGCTGTTATTTTCCGGCACATTTCCCCGCGCGCGTTTTATGCTTTTATTTTTTTCCTGTTGTTGTTCTGGTAATTGCAGCCGATGGAGCCGCTACGCCACCCCGGGAGAGGAACCTTGTTTTGCTTCATCCGTCCTACCGGTTACCATGGCATCACAAGCCGGAATAACAGAGCACCTGGGATCCGGAGCGCGCATGTTCCCGCTTCTCAGAGCGCATAGTGGTTTAAATGACAGACGCCGGGCAGGGGCCTCGTGGAATAACTCCCTCCGCTTGCTGGTGTTTGTGAGACCCCCAGATACGCCCTGAGGACAGCTGTAGCCCAAATTCAGGACCTCTTACCCCCAATTAAATGCATCATCCCGATCCTGGGGAAATAACTTTGCGTAAAGTCTTACATCATTCATTGTTTTTCAGGGAATTCTTAAATATCGCTTTTTAGTGAATAAACCCCACCGCCTCCTTCAGGCCCCAAACTAAAATTCAACACAGATATTTTATAATTTTCTTAGTATTATTTTGTCATTTGTTACCGGTTTACGTTTCAATAATATTAAGAAACGTTTACTGCTTTTCTAAGCCCTTATAGCGAACGTGAAATGCGTGGGGTAAATGCAATCGGGGGGGGGGGCGGTAACGATTTGTAGAAACGTCTGAATGACGTTTATTTTTAATTTATTCGGTCATTAACTGCGTAGCGACGGTTCTCATCTCCGATGCATCTGAAATAAAACGTCTTCTTTCCCTCGTTTTCTGGAACCTGAGCCTGTGTGTGATTTTTTTTTTTTGGGGGGGGGGGAAATTAATAGGTTTTTAATTAATTAAAGATTGAGACGGTTTTTATTTAAGGCCGAGCTCTGTGACTGGCAGCTGCCCCTCCCCCGTTACACAAGGAACAGATCGGCAAATAATACTTAATTTCATCCAAATTCTAGTTTTTTTGTTTTGGTTTTTTTTTGGGTCCATCTGCCTAATTAAATAGATTTAGAAAAAAAACACCAGTCTGTTTTTTTTCTTTTTCTTTAAGCGTATTTTACAAAATCCAGTTTTAATCATTTAACTGTTTCACGTCACCCTACGAAATTCTTAATTTATTAATTACTTTTTGTTTTGAACAGCCCCCCCCCCCCCCGGTTAGTAAATGACACCCCCCTTATGGAGCTTCACATCTTAGTAACTTTAGAAGGATACAAAAAGTTGACCCCTAGACAGCGAAGAAATAATTCTGCTGGGTATAACGGGATACCTGCTGGCAGATCGGCCCCATCCGGCCCCCGTCTGGTCGCCCGTTTCTCCCGCTGTAAAGACTCAAACCTTAATCAGTCGTTGGTCTCGTCTTAGATTCAGGAGCCGTATGTCTGTCCCATACATGTTTTATCCACTCGCTGTATTACCCTCTACCACTTCTGCTGGGAGGCTGTTCCACCTATCTATTCATATGCCTCATACATGTTTTATCCCCTCGCTGTATTAGATTCTGCTTATTAAAAACGATTAAGTTGCTTTAATTGAATAACTGCTACAAGTAACTGTCGGGCGGATGAGTTTTGGAGAAATGTTGTCCTAATGAGCCGTCTGAGAACGGAAGGCTTTAGTTTTATAAATGACGCCGAACGCCGTCGGGCTATTTATAGGCTCCTTTCTCTCCGTGTGTCGGCGCCCGCTGTACGGTAGAAGCGTTTGAAAAGTTGTGCTGGGTCTTCTCCCCTGTTTAGAAAACAAGGCCCGTTAACTCTTAAGGTACCGGAGAAGAAGGCGGAAGTCCTGTGACGGGTAAACCTTGGGGCGGACTGGATTTGTTGGGCGTCCGGGGGGCCGGTAGACTTTATAAGGCGGGTTTGTGGGGTTTTCAGAGAATGATGATTGGCCGCATTCTGGGTTATAACGGGATCGATTCATTAAACAGCGTTTAGAATGTTGCGGCTCGTTGAGGACAGAGGTCCGCGTTCCGCCGCGTCTCTCCGCGTTCTTCTATAAACGCAGCGAACGATCGGGATGCTGCCGGGCGTCTGCCGGGGGGCATCAGGAGAGGACGGGGACCGTCGGAGGGAGACGCTCCTGCCGGTGCGGCACAAAGTCCCGCGTCGACTCATTTGTCTCTCTTCTCTCTCCAGGGAGAACTCGTTCGCATCTCACAAGCAGATGAACCAAAGACCTTCGAGTATGGTGAGCGAGACGTCCACGGCGGTGACCACCTCGACCGCGGAGGCCAGAGCGTTCCCCAAGGTAAGGAGGGGACGGCATGCCGCGGGGCGCGAAGATCACGGATGTGACAGTGATACATTGTATGTTAACGCGCTTTACCCGTCTCCGTGGATACAGGCTTAACTCTTCGAGCACGCCGCGCGCGGGGCATTTCCTCGGATTGCTTTTTTATGAAGATAACCTTGATGAAAAGTTAATTGCCACGGAATTAAAATCTACAGAAATTCATGTAAAAAAAGATGTTGAGGTTGCCTTAATAATAAAATAACACAGAAATTACCTTTAAATGACTTAAAGGAGCTAGAAAAAAAAAATGTACATTTTTAAAATCAAGAAAATATAACATTTGCCGGATCCGAGCGTCTGTTGGCACAAGAGAGAAATAAATCATTTAAAGGGTTAAAAAAGCTGCCGGCCGACTTCTGCCTGCAACTTTTTCCTGATTTTCCTGAATTTATTTACGAAGGAAAATGAGGAAGCGGCTCGATAACCGCCTGTCTCTGGAAACATTGTATCTCGGAAATGTTTAACGGGGGGGGGGTAGTGTATAATTACTATATTTTCTATAATTAATGTATAGGAGACGTCTTTCGTTGCCGCAGCACTTTGGCCGGTACCTGATGAGGGCAGATTGTTTAAATTTACTGCAATGCACCAGAATGAATCCACATCACACGCTGGCAGCGAGGTCTCCGGTCACCGGCTGGGGGGGGGGTTATAGGCAGTTAGCGTTTCGTGTTTCCGAGGGGGACGTCTGGAATGGCCCCCAAAACACTGGGAGGCTTTTTTCTCTCTGGGATTTTGGGCTGGATTTGCCGAATGAGTAAATGGTGCATCCATAGGGGCTTCAAACCCCTAAAACGTCGCCACCTTCTCATAGTATCCTGATATATATATATATATATATATATATATATATATATATACTGATCCTCTGCGCGGGGTTAAAGACGTATATTTATAGCGGGTTGTGAAGAGTCCCAGAGGACTCTTTAATATCGATCGCGGACAGCGCTGACGAAACATATTGTAATTGACTGGCATGAAGAGACGGGGGGGAGCGGTGGGTTGGTGCTGAATGGGTTCTGTTGGTGTTTATTGGGTTTTATTAGTGAAAAGCTGAAGAATCGGATCATTCAGGTCTATGCATTCACGCTTTTAGCCTGAGATTGGAGCGCATGGTACTTTAATATTTTCCCTTTGTTAATATATGAATAATAATAATAAAAAAAAGTACTTTGCTGGCACACTATGGGTTAAAAGTTGGCTTTTAACTGGCCCATTAATACATAATGAGAATCGCCTAAGTAAATGGGAACTCTCTTTTCAGACATGTCCAATAATGGCTATTTATAGCATAAAAATAAACCTCTCGCTTTTGCAACATTGTGTTTTGGTCTCTGTGATGTCATCAAACACCATGTGGCCAATGGGACGTCTTCCCTCGAAACATGAGTATAGATCCAATGCTTCTTCTCCTGCTTTATCCTAATAAAAACCTTCTAGTGTGAAAGTTTTATTCTAATTTTTAGATATATATTTTTTAAATCCTATTGATGAATCCGTCATAAAACCAAAGAAAACCCCACTTTTCAGGGAACGAAGCTGTAACTTTGTTACTCGTCCGCTAGACTTTGAAATGTTTTTGGACTGTGTAGGTAACCTGAAATGTTTAATATATTGAACGACAGACTTGATATTTTCATTAAATATTTAGGACGAGCGTCTTTTTCAGCTAATTGGATTAATTTTGGGGTTGGCCGCGCTGCTTTTATGCCACCATCGGTGCTTCAAAGAATATTTAGTAGCAACGCCAACGGATGAGATGAGGTTTAGAAGCCGGTGCTTTCTGAGCTCATTACCTGCATCTCGGAATTGGATGATTTGAGGTCCGTGTGGGAACCGTAAGACGCGCCGGCACTCGCCGCTGTACAGAACTGTGATAAAGCTGAATATTTTTACATAATCCTAATAATGAAAAGCCCCCCTGTCTCTGTGTGCTGCAGTTACCCTATATCCCTGATCTGTTACAGGCTCCCAAGTCAAGCAATAGAGTCTACAGCTTCGGCAAGAGAGACCAGTCCATAAAGCGGAATCCCGATGTTCCGGTCGTGGTGCGAGGCTGGCTATACAAGCAGGTACGCGTGCAGTGCATTTACCCCCCCTATCCTGGGTAAATCAAGTGCCCCCCCCACACACTCCACCGGGCTAATAAAAGGCATCTGATCCTTAAAGAGCTGGCTCCTTTACCGTACCTACTTTGTGTGAATGGACAATGTTCCCGTTACAGGACAGCTCTGGCATGCGGTTGTGGAAGCGTAGATGGTTCCTGCTCTCTGATTACTGTTTGTTTTACTACAAAGGTAAGAAAGTCCGCTTCGCAGTCCCTGTCGGGTTTTGAAGCCCAAGTCGCTTCTTAGATAAATTGTTCGCTGTCATCTAATTTAAGTGGCGGTGGTCGTCTGCCCATGGACTTAGAGCCAAACCGTTACTCCTACCGATGCATTTGTATGACCTTTACCAGTGGGTATCACAATGACCATCCCTAAAGCCAGGGTCTGGTCAGTAAACCCAAGCTTTGTAACTCCTGCTATTTTCAGTTTTTAACCCCAAAAATGTATATTGCCATATTTGTAAGTGGTGGCCTGAACGCATCTGCTAACATCTAAAGACCCCAGGCAATTTTAACTCTCGGTGGCCGGCCTACAGACTCGCTTTGGCCATTGGGTCCATTTGGGATCGTCCAATCTGTCATGGTGGCCCGTCCAATCTGTCATGGTGGCCCGTCCAATCTGTCATGGTGGCCCGTCCAATCTGTCATGGTGGCCCGTCCCTTGACTCACGTGTCCCTCTGATGGCTCCCCTGCCGACTGCACATCCGTGTTATAATTCCCTACTTTGTCCCGCAGACAGCAGGGAGGAGGCCGTGTTGGGCAGCATACCTCTGCCGGGCTACGTGATCTCGCCCGTGGTCCCAGAAGATCGGATAAACCGAAAGTATTCGTTTAAGGTACGACCATCAAACCTTTTCTTACATTTATCTGTAAAACCAATTTTTCCCACTCTTGTGACATTTGGAACACAAAGAAACAAATGACGGAAACTTTGTAGCATCAGGACTGCTCCAGAATATCTTGCTTCTTACCCAATGTTCCCGAGGGGATGATGGCGCCCTTTGAACTCCATTTTTCTGCTGATGTCACGCGATGACTCTGTTTACGTCTTGAAATGTCAGTTGCGGGGTCACGTAACTGTCAGGGCGCACAATATATAACCGACCGCAATGTACAGGAACGCAGCAATGGGTGAAATTTGGAGCCCATTTTTATTTATAACCCTGTTCAATTACTAAACGGGACTCCATGACCTAATTTTTATTGTGCCCGTAGAAGATACAAAGTGTCTATATATCGCAGCATCTCGATCACAAATGCCTTTAAAAGGTTTTTGGGTGCGTCACCCCTGCCCCTTTTGTCTCATCCATGCGCGAACCCTCATGCAGATGAGATGCTATAATTAGGAATTTGCATACCGCACCGCATGTCACAGATGGGATGGAAGCAGCATTGTTTACTCTGTTGATCTATACATGCCTTTGCAATACTAAAGGCAAAATGTATAGATAATTTTTATGATATAACATTAATTTATTATTAAATTATCAAAAGACTTTAAAATCGAGAAAAAAAAAATAAGGGAAAAAAAAAGTAAAAATAAATAAATATATATATATATATATATATATATATATATATATAATCTCTGTATCCTCCGTCTGGTAAAGGAATATACTTTCTTGCTTCTCTTGCTCGTATTCTGAGTGGTTGGCGCTTCCATTAGCGTTTGAGCATTAACCTCGTTTAGGATTATTAACGTGATTTAGTTCGATGCGCTGCACAAATTATAATTATTTTCCTTCTTTCGGTATCAAAAGACCCCCCCTCCCCCGAATAAATCTGATTTATTGCATTGAATGCGCTTTAATTGTCACGCTCGCTTCATGGTTACAAAGTTATTAAGGTTTGATGCTGCTTTTCGCACGGCTTTGTTCTGTGAAGTTAATGAAGTTGTGTGCGCGTCGCACAGATGGGGCTATTTATGCGATGGAAATAACTTTCCGCTCCCGTTCTGTCTCGTTGGAAAGAACAATCCGAATGAAGCGTTTTTTCTGTGGTTCTTGTGCTTAACATATGGCTTTCTCCAGGTAATGTCTTCTGGGTTATTAATAAAGACCGATATGTTCGGTGAACCCCCAGACTGCCGATCGGTTGCCAAAGTCTGGAGGAACTTGCCGCAAACACAAAGTGGACAAGTGAGGGAATGGAAGAAGGACTTATGGTTGGATGGAGTCCATAGTCAACTATGATCGCTGCCGATGAGAGTCGGTTGTAGCATACGTCAGAGGTGTATTCTGGCCTAGGCCATCTCTGCATAGGGCGCTCTATTGGGTGACAGGGCTGATGTGCCGCTGCTCAATGGTTGGTTATAAACAGGACCCCAGATGTCCCCAACCAGCCCACACAATGGAGGAGTGTGTCGAGCCAAGGGCAATGACAAATATAAATGGGTCGAGTCCTAATGTAAGCATATAAGAAAAATGGTGGTTTTGGCCAAGAGAAGCCTTTAGTCAAGGTTGACTTTAGCCTAGTCAAAGATGGAGAGTCACATGAGCTCTTAAGAGGCTTCTTCTTCACGTGGAAAAAGATGGATTGATTCCATCTGAAGAAGGAGACCTCTGAGCTCCCGAAAGCGAGGATGAAAGTCCTAATTAATTGTAAATCCTTCGTGGTTGGGAGATGATCTCATAATTTTGATGTTGTTGCTTTATCCGTTCTGCTGGAGGAAGGCCACTGGAAGGAGTTGGCGCGTACCCATGGGAAACCAGTACCGACTCCTGTGTTCAGATCACGTTACAAAGACATAGAACCAGACTGCAGCTTTACTGCTCTGCTGAGTGGTAAATCTCAGGACTGAGAACCTCGCTCAGGCTGGGTGACAGAAACTTTAAAATAAGCAAACGGCAGCCAATGAGAATCCCAGCTAACGTCCCATTGGCTGCACTTCTCGTTTGCTGCACAGGAAGTGCTCAGAAGAGTCGGTGCAGCAGCTTTTACTTCCCCCTTACGGTCAAAAAAACCAATGCATGCAAATAGACTTGTGAGCTGGGACCGGAAATTGTCCGGACGTTTCATTTGTTGCCAATTTTTTTTTTTGTTTGGATGAAAACAAAATTCATTGTTTTTATCCCCCCCCCCCACTCTCCTCCTCTCACTCACACGGAGACGGAGTGAGAGGATCATTTATCTGCTGTTGTTTGGTTACCCAGCCTGTCGTTTCTTTTGTATAAATTCCCGTCCCGTTTTGGATCGGCTCGCTGCATCCGGTTTAATCCCTCTAACGGGACACACAAAGCCTCGCATGCGCATGTAGAGCGCGGGGCTGTTTGTGAGCGGAGAGGGGATGGTCGGCCTCGGCTGAATTGCGTGTCAGCTCTTATTAATGATGTGTCCATCACGCGTCGGATAAGCCGTGTCCGGCCCCGGCACCTCCCTGTTTAATATCGAAGCCCCTGACGTTTCGGCTGTGTCTGCACCTCTCTGCAGCTCGTCTGGCGGGTAACGTTTTCTTCTTCCGCCCCAAGATGAATATAAAGGCCATTTATTACATTTAAGGTGCGTTCTAATCTGTTTGCTTAGTACCTTCCTGCAGATTTAGTAATAATATTTATTCTGTTTTTTTGGGGGGGGTCTATTGCATTGTCTTGCCTTCTAGTCTTTAAATGTTCCATTTTTGTGATATAAAAAGTTACAAAGTTATTATTATTTGTTAACACGCCGTATAAGCCTTTGCGTTCTAGAGAATTCCTTTGTTTTCCACCCTTGTCTAAAATTGCTTGAAAATGTAATATTTAATCCCAGTCGGTTTGTAAAATCTTAGTTTAGGTAAAATCCATCCGCCGCCCAGCGAGAAATGTTATCGCAATCTGTTATTCGAGTTGCGGATCCAAAAGGGTTAAACTTTATGGTCCAGAAGAAGTTCTACATTAATAATGAGCGTTCCCATTAAATATAAGCAACCTGCTCTGAACCGCATCCCTTTTTCTTGGGTTTCCAAATTATTCTGTGTTTCTGGAAGACTGGAGCTCGCTTGATTCAATTCTCTTGTTGGGGGTGAGATCCCCCCCGAGGCAATGGAACCCGGGGGAAGAGCGGACCGAGTTTTACCCGGGGGATCGCTGGAAGGATTTCACAATTAAACATTTATTTCCCAGAACAGATTTTTTTTCTGTCGCGATCTCGGAACAGTAATCATTTTGATGGGTCAATCGAGAGGTTAATATCGGTAACAAACTTTCAGTATAGTGTGGGGGGAATCTATCTAACAAAAAAAATAAAATACAAAATGGCGGCCGCGTGATCCACTAATGGGTCTGGTTTTGCCTTGCAGGCTGTCCACAATGGGATGCGGGCGTACATCCAGCAGAAACGCTCTATAATTGGATCTCACCAGGATCACGACGGGATGCGGACGTACTACTTCGGCGCCGAAACGCAGGAGGATATGAACGGGTGGATCCAGGCGATGAACCAGGCGGCGCAGATGCAAGCGACCGAGGCGACCAAAAAGCAAGTGCGGGGCTGACGCGTGGTGGGCAGACGCCATCCCATCCTGACTAGTGGTCTATGGACCCTCAGGGTCTTAACCCCACAGGACCCTTCTCCTGGAAACTCGGGCGCCTCTCAGCCTGTTGCTCTGGGCTGAGCGTGCGCTCCTGTGCTGGCCGTTTGCCGTCTCTCAGACTTACGGGCTAAAAAAAAGAACAATAGGGGGCTTTGTCTCTGCTTCTGGAATCCACGGGAAATATTCATGATGTTAAGTGGCTGTAGTTACAGTTTATGCAGAAAAAAAACGTGTTTTTATCCTCACTTCTTCTGACAATAGCTCCGAATTACCGAGGTCGGATCTGGAACTTACAGTTTTCTTTGGCATAGTTTTTGCATCTTTTTGGCTTTTTAATGTAATGATTTCCGCATGTTTTTCTCCATGGCCCCCATGTGCGTGCCGGAGCCTCTGGGGCAGCAGCGCCGCTACCATATAAGCGGATTAAACGGCTCCTTAGGGCTCTAACCTCTTACCGATAATGTATGTTAACGTTAAATGTCCAGGCGGTGGCTTCGGTCAAACCCTCTGCCTGTCCGAGCTTTCCCGTCTCCTACTGACCGCGTGTGAAAAGTTTCACAGACACGCAAAATACTGAAAGCTGTTTCCTTTCTCTCTGTTTTTCTTAAATCTTTTCCTTCTGTAACATTTTTGACCATTTCTCTTATCTTGTCTGTCCTAAGATTGATGGGATACAGGGTTTTACGCATAAAATGTATTAACCCCGCTGCTCTTCTGATTATAGAAACCTTTTTCATCCCGGCATGCTTTTTAGTATTTTAATATAACTCTAAACATTCTCAGAGCAGAATTACCCGGCTCCCTGATTGTTTTTTTTTGCAATATCTCTTATCTCCCACCCTCTCAGTCCCCCTCTTCCATTGTCACTGACAGAACAGGGTCCCCAATGCTATATTCTGCCTCGGGATTTTTACATCCAAAGTGCGTTATTTTACATTTATCAACGTTAAACTGCAGCTGCCGCTGCTCTCGACCATTATTCTGATTGACTTAAATCAATTGACTCGTTCCACCCGGAATGTCTACCCTGTTGCAGACTTTTGTATCATCTACAAAAAAAGACAAGCCATACCGCTAAGACCTTCGAAATGACTGGTCCCGCTACTGACCTCCGAGACCCCAAACTAACATCAATAAGGGGTCTCTGCCTGATTTATGCATAGAACTGTTGACGGAAAGTAGAACAGAGAAGTATCATGCAAGGGGGCTTAGTAAAATGTAAGAACCCCCACCAGGGTAAGGGTCCAAGTCTCAGAGTAACACATGGGGGGTCTGGACCGGCTTGTCCGCGGCTTCGACGATGGGAGATAATTTTGGGGCAGATTGTGTCGGGTCAGGCTTTCTGGTGCTTAGCTCTTTAACGTCGGACGTTCGCAAACTCTTAGCTCAGCAGTCCGTTTTCGCATGCCTGTGACAGGCGGGCATTAACAAGCTTTTCAAACCAGCCCTTTCCACCGGCGCTGCCAATAAATCAGCCGCCGATGTTTACTTTGCGGAGACAAAAAGATCAAAAATCCGTGGTCAGTGAAATGCCATTTATACGCGGCTACGGGGTTCGGAATATATTACACGCGTGTTTTGAAGGTAGGATACTTCGGTATTCTTTAATGTTTACAGAAAAACCTGCGATATCATCAAAATAAAAATGAGTGCATTTTTATTCCCACAAAATCCAGAAAAAAAGACAATTTCCAGAAAAAAAGACAATTTCATGAAGATTGAAATTAGCGAGCAGACATTAAGTCCGCAGATCCGTTGGACCCCGTTACATTTTTACAAAGTTGTTATCATTTTTTTTCCCTATTGTTTAAAATATAATTTTTATTTTTAAATTATTTTCAAAAACATTAAAAAAGTGGAGGATTTTGTTAATTTTCTTTGGGTTTTAGTCTTTATGCAGATAGTTTTTTATATACGTATTTTTTATTTATTTATAGAAATAGTGAAGAACTGGAATGGCAGCCGGAACCGTTGACCAACCACATGGATTCGTTCAAAGAGTACACAAAACCAGAGGTGGTCCAAGTGAACAACAACCATCAGAAATACAAAGAAGCCGTTTCTTCTAAGAAGCGTGACGAGAATATGAGACGCGAGTCTGCAGAGGAAGATCGCTACACCATCCATGCGCTAAACTCAAAGGGGGGGAAGACGAGGCACTTTATCGCCAGCAATGGCGAATCGGCTTTCACGGAGTTCTCCAAAACGTATCAGAGCCACTCGGCTCAGCCGCAGTCCTTCGAAAAGAACGGAAGCCTTCCTTCTTCTTTTGGCATGGCGACCATCCCAGGGGAGCTGAACGAGATGGACAAAGGAGGGTTCAATCCAAGAAGGGCTCCCGAAAAACAAGAGCAGAGAAGAAGTAACCTGGCTCAGGTGGAACATTGGGTGAAGATACAGAAAGGGGACCCCAAAAGGTAAGAAGGTTCTCTGGACCGGCACAGATCAAGCACCGGTCTTATGTACGAAAGTTGATATCTTGGATACTGAGTAACGGTGGGGGACTCCACTAGGTCCTTCATCAAGTATAATGGAGAGCTGTCCAGGTCCAGGTCCATGGCCAAACTCAGTAGACCATCCGCTCTGCTCAACTCATCTTTTTTTGTAGATTCATTGAGTATATGTTGCTGGTCTTATTGGCTAGAGCCAAAAATACTTAGACCAGTGTTAAGATTTACTCTTATCTGTCACGTTGACCGCGTCCTTTTTGCTTTCCTCAGCGTTGCGTCCGATCATTCCCTCCCTCGGCATCTTAATCGTCCTTCGAATCATCATGAAAATTACCAAACGTTGCCAAAGACCACCAGGCAGCCTTCCGAAGTCTCTCCCACCCCAAACCGCGACCTACCGAGTGATTACAAATACGCGCATGACCGGGTCAGCCATTTCAAGATGTCCAACCTAGAACGTCAAGCAACCAAGGAGGGCATGGTATGGCAGCTTTACGAGTGGCAGCAAAGGCAGCAGTTTAAACACGGCAGCCCGACCGGCCCGATTTACTCCGGGACGATGGACTTCGTGGATCGTAACAGATCGAAAAGTTTCTTAGATGTCCCTCGATGCATTTCTGTCCCTCCGTCTCCATCTGATATCCCGCCGCCGGCGCCACCCAAATCGTTTCATCCGAAAAGACCACACACGCCGGCAGACAGAGTCACCATCAGACCGGAGGACCGGCTGGCAGACGCCATGTACGCCGGCTCGCCTCAGAAGACGCGCGCCCATGCCGTTAAGGTAAAAATGCCGTGGATCTGTCATCTTGGAGCTCTTCCCCTCTGAGGGTTAGCAGGCTTATTTACCAAGATGCTTTAATATGGACAGATTTTGAGGGTATTTCTCATTTTTTGGGGGCGGGGGTTGTTTTTTTTTAGCGACTGGACACATAACAGAGGACGGATCTGGTTGTTAAGATGTCTGGTCCAATGTGTGTATGTATTGGGGGCATCGCGTATTGCCCGACATGTTACCCATGACTATATTTACCTTCACGCCGCTCCGCGTATTAATCTGCGCTTTGTGTCTCAGTCCACAGCTCACGTGGATCGCCGCTCCATGCCTTCCATGGGTTATATGACCCACACTGTAAGTGCTCCCAGTTTGCATGGCAAGTCGGTAAGATATATCTCTCATGTGCCTTACTTTTGGCGTTTTGTGGTTTCTTCCGTAAGGAATCCGAGGCTAATTCTTTCATAGATTCCCTTATTCTGAGCAAAACAGAAATCTCCCAACATCGGAGGAAAGTTAATTTCTTCTGACCCAACTTTTTAATGATAGTCCTTAGGAGGACTGGGGGCCGCTCAGTGCCTCTTCTCATTATTATAGAGAGCGTGGCTCTACCCCGAAATTATTTTTGCTAAATCATGCTTAGTGAATACAGAGGCGATCGATGTTCTAAACGCCATTTCTTTCTGGGCTGCTGATATCCTCTCCGCAATGTGTCCCAAATACCTCGCAGCCTGAAGAGCTAACACTCCTTCTCGTTCGATTAAGGAGACGTCAGGCTAAGTTGGCCAAAGTCCGAAATTACACAATCGCCAAATTAAAGCACCATGAGCCCGCCAGTCACCCCTGCCAGGTCAGCTGTCCAACGGCTCATCCGTGATTTGCCCCAGCGCCCCGCGGCAGAATGCGCTCCTCGAGGCTTTGCCCCGTTTTGAGTTATTTTGCTTGATGCTTTTGTATTTTTTTTTTAACGCATGGTTGGAAAGCCGACATTCATATATTTCTGCTGTATAAGTGTCCCCAGCCGATTCTGCCCTTCTTTTACCCCGTGGCCTGCGGGGTTTGTATCTCGGGGCTCCTGGGATTTGGATCCATTCCCTGATCGTATCATTAGGTTCTTCTGTGTTTTTCCGTGTTTTATTTAGCAAGAAATGCTATTTTTAATCCTGAAACATTTTTACCGCCAGCTTGCGACATGTTAATGTAAAGAATTGCATTTAAGTAGCGTGAATGATGGCTGTCACGGCAACCTCCCGCATGGCGTCGCGCCAACATCCAACGCATGTCCATAAAGCACGAATGTCATTCGAAATGTTTTTTTCCCCAATTAATTACAATGTAACACAGACCAGCGGGAATATAGATATATATAGTAAACATATATATATATAAATACTCGCACACATAGAATCAGAGACTAGGGGTTAAAGTTCCCGAGAACCGGCCAATGGGACAAAGAATTTCTCCCGTCGGCCCGAGTGCCCGCGGTGCCCGATACTGTTGGTAGGGAAGGTATAATTGCAAAAATACAGAGCAGGACTATAAAAAATAATTAAAAACTTTTCAATTCTGTTGTTGCTTCTTGGACTTTTCCAGGAAATTTAATGCAAACTGTTTGCCGCGATATCTTAAGTAAAAAAAAAAAAAAATAAATAAAAAAAAAAGCGACATTCTTCACTGACAAAAAAAATGATTAAAGAGACAAAAAAAAACTAAATGGCAAGAGTCTAAAGAAGAGAAAGAAATAGAAAACGAAGAGCGGTGCGCTCATTCTCTGACTCCGGAACGAGACGTTTAATGATTTTTCCTATTTTCTTCCCTTTTTCCTCTTTTCTTCCCTTTTCTCTCTCCTTTCTTCTCCTTTTCCTCCTGGAGGCGGATGACACGTACCTTCAACTGAAGAAGGATCTCGAGTATTTAGATTTAAAGGTAAGAGCATTAATTCATTAGCCCCCGTCCCAGCTGTCTGTTCCGTGTAGAAGAGAATGAAATCTCTTGGGGGGGGGGGTTATTGAACGCTGGTCCTGGTGGCATCGAGCCGCGAGTCTCCTGATGGCTACGTGCCGGGCTTCAGAACGTTGGGAATGTTTATGACGCATCAAACAACGATGATTTAAGTCAAACTACGACCTACAAAGACATCGCCCCTTATAAAACTGTCTGAAAAGGGTTGCTTGATTGCTCGTAGGTTTGTTGGCTGCATCGAGTGCCGGAAAATGGTCGGCAGGAGAAATATTATCGAGAGACTCCGGGGTCTCAATGTGTCCGGTGCCAGGGAGAGAAGAGAGAGGGACGTTCAAACACATAAAGAGAACTAACAAGGAGGGGAGATTATTTCAAAGGAGGAGAAAAGTTACAAGAGACCGGAATCTAACACCAGAGAGTCAGAGGCTGAGATGGAACGGAAGGAAGTTTTACTTTACTGAGAGGGTAGTAGATAAGTGAAACAGCCTTCCAGCAGAGGTGGTAGAGGGTAATACAGTGAGGGGATTAAACATGCATGGGATAGACATACGGCTCCTGAATCCAAGACGAGACCAACGACTGATTAAGGTTTACAGCAGACTAGATGAGCTGATCGAGGCTGATGCATGAGATGCGAATGTTTCCCAAGGCTCGTTAGAATGAGCCACGGACGTTATTTTATGGGCCTTATTCCCCTAATTGGGCAGCATGGTATCCGCTCTGTACGAGTGAAGTTGCACACAGGTTCTTCTTTAAGTGTCCCTCGGAGAGTCTCTAAGATCTTTGCGCTCATTTATAGATGACAGATCTATCGTTCCCCCGAGCGAGCGCGGCGTGACCGCCTCTGCCCGGCGGCTGTGTTCTATCCGCAGAAACTGGGTTTTCCATAACATTTCACCTTTGATTTGAAACAGATTAAATATAATGAGCCTCTGATCAACTTGGTTCACAGTGTGTTAAAGAACTCCACACCGGGGTACCGAACAAGTATAAACGTAAGACCCCCCCCCCCGCACCGCGTCAATGTGCCCATCCCATGGCTTAGTGAACCCCGCGGTCTGGCTGCAGTCTCTATAGTTTTTATTTATTTTTTGTTAGTTATTATTATTTCATTTATTTTTTGTTAAATGTATTTTATTTGTTTTATTCTTGTGTGCTTTCAGTCGCGTGCGGTGTGGCCGTGTCTAGCGCGTGTTCAGAAGGCAGCAGTTCTTTTATATTGCTTCAAAATTCTTACAATGATCGTAAGCTTTTAATGACCCCCGGGATACCCAAAGCTGTTTTTTTTCTGCCCTGTGGCATTTTCCGCGATTCAGTATCAAGAAAGTTCTAAATGCGGAAACAAATGGAACGTTCATGTTGGTTTTCTCATAATTAGAACTTTGCACCAGACCTTTTTTTTAATTTTTTATTAAATATAAATATATATATATATATATATATATATATATATAATATTTAATAATAATTAGGAAACCTTCTAAAGATGAAGGTGCCGCAACGATTCCCCCCCCCCCCCTCCCCGCAGGGCAATCCATCATCTGGACTCAAATTGATCTTGGTGGCACCATAAAAATTTATTTAAAAAAAAACAAAAAAAACAGGATTAGGTGAAATACATGATTAGCGCTCACATTGTGGGAGAGTAAAGTAGTTTGTCCTTCAGAAGCATCCTGAAAATCCATCGGCGGACCCGCGAGCATTAAGGTCGGGATAGGGCTGTTTTGTTTTAAAGCAGCGTTTTGGGGCAGAAAGCATCGCATGCTGCCGGCGCGTAGAAGGCGGTTTGTTTTCCGACGGCCGGCAGGCGATTTGCTGTAGGATTGGTGAATCTGTTTTAGTTTGCATGTGCTGAACGCTTCCCCTACAGAGCAAAATTCATTATCCCCATAACGTTCCCCGTATAGAAAACATATCTATAAAAATCTTTATTCCCGTTATTTCCCAGGTGACCGGAAGAGATACTCCGAGGGATCGCGCCTCCAAACCGGTCAGAATGGCCGAAAGCGATGTTGATGTAGGTAAAACGTGCAGGGGGGCTTCCTTAGAATACTGAGGATTGTAGTCTATAGGGGTCGTTCACCTATGTATGGAATCTCCTATCCCAGATCCTTTAGAATTGGTGGATAAGTATCGGAGTTCCGTAGCGTCCCGGAGATATAGACGTCCGCCCGTCTGTCCGTCCGTGAGCCGCTGCGTCTAACTCTCTGTTTGGTGTCTGACCTCGCAGGTGAAGCTGAGCATCCTCTGTGAACAGGACAGGATTCTGCAAGACCTGGAGGATAAAATCAGAGCTCTCAAGGACAACAAAGTAAGAGCCGCGCGAAGACGTCTCATCGGAAGGGTCTGCAGGCTTGATTGCGCGTGGACGGGTCGTTTAGATGGTCGTTTAGATGGTCCTAGTAGACTTTTTGGGGCCAGGAGTACCCGCTTTAAATAGTTGCCTGTATTCCGTGATGGAATCGCTTGTGTTATGTAGCGAGTTACTGACCGACAAGAACTTCAAATGTGAAGAATCCCGCGTATCGTTCTCGTTATCGTAGACAGAGCGTTAAAAGGGTATTTTTTTATATTTGGAGGAAATTAGCTGGACATCGTGTTTTTCTGCTGACATAAACCTTTTCTGTCCTTTTCTTGCTTCTTTTCCAAATTTGTACGAAATTCCTCCTCCTCTGACTGTGTGACCCCAGGCCCGCGGAGAATCCCTCATTTTTATTATTTTTTAAAATAAATAATGCGTATTTTCTAAAGGATAGTGGAGCGGCTTGCGGTTGATTCTTCCCGCGGGGGATATCGATCCGCGCTCTCAGCGGGTTTCGCTTTATGTCGCCGGGAGAGACCCCCGCGGACACGGCTGGGACTTACGGGACAATCTCTTGTTTTATTCTTGCAGGACAAGCTGGAAACGGTCCTAGAGGTTCTGCACAGACAGATGGATCAGTACAAAGACCAGCCGCAGCACACGGAGAAGATCTCCTACCAGCAACGCCTCCTGCAGGAAGACCTGGTCCAGATCAGAGCCGAAATGTCCAAAGTGTCCACCGTAAGCAACCCAAGAATGGAAATGATATATTTTAACCGGGGATAAATAAACATGTCCTAGACTTGGAACTAGTATCAGACTCTGCAGGAACGGGGCGGCTGACGGGAACGCGGCGTATAATCGTTGGTTTAATTAAAGGAGAATTAATTACAAAGGACAGTAGTCATCAAGACAAGCATGGAAACAAAGACACGGCCTGGGGGTCAAATCCTTAAAATAAAACATCTCACAGAGTGCGGAATCTTTTTTACATTTCATGTTTTCTTTAAAAAAAGCAAAAATGACAAAACCAGCGTTTCTCAGTTTTTCGGGGCGACGTTGTATCACGCGGTGGCGCTCATATCGTGATATATCCACGTAGCCGTATCCGCGTTCGTTTATCGCCCGCTTTTGGAAATAAATGCGTTACATTATTAAGTTTTCTTTTCCAAATCTTTTTTTTTTTTTTTTATAAAACTCAACTATTTAACGATAATTTAACCCCTTCCTTCCAGGACATGGAGAACGCGTGGAACGAGTACCTGAGGTTGGAAAGCGACGTGAGTCGGCTACGGCAAATGTTACAAGAACATATGAACCGGCCGCTGCTTGCTCAGGTACGTCGCGACCCGGATGTTCTCTAACATGAACGTCTCAGGGCGGCCCTCATCGGCCCTCCGTCCTTTAAGGTTAAGGTTGACTTGGCTGATGGGGATTGTAGTTTGTAATTGGAGGTCCAATGCCAAATTTTATTTTATGTTAAAACTGATTTTTCTTGTAATATTAAAAAAAACATTCTATTTTCAAATGCGCTTAAGACTTTTTATCGTTTTGTTACTGTTACATCTTAAAATTAATATGCAAATAATTTTAGTGTTAATGACTTTGCATTGTTTTTTATTTCTATTTTCTTAAAAATATTTTTGCTAAAATCTCGGGTATCCCAGAAATTGTCTTTTGTTGATTAACCACCAACCCGAGAACCTTTGCATGTATTTAGCGACTGAATTTTCATGAATCGTAGAATTTGTATTCGTTCGTTTTGAGACGGAAATAGTAAAAAGTTTTATTTTATTTATTTTTTTTGCGGCCTTTCAGGAAAAGGCTCAGATGCAAAAGGAACTGTGGAGAATCGAAGACGTCACAGCCGGACTCAGCGCAAATAAGTTAAACTACAAGGTTCTTGTCGAATCGTTTAAGAATCCAGGTAGTACCAGCGTGGAAACGACTGCTACGTGAGGGCTGGCCTTATGTGGTTTTCAGACTCGTCGTACTTGATTCGGATGATAATTGTAGCACCGCGAGGTGTTTGATGACCTTTGAGATATGGTGGGACTCGACCAATACGATGGTGGCCTGGGCCAAGTTAGAAGTCTCGGTTAGAGTTATTTTTATGTAACGGTTCTTATGGAATTTTAGGCATTTTCCATGCTTTTGAAACACCGGTGAGGTAGAAATGTTAACTAAATGAACTGGAATTTTTTTTATTCTTATTATTGTTGGTAACCTTGTGGCTCGACGTTCTCGCTCTTCTAGAAAGAAAAACAGTGCCTTCGATTCCTTCCCAGTTTGTGCCTTCCAGAACCACGGCGTTCACATCGGTCCGCAGCAAATCGGTGTCTCCGCAGGTCCCGGGGTCCGTCGTCGTGAAGCCCACGTTGGAAGTGGGGCTTTATCCCCAGCCGTACTCCCAGGCCAGGTCACAATCCCAGCCGCAGCTCCTGCAGAAACCTGAGCCGCAACCCCAATCTCCGACGAGGGGGCGCCCGTCATCAGTGAGTGATAGCTGGGGCTAAAGCATGAGATATCGGGGTTCAGCTTGTTGTTGCCGTTATCGGGGTTCCGCCGTGAGCCAGGGTGAATGAGTGCTAGCTCTGGGGTTAGCTTCGACCCAACACTGCTCTAATTTAATACGTCCGAAGTAACCTGTCCTCCGTGAATTAACAGGAAGAAGGTGCACCCCCCAGGCCTCCTCTTCCTGATATGTACAGTCCTGACGCGCCAGATCCTCCTCCCAGCATCCCTCAACCTCCAGCCGTGCCTCCGCCGCCAAGAGAGTCCTCCGTCATCAGACACACGTCGGTGCGCGGCTTGAAGCGCCAGTCCGACGAGAGGAAGCGAGACCGGGAGCTGGGACAGAACGGAGACTACAGGGTGAGCCGCGGGCTGAAGCCTCCTCTACTCCCAACAACCTCGCTGGGAAGCCAACGAGGAGCTCGCTTCGCTCTTTATTATTATTATTATCTTTTAATTATATGGCGCCAACAATTCCCGCAGCGCTGAGTACAAAACATATATTCAAGGGGTCTGACGAGACGAGAATTGACCGAGACGAACCGATACATTCGGTGGGGAGGCTCGGCTCGCAAGCTTACGATCTTGATGGAATGTTTGTAACATTGTTGCTTTTAAATAGTTTCCAACCAATAGAAGAACGCGCTCCGTATCCGATAATGGAAGATCAGCGGCAATCAAAATAACGGAGGAGGATGAAACGGGGAAAATGTTACCTTGTGTTTCAGATTCTGTTGAGGGGTCCTCATTTTTTAAACTTTATTCTCATCGTTACAGGTAGAATTGCGGACGTATGTGAGCGACCCTGAGCTGGCGGGGGGAGCCGAGTCCGGCCAGACCTCCCCGTTTCTGGGTGCCGAGTCTGGGTATCAAACTTTACCCACCAGAGGTAAAAAAGAGAGACTGCCCCCACACAATGTGCCCCCCCCCAAACGATTCTCCCAATCCTCCCATCCCCCATCTATAACCGATCTCTATCGTATCTTCAGACGTTTGTTTTGAAATAATTAGAAGCTTTTTATTTCCTGGAAAGGTTTGTCGGTTTCCACGCCTCGGCTGCCGCAGTCTTCATCGATTGCGTCGTACGTCACGCTTCGAAGAGGGGCAAACATGGAAAATTCTAAGGTAATCCCAGCTTCGGCCGGTTCTCCCACCCGTATCACGGAGGGGGGGTCCGAAATATTCTAACGATGCTCTCGTAATTAACAAGCCGGCTTTGTAATGATGATGATGATGTAATAAGAGGGGGCTTCTCTATGTTGAACAGGACAGACCAAAAAGTGCCTTCGAGCGCCTGTACTGCGGGGACAACCAAAGAGGGAAGATGAGCGCCGAGGAGCAGCTCCAGAGAATGAAGAGACATCAGAAAGCCTTGGTCCGCGAGCGCAAGCGGACGCTCAGCCAAGGAGACAAGCAGTCAGCGTCCGGCCGGCCCGTCGGGCGTCCCGTCTCGGCAGACATAAGCTCAGTATGTTAGCCATGAGTCCGCCGCGGCCCCCCGCATTCTAATGTTCTAACGCGTAGCGTCTGGTAGTAAGCACTTTATCCGCCATCTGCACGATTCGCCCACGTTTTCCAGAGGAGGCCGCGGAACTCGGAACAGAAAACGAGTATTTTTTTTTCTTTTTTTTTTTTGCGGAATTGAGAAAACGTTGGCGTTTATGGATTAATATAGTTTGCCTGAAATGGAAACCTTGGCTTTTCTTCTTGAGCGGATGATTTTGTTGATTTTTGGGGAAATGAATAGATGCTTATTTTTTATTTTTTTTTTCTTCTTTCTGTGACGACCGAATCATCCTGCGTTCATCCCGACCCATCGCGGCTTGTAGAGCGATGCCAAGCACAATATCCGCGGCCGCTATTTGCACGTTTTTAGGGAAATCCTAGGCTTTAGCACAAGAAGGATATACAGGTTATTCCGCCCCGAGTGTTTTAAAGGGACACAGTCTATTTTACGTCAAGCCTTTAACGTTTCCGAACAGGCAGGGTGATTAAAAGGTGCCTAATATACCCCTCCAGCTTGCATTTATTTAACTATGTAGGTGCTGAGGGAGACATGATCCCATCCATTTTTGTAAGATTTCAGCTTTTTCGTAGAATTGTGGATCCGTCCTCCTTACTCAATGACGGGTGGGATATTTCAAGGTTTCCACGTAACTCATAGCATTAATTATATTGTTTTTGGTGTTTCTGCTTTTTTTTTCCCCCCACCAATACTCACCAACAGCACAGAGGGCTCCGCACTAAACCATCACACCTCGGCCTGCCTGTAGACCTGCGCGCCGCGTCTTTCCATCAGTAGTCACCGCTTGCCATGCTATCAGTGTCAGCTGCTTCCCGAACTGCTTCTCGGTTGCCGTTCCGCTCCCTAATCCGCGGCACAAGCTCTCCCGCTTTCTGAGTGTCCGCTCATCATCCGTGCCGCCTTTCTCTCATGTTTCCAGTAATCCGAATGTTTGCAGATAACCGTCATACTCCATTTTTTTGTTTGCCGGTCCTTATTTGCGTTTATTACATTTGCCTGTTAACCGCGACATCACCATCCCTTCGATTAGCTTCCAGTAACATCCATGAGACATCACCCGTGGGGTCCGAGTCTGGGGGTCCCGTAACATTAAGCACCTTTAATCGTAGCCTAGAAACGGTCCGGGTGTTGGTGTCAGAGGGGTCCGGAGGGGCCATTGGCTCATTCCATTTGGGATTAAGGCGGGTTTCATTAGATGGTTGCCCCCCCGGGGCTTTATGTTGTTATTTTGTATCAGAATAGGAAAGACCGCATTATTCCAAATGGTAACACTTGCACTACAATTATTGAGCTAATTCTACTTGACTTGAATCCAGCTGTCATTGCGCTACCTTTTCCATCCATTTTACTGAGAGTAGTTAAGTGGAACAGTCTCCCAGCTGAAGTGGTAGAGGGTAATACAGTGGGATGGGATAGACCTATGGCTCCTGAATCTAAGACGAGGCCATAAGGTTGCACCAGGACCCCTCAGATCTTTAGTTTCCGAAAACCAACGTCACTACCTGGCCTCCCCCGGACAGTCCGCGTCGGGGTCTCCTCCATAAACTGTAGCAATAATTACCGTATATAACTTTTTTTTAACAGAGCTGTTTTATTGAAATGTTAACTTTTGCTATTTGTCTACATTTTGAGAAAAAGAAGAGAGTAAAAATAATGGTACTCCGGACTTGGTGCTTCTAATGTATATACCTGAAAATAATAAAAGATACAAAGTAGCGATCGCAAGTTTCTTAGAATCTTGTCTTTCTTATGATTTTATTTTTTTATCGTTTGACCGGATTAACCCTTAAAATGCCAATGGGGTACATGGTACCGAGCCGAGGCTGTGACGCCGATAAGAGTTAAAGGGTCGCTGCAAACATGATTAAGAAAGGCAAAAGGCCGATGAACGGTTCACTTCTCTCGAGAGCTTCTGCTTTGAGGGTTTGGAGCAAATGTGTTGTTTGTGGGGAAAATGCAAAAAAAAAATGTTTACTTTGTACTTTTTAATCTTTATTTTTTTTTTGTTTCTCCACGAAGCAAGAAAAATGCTTTTAATGCGGAACGCGTCGCCGAGAAGCAGTTCTGTTTTTGGAAATAATGTGGCGTCTTGAGTTAAAAGGGGTTGATGGGAAAAGATGGAATTTCAGGTTTTTTAAAATAAAATCGGGTCTCTAGGAATCGCGTTAATGACAGACGCGCTGCCCGGCCGTGGGCCTTCAGAGGTGGGTGTCTCTTGCTCCTAATGGGCGCTGATAAAAATGTAACTTTTTTTTTATCCAGTATAAAGTAGACTTTTCTAACCACGATTTACTGGGAAACCATAGATATTTTATCAGGACAGAGCTTTAACCCTTCCCCTTCCAGCTAATAGCAACCAAAAGAGACGAAAGCATTGAAGAGTGCTTGTGAGCTCTAGAACGTCAGCGGCCCGTTTGTTCCCGTGTTCTGTGTTGTGTCTGGAGTCTCGGACGATGGACTGACGGGCTTTCTCTTCTTATCAGTGGAAGCGGGAGCAGGAGTTTGATTTTCAGCTGCTGGAGAGAGCGGCCCGCGGCGCGGAGGACAGAGACAAGGAAGACACCGAGTGGATGAGGGTGAAGGCCGTGCATGTGACCGAGCTGGATCTGGAACCGGAGGAATACGATTTGGACATCAGCAAAGAGGTAAGGGATTGGCGTTACGGGTTGTAGAGGTCTCAGGACCCCGTCGTACCTTTGGTGCCATGTTGGAGGGCAGCTCTGGAGGCTCTTGGTCAGGTTTCTAATTGTTCCTGTCTCCGTTACTCCTAAACCTTGATATCGCTGGACTGAAGGAGGGGGATTTAAGTGTTCTGTAATTAGGGGGCCGTGAGATGTTTTTCTCCGGTCCGGGATAGGTTAGCAGGATAAACGAATTATCTTCCGCTTTCTTAGGTAAATGGATTAAATCTCCAATGTTCTTTTCTGACACATTGGATTAACTCCTTTGATGAAACGCGGGGTGACTTTCAGACCCGGAGCTACGGAATAACCGCCGCTTGCCATCAGTCTTCACACATATTAGTTCTGCTGTTAACTGTGTCTGCATGAGCTATCGCCATAGCAACAGCTCCCTGTATGTTTTGTGGACAGAGGAGTTTTTGGGGAATGTGTATCACAAAAAATGCAGTTCTCTTTTTGGGCTTGATTTTTTTTTATTTATTTTTTTTTAATAAGTTAAAACAGTTTTCATGTGATAGAAAAAATATCTCCTACTTGCGAACATCAGCTGTTTCCAAAATCCAAAATGCAAATATTTCTCTGTAAAAATACTGTGTTTTCATAAATGTTTTATTGAAGGGCATTTTAAAATTGTAGGAGGTGAAGGGCAAAGAGTATTCCCCTAGTGCCACAGTGTGACCCCCTTTAACCCCTTTGTATCCACCTTTAAAACCTCCATTAAATAAAGCTGCACTGCACTGGATCTTTACAATGACAACAGCGCCACCTTGTGGTATATTGGTGATATTGCACATTCATGGATTTTGAAAAAATACAAAAATATTAGCAGTCCAGTGTACTCAAAAGAAATGAAAAAATGTCAATTCTTATGCTGTCCGTCTTAGTTGCTTTTATCTGTAATATTTATAGTAGTAAAGCAGATTCTGTGATCCCACGAGCTCTAGAGATGTCTTTATCGTTGTCCAAGCCGCCAGGTGACCGTTCTGCGTTCTATTTCCACGCAGTTGTCGATGCCAGATAAAGTGGCCATCCCAGAGAGATACATCGAGCTGGAACCAGAGGAGCCGCTGAGCCTGGAGGAACTGGAGGCCAGGCACCGCAAAGTGCAAAAGATCAAGAACATCTTGGCTCGGTCGAGGTCGGTCCTGCGCAAATCCGCTCAATTGTCATCTGCGAATGTGTTCTCGTGCCCCCCCCTTACAAATATCCTAATTGTTCCCTTACTCAGTTTTATCTCTTCAACAAAATATCATTTATATGTAAAGCAACCACCCATTTCCCAAAACAGCAGAAAAAATACTTATAAAATCTTTTAGTACAGAGAGAAACCGGTACCGAAAGCTAGGATCGTGCCTATGAGTTAAGAACGGGTCCGGCGCAAGATACAAAGTATCAGTCAGACTTTAGATGCGTGAATGTTTAACGATGTTAACTGCAGATTCTTTGACCCCCAAAAAACTCCAGAGCCTTATAATGACGCAATCCCCAAAATAACTATTTTGCTCGGCTGAATGAAGGGACTTCAAGATGGAAGGGGGGTTTTAGGGGGGGGGGGTGTTGGTGTTATTTTTCCATGATTTGCCTGGTGCCACCGTTGGGTGACGTCACTGATGCCCCTTTAAGTTAAATACTTCCAGATCATAACATTACCGGCTCCCTGACAGGTGACCAAACCAGCTTGTGCACATTTTAGGGTTCCGGGTACTGGATCCCACCGGTTGATTTATGTCCTTGTCTTGTATGTCCAGCACTCGAAGATCATCGTGCACTTTTAATTTATATATTTTTTTATCTTATGTGCTATTTTGATGTTTCCAGCGTTCACAATCTCCAAACAAGTTTATATCCCGAAGAACAAGGCTCGGCAGACATCGGCTCTCAGAGGCAGGACCAGGCAAGGGTGATCACGATGTCCTACGCGCTGGCCTCGGAAGCCTCTCAACGAAGCAAGCAAGTGGCGGGTAAGATGGTCCTCGCTGAGTAGTTTATAGATGGATTTGGCTTTGGCGCCGTTACAGGATTAGGCAAGTCTAAGGCATAATGGTCATAGCTTTAAACACAGGACGAGATCGTGATGTCATGGACTCTTCGTAGTCTTAGGAAATAATAGAAACTAGCCATGAACAGAATCAGGACGCTCAGAGGCATCTATAACGCAAGGAACACGTTAGTCCATTATAACAGTGACGCTGGCGGTAGGGCAAAGCTCTGGGGATTCGCGGTAGACATAAAGGTGGAAAGAGAAGACCAAAAACATCAGTGGCCCGGACCTTCCGTGTTACTTCGCAAGTTTAATGCTACATGTGAAGCTGTTGCGCCCTCTGCTGGAGATCGCGCCGTCCTCCACCATGTTCCAGTTCCACTTTGCCCAGTATATAGGGTTAATATACCATTTAATGGAGCACCGGAAGCAGGAGTTAAGGTTACTTCGACTTCCTGAAGATAAGAAGTTCCATTTTACAAAATTTTGTAGCAATAAAAAATAGAAATAGTTCCTCCAAAAATAAAAAACTGGTACTTGTAACATCCGGTTCTTTTAGTGTCGCTTGGAACGAATACATTTGGACTGGTAACACAAAATGGAATTTTAAAACTCTGGGTTCCTACATTTGCCTTGTTATTTGAACCAAAAAAATAGGTTTTTATTCTTTTTTGCCGGGTAAAAAACCCGAAATGAGCTGAAATGTTTTTGTTATCGGCTCGGTTTGCAAATCAAAGATTTTTCAGGCGTAGGCAAATTTCTAGTTTGTAATAAAACGGACACTTTCTGTACATCTCAATGCTGCTTTTTGTTTTTGGCGTATTCACAAGCATTTAGCCTCTAAGTAATTTTTGTAAGTGTTTGCAGACGTTTCACTGAACGGCTTTGAGCGTTTGCCGGGTGAAAGCGCCGTAATCCATCACCGGTCGGCGGCGCGCCCTGTCGCTTCTCTTACATAAATCTCTGTTAATCCATCACGGAGCTTCGCTGATTGATGGAGTAGTATCGCGACACGGCGCTGTGATTTGTGGCCGAGAATACAGTACATAAAAATAAGAAGCACGGCGGGGTGGAAACCAGTAAAGTGGGGGATTTTATGCACCAAAAACCAGTCCTGTTTAAAAAATTATATATATATGTGTGTGTACATATTTCTGTGGACTGCGAAGCCTCCTGTCATTGCTTGGTGGCACCGTATGCAAATGATTATCCCTGTAGCTCATTTGCATATGGTGCTGCACGGTAAAGATCCAAAACTGGTGAAATATGATTTAAAAGTATTTTCAGCAGGATCCGGAGTTTTTTTCCAATTAAATTCCGCTGCCCTGATTTTTTTTAATGAAACAATGTTCCAAAATAACGTAAAGTTACATTTGTAACGTTTTAGTGGATTTTGAAGCCGCGATAGGCGATAAGAGCTCTCCGGCGGCTTTCTGGGAACCGTCCGTTAAGGTTCCGGGTAGCAGAGAAGACAGAAAGTGGTTTGCGGAAGAGAAGTGAAGGTTTTATTGTATGGTAGGCGGCGCCGAGCCCATTTCCATGCCGATTTTGGGGTACAAAACTGATTTTCTGTTTGGATTCTCAGCCCACGCGGTAGCTGAACGTTGACACGGACCCCCGCCGCGAAGCATGAAGTTCCCACGTCTTTAAGAGAGATTGTCCAGAATGACTGAAAACTACCCCGGGGTATAATCCAGAAGATGTATCCAGAAACCCAAATGCCCGTTTGGACGATACCTACAAATATCGGCGCCCACATCTCGTGTCTGACAGCTCGCATTCACCTCCGTGCCGTCACAATGTTACTGTCCTTATCCGGACCACGTGCGCCGGGTAGAAAGTCCGTTTTGTGCGATTTTAGGTTTTCTATCGCTGTATAATTGACATGTGTATATATATTTATGCAGCCGTAGGGGCAAGTTTCAGTAAAATTATATAGATTTTATTGTATTTGAAGGACCGGTCGGAGAAAATCCTGGATTTTGCTGGAAAGTAATAGGTTGGGGTTATTTAACCATTTCAGTGCTAGTCAATACAGCCACAATATGTTGGTATTCATAAATTTAAATATATTTTTTTCGTAATGTTTGTAACAAAAAATAACTAGTATTACCCCATTTTATAATTTACCAGGGTCTTTCAAATGGAAGAATAGAGATTTAAAAAAAAACAAAAAAAAAACTAACGCAGCACCAGCGTAGAGTTTAAACGCCGCGGCTGGGTTTTGCTTTGGGGACGGACATTGGAGGTGGCAAGTGCCCCCGTTAACAGGATCTGTGACCCCCTATTAACCCAAAAGCTTGTACCTCCAGTTTGCACTTAAAGAGCTAGGAATTACAAAAAAAAACCTATAATACAGAAAAATAAAACAAGCCTTTCTGGTGGACGTTATGCCCTTTTGCGCCCCCCCCCCCCCCAATTTTAAATGGTATAGAAAGTGCAACAAAAAGGATATAAACGTCAGATAGAACGTTAACGAAATCCTGATCGCAGGGTTTGTAATTCTAGAAAGATTTAGAGATTTTTGAAGTTGGATCTTAATGCAAAGTTATTTTTTCCAGGAATTGTAGATTGTTGGGGTTTTTTCTAGCAGAAAAACTGCACCAAGCATTAAGCTGTTTGGGAAGCGAGAGTGGGGTTTTTGGAGAAAGCAGAGTTGAGACATAACACAAGCACATTTTCAGTACTAACCGTGCCATTTAACTATTTCTTTAGGAATAAATAATAAAAATTAACTTTTTTCAAGTATAATTTCATGCTGGTTAACAGACGTCCAGAAAATCCAGTTTTCTTTCGGTTACCCTACAGGCAGAACATTTTTTGGGGAGAATTTCTTTCATTTTATATCTCAGCTTTTATATTCGAGTGGGTGTTTTTTTTTTTTAATTATTATTGTTTTAATTAAAACATTTGTTGTCACCAACATATTTTAAGCATAAAAAAAAATCCCAATTTGATGCCAGGGAGGAGCATAGTCAAAACAGGGGTGTGGCTATAGTTTGGCCACTCCCACAAGCATGATGCACTGAGCCAGGGTTCTCAATATCAGTCTTTAAGCCCCCCTATTGTGCTGGGTTTAGGGACCCTCTCAGGAGGAGGCTGAACGAGCGTCACACAAGCCTGTTACCAGACGCATTTCACCATGAAAAGTTACGGAAACCTGCATTTTTCAACAGTCTAACCAAATACCGAATGTGCCTTATTGAGGAGCGTGGTTCTAATTAAAAAATATTAAAAAAAAGCTAATTTGACGTTTTATGGGCCACAATCTAAAAAGGTATGGAGTGCAAATATTAAAACAATTTATTGTAATTAATCTGAGATTTAAGTGCATTTTATTTTTTGAATATAATAAGCAAATTCAATCTTGAAAACATATCACAAATTTTAGTAAATTTCCAAGCATATGAGAAGTATACATTTAATTACAAAAATAATCATTTTTATATAAAACAGAAAAATCTGGAGTGCTTTCTAAAGAATATCGAGGTATGCAGTGGTTTGTGAAGTATTTAACCTACTGTTTTCTATTTTTGCAGCTGTGAAGTGAAGATTTTAATTTCTCATTGACACAGATATTTTCTATTTTTTTTTTTTTGAGAAATATAAAAAAAAATATATATTTAGTAAAGTTCTGTCTATTTTTAACTAACTCAACTGCCGTCAACGTTTATAAAAAGGTTTTGCCAAAATTAGAATGTCTATTTTTGCCTTTGTACAAAAAGATTAATAAACAAAATTGTAAAAAAAAATAAAAAATGGAATTTGTAAGTTCATTTTATACTTTATATTTGGGTGCGTATATCTTGTTTTTAGATGTTTTAGCGGTTCCGAAACTTTGAAGAATCTACACAAAAAAAAAAAACCAAAAAATTTTTTAAGCCAAAAAATACATTTTATTCATAAGCATTTAAACCCCAAGTGCCTTGGAACCCCTGTCTATCATCGACCTCCATATTGATACAAATGATGATTCCGAACAGTAAATGCAGTTTAAGTCCAGTTTCTGGCTCTATCCCAGTAATAATAATAAAAATAAAAAAAGCACCCTACTTCATTAGAAATAATTTAGTCTGGGAGGTTTGTACAAATTGAAATTGGATTGTTCTAGAAAATCTGGGAATTTAAACTCATTTCTACTGCTTTTTCCACGAATCCGATAAACCACAAAGCTCTCTGATCTCCGTCATTGTGACGATTCACTTTGTGACCGTCACATGGAGACATTGCCGCATCTATAATTCCTTGTTTCTACCGCGCCTCAAAGAACGGGTTTGATCAATTATACACACAATCTTCCTCAAAAAAGCCTCGGCAGCCTCATGCAACAAGAAATATCTACAAAGGGTCCGTCCTGTTTGCATTAACAGTCACAGAGGGCTCTGTAATCCTCGGGAGCCGCGGATCGCGCCGTTTGGCCCTATTAACAGCGACCCAAGTCCGGTTGACCCAAAATTCCATTAAACTTAAAAGCAACAGACGATTGGCCCAATCAACTCTACGAACGAGACTGCGAGTTCACGTGACCGCGATATAACTTTTTTTTTTGTATACAGTAGTGTTGCTGATCGTGGTGGCTAAAAAAAACCAAAACAAAACAAAAAAATTTGTAGCCAAGAACTCTAATCGTGGAATCCCTCCTAATCCGAGACAATACATTCTGACGATAGAATTATAAAGCGCTTTCCCAGCTAAACAAATTAATCAGAATAAATAAAAAAAATTCTGAAAAGCTCTAAAACTCAGGGTTTAACGTCTTCAAAAGAAAATCTCTAATTTTGCTTTTATGTCAACATTCTCTCCTACCCATTTTCTCTGTAGGGCAGATACTTCTTTTGTAAGAACATTTGAACGTTCATAAAAATTAGAATATTTGTTTCCTTTTAAAAAAAAAAAACACAAAAATATGCACTGATGCCCAAAAGTACCTAAATCTTTGAATACTCCTGGAATCAGGTTGATTTACCAGTAGGTCTGAAAACTTATACAAATATATATAATTTTTTCATTTTATTTTTAGATACAAAGTAACAAATAAAAAGGAAGCCGAGGCACGCGGTAACCTAATCCATAGTAATGATTTCATTGGTTAATTTTTTTTTCTCTTCAAAAGGCGAAGGCTTTTATTGGCAGCAAAGTCTCCTAGCGGCTCAGTACAAAGAATAAGCACAAAACGCGCGTACATCACAGCGCCCGCGATTCTGTTTGAACCGTCTTATTGATTGGATCTGACCCTTTTGCATTCCCCCCCTATTATTTGAAAAGGTGCATCTAAGTGTAGCCGAGCTAAATCGACACAGGTGAACTTTCCGTGAAAACTTCTGGAGTTATTTCCTTAGTTCAAAGCCCCAAAAATATCTTAAAGGGCATTTTTAATACACGCCTGTTGAGGCATTCCGTGTGATAGCGGCACTTTGAATGTTAAACTACGGGGTAGGATTCGGAACGAGGAAAACAAAGTCAGGAGAAACTGGAAATTGCAAGAAGCAAATTAAAAACTAAAAAAATGTGGCTAGTAATTTAACATTATAGTAAACGTCAGAGAGCTTCTATTTACTGCAAATCGCTAGAAACTTCTGCATGTATATATTAACCCCTTAATGACAAAGCCCGTACATGTACAGGCTCAAAATGCATTGTTTTCAATGGGTTTAGGGACCGCCCATTGTCCTTAATTTTAATTTAACATTTACACATCATAATGCCAATTCCACTATCGTTCAAAGGTTTGTTACTGGATGTAACATAATTGCAAAAAGGGTTTTCTAAAGATCTAACAGCCTTTTAAACTGAAACTTGGATCAACGAACACAACGTGCCATTGGGACACAGGAGTGATGGGAGTGATAAAGGGCCATTGGAGCACAGGAGTGATGGGAGTGATAAAGGGCCATTGGAGCACAGGAGTGATGGGAGTGATAAAGGGCCATTGGAACACAGGAGTGATGGGAGTGATAAAGGGCCTTTGGAACACAGGAGTGATGGAAGTGATAAAGGGCCATTGGAACACAGGAGTGATGGGAGTGATAAAGGGCCACTGGAACACAGGAGTGATGGGAGTGATAAAGGGCCTCTGTACTCCTATGAAGAGATTCCATTAAAATCAGCCATTTCCAGCTACAATAGTCATTTACAACATTAACCCCGTCTGCGCTGGATTTCTGATCCATTTCATAGACAAAATTTGCATTATAAGAATTTCTAAGTGACCACAAATCACCGCTCTAAAACAGTTAATCAGGGACAACCAAACAGGTAAGAGGCAGAGATCATTTTGTAAAGTAACAGCCAGTTTCCTTGAAGAAAAAAAAAAAGTAACTCCACTAACCTATGCGGCCATCTTTGTATCCAAAGTCATAAAAATGGAACAGTTTCTTTTTTTCCAAATAAAAGTCCTGGGCGGCCAGTCCCCAAGCCAAACATTGCTGCCGTGTTATCGGGGATTTTTTTTGTCGCTTGTTAGACGTTTCACGGACGTTGAGAAATTTCAAAAATGATCTGTCAATAAGGAGACACATTAAACCAAACCTTAAATTTTATTTATGATCAGAAACAGTTATTTTGTCCCTAGAGCCAAGATTTTGATCCATGCGATGAGCGCCCCAGATTTCGTGAAGGTGCACGGTCTCAAGGTTTTGCCACACGTACCCTCCTACAAACCATTCGGGGCAACAAGAATTGTTTTTAATGAGTTTAGTGTAATGCAGAAACCGAAAACAGCCAGAACCCGGTAGCATTTCCTTAAACATCTCTAAAAACATAAAAAACAAACTCAATTTCATCTACAGGACTCTACAGCCCCTCACATTGGGGTAAATCTCCCTGATATTCATGTTCAAAAATACGTCAAAAAAAACGCTCTCCGTACATAAATTATATTTAACTGTTTGGACAAAAAAAAAACATCATAAACACGCTTAACATAAAACGCTTCCCCCTCCACACGCAATCACTAAAAACACAGCTAACACTTTCACACCCGTAAGGAACACAGGGCCGTCAGGTGTGCCAATATTAACACACAGGTTTGTTTGTTAAATAAGGATTTTGTTGCCAGCGGTTTAATTGCGCAATCTGATGGGGGCCGTCTGACACCGTCAGGCGAGTTTTAATGTGGAAAGGGGAAGATTTGGTAACAAATCATACTTTCGTTCTGCTGGATGCATGAACACTGATTTTGGCTCTTATTTTGAGGACGGTTTCCCAGTCCTCCATTGTTTTTAAGCCTCCAGTGTAAGCGACGACACAGAAGGGAAGGTTCCGTAAGAATGGACGAGATTTTGACACTTGGCACAGAGGATAGAGAAAGGCCAGGTCCCGAGACTCGCAGCAAAGACCCCCCAGCGAGTTAGGAGCCGCTGGATTTAACGAACATCATTTTGTAGTTGCTCTTGCGTTCCTTGCCCTCCTGGTCGCCGTCGGCCTCTTCTACAAGTTGTGGTTTCTCTGTGGTTTTCTCGTCTTCGCTTTCGCTTTCACTGTCTGTGGAGCTGCAGCTGTCGCTGGACCCAGAAGAGGACTCTGTCCGGGGGCCGCTTTCAGGCTGAGCCGCTTCCTTTTCAGATGGGGAATCCTCCTACCAAAAAAGAAAAAACATCCACGGAACCACATTATACACTTATTTACTCATGGATTTTTATCCATACAAGAGTTGGCAGATCGGCCCCATCCGGCCCCCCCGTCTCTCCTTCTATAAAAGACCCAAACCTTAAGTTGTTGGCAGAGCCAGCTCAAAATGCGAATTATCGATTCATAAACAGTCCAGCGGCTGTCAAACCGGATATTGAAAGTCTCAAACCAACGTGCGCTCAACATATGGCGAGCCAGCCGGCCAGGATCATCGCCCAAGCCTGAGTTTAAGCCGTTCATGGTCGGCTCCTCTCCCGAGGACCTGTTACTGTTGCTGAGCTGAATGCTAGTTTCAATTTGACTGAAATTTATATGAATACTCAAGTCGCCGCGTGTATCGCATCACCCTGCTGCGAGCTCGATGTAGAGTCGGCAGCCATATTGGTTTTATTGAATGGATGAATCTGTGCTTTTCAGTGAGCTTGCTGGCCTCGAACACCAAACATCATAACGCTGCCCCTACATACAGACCATCTCTATGGTTTCTCAGCAATAACCCTAGAATAGTATATATACCTCCCAGACTACAGCAGGAAAAAAAAAAAAACTAATATATGGAGCGTTTCCCAAAATAAACAGTAAAGTTTTGCTATTTTTCTCTCCTTGAGGATTCTCACCTCACTGAACCCAAGCCCGCAGTGACGCCGGTTCCTCCCAGACAACGTGCTGTCGATGCTTTGCTGGAACTGGTGCTCCAATTCGTCGTTCATTTTCCTGTCTTCGTCACCTGCGGGTGCAGCGTTCTCGGGTTAGGTTGCGTTCATAGTTGGTAAGAATGGGAAAAAAGATACACAAGTCCACACATTTTTGCTCCATTCTCTGGCACCAAAAGCGCCTTTGGAGACATGTGCGATGGCCCATGCGGACGGGGGACGGAGCTGCGGGTTAAATCATTGGTAGTTCTCCTCTCCCTTTATTTTTCATCGTGTCTCCTCTTTTTAAACAGCTGTAGTTATTACAATTTAGCAGATAGCTCATTTTTGTGCTTTTACTTCTAGAATCCCAGCGGGATCGAGCTGTGCCAACCCCACAAAGAGGTATCGCAGGTCTACATGATGCAAGAAGAAGAAGCATGGAAAACATATGTTATCTGCTAAGAAATATCAGCAGATAAAATACCATCATTCACAGGTTACGCTCTCTTCGAGACTCTCTATAAACACACAGAATTTCAGTGTCCAGCTGTGTTTTAAAATACAAAATTAAATATATGGGCAAATAGTCTGCTTTTTTTTTTTGTTTTTAGAAAAACAAACTACAGACGGCCAAAAGGTTCACTTCCTCATTCGAAATTCCTTAAAGCATATATGGCATCAAACGCATGGGTAATGAGGGTCCCGGTAAATAATATTATAGGTACACACTGTCAGCAAAATCACTTGTTAAGATTAAATTCACAAATATACATTACCGTTCAAACGTTTGGGGTCACATAAAATCTGCTTTTCTTTAAAAAAAAAAAAACAAGGAAATTTCTGTCTATTAAAATAACATGAAATGGATCAGAAATGGGGTTAATGTTGTAAATTACAATTGTAGCTGGAAAGGACTGATTTTTAATGGAATCTCTTCATAGGCATACAGAGACCCTTTATCACTCCCATCACTCCCATGTTCCAATGGCCCTTTATCACTCCCATGTTCCAATGGCCCTTTATCACTCCCATCACTCCAGTGCTCCAATGGCCCTTTATCACTCCCATCACTCCTGTGTTCCAATGGCACGTTGTGTTCGCTGATCCAAGTTTAAGTTTAAAAGGCTAATTGATGGTTAGAAAAAAACTTTTCTAATTATGTTACAGCCAGAAATTTCTTGGTTTTCCATGAAAATAGCTCAGTGACCCCAAACTTTTGAGTCATAATGTAAGTTCACGTGAACACAGAGCTAAACAGCGCGTAATCTCACGGAACGTTCAAAGCTGTAAATACATATGAATATATAAATACTCACCAGTTCTGAAGTGGGACGTTGATTTGTGATCGCCGATCACCAAGCGTCCGGTGTGCTCTTTCTGGAAAGAAATTATAATATGCAATTGTCTGAAATCTAAATTATTAATGTACATTGAGCCTGTCTGAGTCCTAACTTACCCCCCCCCCCATTCCACAATCTTAAACTTGAGCTAGTCTTTCTACTCAACTACCTACTAAACCGACATCTGAAGAAAAGACCTTTGAGGTCCAGAAAGGTTTAGTAACTGTCTTTTTCTATGCTGGTCCAATAAAAAGAATCACCTTTGACCAAAGGCTCTAGGTTCTCTTGATCTGAGGCGGCCATATCCATTTTCTCAACTTCCAACAACTCTCATGTCTACGGCAGAAACGTTCCACCAACGCACCTCACGTTAGACCGACATCCCGTCATCTTTATGTCACCGAAGATTTCATTATTATTTTAGTGGTACTTCTGCCATGGGCTGACATTTAAGGGTCTAGGCTGGACAAATTTAAGGAACTAGATAGTCATGGCACCTCTCGTTTATTTCTGGTTTCCATACACACTACTGTTCAAAAGTTTGGGGTCACTTAGAAATTCATTTTGGCCATTAAAATAACATGAAATGGATCAGCAATTCAGTGCAGACTGGGTAATGCTGTAAATGACTATCGTAGCAGGAAACAGATGATTTTTAATGGAATCTCTTCACAGGCGTCCTGTGTTCCAATGGCTCTTTATCACTCCCATCACTCCTGTGTTCCAATGGCTCTTTATCACTCCCATCACTCCTGTGTTCCAATGGCCCTTTATCACTCCCATCACTCCTGTGTTCCAATGGCCCTTTATCACTCCCATCACTCCTGCGTTCCAATGGCCCTTTATCACTCCTGTGTTCCAATAGCCAGTTATCACTCCCATCACTCCTGCGTTCCAATGGCCACTATTCCAAGTTTAAGTTTAAAAGGCTAATTAATAGTTAGAAACCCTTTTGTAATTATGTTACAGACAGAAATTTGTTTTCCAAAAAACAGAGTGACCCCAAACTTTTGAACGGTAGCGTGCATGAAATAAGAATATAGGTATAACGATTCTATTCACTTATTAGAACAAAGTCCGAAACCGAATGGTGTTTTTTATATGGTTCATTTTATGAGAGAAGAACCTTAAAAGTGAATACAGGGAAGGTAGAAGAGGCACGCTGCAGCGAGAGACCGGAGTGAGTAGATAATCTAGACACTTGTGGTCATTGGATCCAGTTTTGGGTACGGCTGCCTAAAACCTCGTTTTTAATTTATTGACAAACCTTTCCGGCTCCCATAAGTCGGAGAAATTTCTGCTTGCGTTCTTCGTTTCCCAGGTCGGCTTGATCCCAGCTCCCGTGTCCATCCTGTAAAGCGCATTCATTGAGTGTCAATAATCTTTTAATACCAAGTTCTGATTATCAAATAACTTCACAGAATAAACCTAATGAATTTCTGTAAGATTTGAGGGTTCTCACAATAAACACCCCGTTCCACGCAGCACATCATCCCGACTATGGCTTTACAGCTCGTAATTACGCTGGCAGTTTTAGGTGAAAAGGGGTGCATTGTACCCCTGCCAGTGTGATGGTCAGGGACATTGCAGAGGGGGAGGGGCACGGTACCCCTGCTGCTCTTGGTAAGGAGGGGGGGTGGCACGGTACCCCTGCTGCTCTTGGTAAGGAGGGGGGGTTGGCACGGTACCCCTGCTGCTCTTGGTAAGGAGAGGGGGTTGGCACGGTACCCCTGCTGCTCTTGGTAAGGAGAGGGGGTTGGCACGGTACCCCTGCTGCACTTGGTAAGGAGAGGGGGTTCGCACGGTACCCCTGCTGCTCTTGGTAAGGGGGGGCACGGTATCCCTGCTGCTCTTGGTAAGGGGGGCACGGTACCCCTGCTGCTCTTGGTAAGGGGGGGCACGGTACCCCTGCTGCTCTTGGTAAGGGGGGGCACGGTACCCCTGCTGCTCTTGGTAAGAGGGGGCACGGTACCCCTGCTGCTCTTGGTAAGAGAGGGCACGGTACCCCTGCTGCTCTTGGTAAGAGGGGGCACGGTACCCCTGCTGCTCCCGGTAAGAATGAGGGAATTGCCTCCCAAGTGGTCTGAGTAAGGGGGTCATTGTATTTCTGGAGCTTTTGGGAAAGGACACTTGTCTGTTCGGTTGGGGTAGAGGGGCAGTAAACACTATCCCGCGGCATGCTTTCACAATGAAGCCTGTCTAGAGTAGCCTTCTCACCTCTGCGGGCGGCTCCGCCGTCCTCTTGAAACCCCTCTGGGACCTCTCCGCCGAGCTCATCTCCAAGGCCTCAAACCTTCTGCGCCGGGAAGCCATGGGCGCAGCCTGCTGGGAAATGGAGTCCAAGCGCGGCGCAGCGTCCGTGACGTCAGTCAGTATGTGTCAAAAATACAACTCCCGGGATCCTCCGCGGCAGCGCAAGCGCATTGAGAGCCAGGCTGAAACACGTGGGAGAGACTGTTATACACACAATGATCCACCAGGGGGCGCCCACATCTGGGGAGAGGAAAATGAGGCCTAGCGGATAACGCAGGGCTACAAACATAGATACTTCGGGATATGAGAAGAAGTTTAAAGCATGCATTACTTCCTAGTGTCCCTTTTCAGTTTGACCAGTCCCTCCATACTTGACACCTGCCCCATTTTAGTTGAACAGATCCTCTCTGTTTCCTAAATCCCCCTCTTTTCTTCTCGATGCCCCTTTTTCCTCCCCTGAGAATATATGTCAGTTGTCTTCTGGAGGAAGAAGATACTATGTAGCAAGTCGCAGGAAGAGTATGATTTTAATAATGAACTTCATGGAAATGGTTTGAAAGGCATCGATGATGGGATACCTGTATTCAAGCAGGAGCTTTGGTTACAGAGGCTCAGGTGTTGGCAAATTTGCGCGGGATAAAAAGGATCCAGTACAGTCTGTACGAACCAAATAAAAACTTTATTCTAGAAACACAGAACCTGTCAGCAGATCGGCCTCTTTCATCCCCCAATAAAACAACTACATATACATCACCCGATCCCAGATAATAGGAGGCTGGAGAGGTTAAAGTGAATAAGATTCTGTTGGTTGCTATGGAGATTGCACCATTTTGCTACAGAATTGCACCTACCCTCCACATACCTCTCTCTGGATAAATGATTAATTATATCATAAAATATTATTTAATATTATTACATTATATTATTAAATTATTGAATATTATTAAATTTAAATACATAAAGGGATTTCACTAAACACAGGAGGGAAGTTACTACAAGAGACCAGAATCTAACACTAGAGGTTTAGATGGAGTGGAAGGAAGATTTGCTTTACTGAGAGGGTGGTTGTTAAGCAGAACAGCCTCCCTGCAGAAGTGGTAGAAGCTAATGCAATGAGGGTATTAAACATGTATGGGGTAGACATACGGCTCCTGATTCTAAGACGAGACCAACGACCGATTAAGGTTTGATTCGTGACAGCAGGAGAAACGGGCGACTAGGCGGGGGGGGGGGCCGGATGGGGCCGATCTGCCAGCAGGTCCAATGTTTCTAGAATAAAGTTTCTATTTGGTTCGTACAGGCTGTACTGGATCCTTTATATCCTGCACCAATTTGCCAACACCTGAGCCTCTGTGACCAAAGCTTGAATACAGGTATCCCGTCAATATATAATTCCCCATATTAAAATCATACATAGTATCTTCTGGCCGAGCCGCGGGATAAGATTTCGAGACGTCTTTGGGACCGATTTACTCTTCTTGCTGCAGATATTCTCCGGATCTTGGGTGTCTTCCACCTTCCACTCCTCGTGTTTGAAGTTCCTGCAGCAAGTTCTCAGCGGACGGGAGAAGAAAGAGCGCTCCTGTATTATGTTGTTTTCCACATTTCTCCCATTTTTTTGTTTGTTTATGATACGCGTCTAAGAGCCTTTGTGGGCTCCTTGAATGCTCCCGTGTACATTAACCTTCCCGGAACCCGAACTTTGCCAAATTTCAGCTTTACTGCAGTGAATCCCCCCCCCCCCGACCCCCCCGGCTTCTCGCTGAATAAAAGCCGACTCTGTGTCTCGGGCTTTGAAGCCGTAGCCGTTAAACCGTACAGAATATTTACCTCGATAAATCATTAGAAGGGACTGAAGCTACAATTCCGCCCATAGAAAATAAAATCAGGTATTCCAAACAGTGCTTTATGTGGTCTACCTCGCCGCGCTTTCTCTTCTGTGTTTTGAAACTTCTATATATTTGTCATCTTTGGCCCCGGAACCCCCCCCCCGAGTGGGTCCTGCGTTTTGTTCTATATGTTTTTTTGACCGAAGCCCGTGATTTGAATAGTGATTTTTAGGGCTACGAGGCAGAAACCAGTCGCCTTAACCAGTCGGAGGTGGCCTGGCCACGCTTTGAGGATCCAGGTTCTAAAAGTGGTCTCCCCGTCCCGTTAAGCTGCCGTTTTTTTCTTTCCGTTACCCCAGAAAAATTCTTTGATTTTTTTCAAAATAGTTTTACTTTATTTGAAAATTTTAAATACCAACCAGGGCGGCCAACGGTGGTCCTCAGACGAAGGTCTTGCCTGCTTAGACCTGGAACCTGACCTAGCGGAAAGTCCTCCAGACTTTAGAATATATAATACGTTTAAAGCCTCAAAGAATGAAAGTTAATGCACTAAGAAACCTTTAGACTCTAGGAAGCCACCATCGTTGGCTAAGCTCTCCCCGTCTTACGGGCATCTCGTTGTTCTTCACAAATAACAGACTATCTGCTGTTTGAAGCTTAATGAACATCGTAATGCAGAATATATAAAATATATTAAGGCACAGGCTCCTGAAAGTCAAATAAATCAGCTTAAAGATATCATTTTCACCCAGTGGACTGACTTTGGTGTCATTTTATATAGTAATTTCGGTAGGCATTGGCAAAAACCTGATTTTATCTAATGTTGTCCCTTTATCTGCAGATCTGGAGCTGCTGTTGCTGTCAGTCATGTGATATTTTGGGTGACTTTCCCGGCTCAAACACCGCACTGAGCTGATGCTTTATGGCGATGCTAAATCTGAGAGTCCCACTGGGTGATTAAGACCGAGCCATTCTATTGTCACCCACAGGCAGTATGATAAGGAGTCGGGGTGTTTAGTAGATTGAACTCAAACAAATGGTTAATATGCAGCTGCCTGAAAACATTATATTATGGGGCAAAAACTACAACTGGGGTAAATTTTTTAAAAAACATTTTAATCTGATATTAGGAGTAAAAGAGTGGTAGGAGATCCCCTTTAAACCCTCATTGGGTGTTTTTCTTTGCCAGAGAATCTGCTTTTACATTAAAACGAGATCTTTTTGATTACAATAAACGTACATTAAAGGGACAGTAAGAAATGTAGTATATTAGGTAATAAGTTAGCATCGTGTGTCGCGAATCTTTACTTTTATGAGAACGGGTCGATGTACAAAAACCATTCTGGGGCAAAGTTTGAAAGACGGTCTTGTCACCCTAGCAACAAACGAAAGAGTCCAATGGACAGAATTCATTTGTTGCCATGGCAAGAAGACCATTTTTTTTTTAAACTTTGCATCAGAATGGCTTTTTATACAGAACCCCTAAAGCCTCATGCATGGCGGATATAGTATTTCAGGCTGACACCCCTAACTAATCCCATTTTATTACATTTCATCACTTTCATATAATCATCATAGTAGGAAATAAAATGTAATTTGATGAGTTATCCATATGCCCGAAGATCATATTCTGTGTCCCTTTAAATCATTTATAACATGACTTTTTCCATTCATATTTCGGATTCGGGCTATGGCTGTCCTGGTGTAGACACGGGTTATTAATTATTAGACATGACTTAATCATTGTCATCATTTATTTATAAAATGCCATCATATTCCGTAATGCCCTGCTTACAAGTGCTAACAGCCCCAAATTACCAAAAAATTAGATGGAAACTCTGTAACTAAAAGTTTGTACCCTGGTAACAGGGAAGCCATGCTGCTCCACTTAGACAAAACACTAATGAAAGAATTATTTCTAGAAGGATTTGGGCAACCAAAAGTAGAAATGATGTTCCTTATGCTGTATTCAGTTACAAAAGTGTTCAATTCAGCAGTGTAAGTGGAACAGCACCTTTAAACAGCACCCCCTTCCATTTAATCTACTATTATTGTTTCATTATTTTTTAATTACTGTATTTGCCCCATACAATGCCTCTGGAAGGCCATTCCAGGCATCAACCACTCCTTGCAAGTACCACATTTTGAAATTACCACCAGTCTTCCACTTACCTTACTTTAAATATTCCCTCGTGATCTAATACCCCATATTCCACCAACTTTAATAAACTGCTAAAGGAATAGACCCAAGTATTTATACCATAGTTCCCGCATACCATCTCGCCTCTATTTAATGAGCTATTATTTTTTTACATGGGGTATTCATTTTGAATTACTGCACTTTATCTCATGCAATGCCTCTGTAAGGCCATTCTAGGCATCAACCACCCCTTTTAGAAAATACATTTTCCAATTACTAATTTAAATCTTGCCTCTTGATCCCTGTACCCTGTACAGGGTGTTCAAATTTAATACCCCATATTCTCCCTTATTTAATAAACCCCAAATATTAACACCACAGCCCCCCACCTGCCATCTCTCCAAGACTTAATCTGCTATTGTTATTATTATTATTATTATTTTAATATCTATATTTTCCCTCAAGCAATGACTCTAGTAGGCCGTCTCTTTTTAAACACTACCTTTTCAAAATGACCACCATGTTCCACTAGTTAACTTTAAATCTTGTCCCTTGATCTAATACCCCATACTTTCCAATCTTAAGTAAAACCCAAATATTTACACCTGCCCCACCTGCCATCTCTCTAATACTTAATCTGTTATTAATTATTATTATTATTTTAATATCTATATTTGCCATCAACCAATGCCTCTGGAAGGCCATTCTAGGCATCAACCACCCCTTTTACACTCTACCTTTTCAAAATGACCACTGTGTTCCACTAGTTAACTTTAAATCTTGCCCCTTGATCTAATACCCCATACTCTTCCATCTTTCAAAAAACCCAAGTATTTACACAAAAACCTCCTCTTGGCATCTCTCCAACACTTACTTTTGCTGCACCCACTTTTTTTAACCAGTTTCTATTTTTTTTTGCTTTTTTCATTTTTTTTTTATATAAATAAGAATGTTGTTGATCTCCTTGAAGAATGCACGAAGGGCTTATTTAAGAACAAAATAGAATCACTGAGTTTCCAAATGACAGCAGAACTCTTTCACAATGTCTCATTTTTTAGCATTTGCATCAATATTATCTTTTTTAGCTGGGTAGTGAATGCCACCAACTGTCAGACATACATTCCTAGCAGCTCATAGTGACTGCACAACCCAGAAATAAAAGGGGCATTCATATTAACTACCCCACCATTAAACGTATTATAATGATATCATTGTAAACAGAGTCTGCCTAATATAGAAAGTGCATTTATATTTCCAACCGATATGTTCCTGAACTTGATTCTGGGGAACCTGGCATATGTTTATGTTGGAACAAAATTCTGCAGCTTATATGAGGCTACTTTGTTTTAAGACAAAAAAAACCCTTACAATTCCTAACAAAACTCTATATTTTTCTGCTAATTCTACATATATTAGGCTAAGGGGTGATGCAATTTATTTTCCTAAATTAAATCATTTTGATTTCATTTTTTATTTTATTTTCCAAACTCTAACAGCTCATTGTTATTTACCATTTGCAAAATAAATTGGAAAATATTTTTTTTTTTGGCAGAGTTACCATGGCAACCATAGGATGATGCTGATGATTATGCAGGATCTGCAAACATGAATATTCTTGGAGCAGTTAAAACAAATGATTTGTTTCATTGCAGGAGAAATCAGAACATCTCTTCAACACCTAAATTGTTTCAAAGAAAAAAAAACCATATCATTTTGGTCTGTTCTCCATGGTTCTCAAATTCAACCAATATTTAGTGGCAAAGAGATGATTTATTCAGCAGAGTGTATGCACACACATTACTTTTTAAAAAATATATATTTTTGACATTGTTTTGGCCATTTTGAGAACTCAATTGTTCCTAATCCAGCCTTAGAACAAAGAAAATATTTTTTTAGATGATAAATAAATTTAGGTAACAAAGGTTAAAAAAAATAACAAATGTATTTATTTTATAAATAAACTTCCTATAGTTAATACTACTTTTTGTTTTTTTTTTTGTTTTGTGGAAATTACCGAATTACCTTCTCGTGTCCAATCATTGATTTTGATCAAGTCAATCAGAACCTGTTTTAAAAAACACCAGAAACAGTCTTATATTTCACTACCTAATGTAACTAATTTTCGGATTATTTTCATTGCTTTTAAATAAACCTGCTATTACCTCTTATCAAAATTACCTTTTTTCCCTTTTTTTAAAACCTTGTATTATAAGGATAACGATAGGATTTTAATGATATAATGTGTGTGTTAGGTATTCAATGTTCTTAATCCATGTCCATTAATGCGAATATTAACACAAACTCTGCAATTCCTGAGATTCTGTGGGGAAAATATTTACAATTCATCCAATATAATTAAGTAAAAATACTAAATACCCCCTAAATTCCTTCATAGTTACCAAATATTATTTTATGCTCATAGATCCTGAATGCGACCAAACAACCCCCCGATATACATTATTCTGTCTCCCTATAAATTAATGCGTTGTAAAATTAATCAATAAATATTGTGATTTTTTTCAAAAATAAGATTGCATAATTTTACCTTTTTTGAGCATTGCCAGTGACCAGTGACATAATTCATCCCAATCCTGTTATCCCCAATAAAGGGTTAATAGTGATGCATATTTTAAGAATTTACAACTATAAAATAATTGCATGTTTTTGCATTTTTTTAATAGTATCCAGCAAAACAACAATATAAATACATAAAGACATATGTGTTTTTAAAGGGAAAATTTTGAAAATTACCAAATTATTTCATCTTTTTAAATTTTTTGGGGAAAAGACCGAGAATTGTTGTAAACAGATTAGAATGAACAATTTACCCACCGAGCACACTGGTATTTTTTTGACTGTTTTATGGGTGTATTTCTATTCACATCATTGGTTAATATAATAATTGCATTGTTTTTAGGTAGAATTTCATATATCCGAGGGGCGCACGATCTCTGCTTTCCCGTCCGCTACCCAGCTGAGGTGGTAATCACACTATAGAAACCTAATACGGTATTTCAGAAGCTCAGGCATGCCTAGAACTGGAATAATCGTGATCTGAGGTTATATTTCATTTATGTTGCTTAGATTTTCGTTTTTTTCTTCTTTATTTTGTATTTTCACAGAATCTTGCACTCCTTCCTGGATTTAAAAATCATTACAGACAGAAGTTACTTCTCAGGCAAAGCTTTTTATCATTATATATTACATTGCATTGTAAGGTGTTGTAAAGGTGGTTTACACTCTTAAAAAAAAACCAATAACAAATTTTATTTTCACAGAAAAAAAACAACTCTCGCATCACATTATGAATGGTTTATAATCCAATTAACGGTAGTAAAATTCTATTGATAATTTTCTGTAAAAAAATGTAACAAATTTTAATTATTTAAGTTAACACAATATAGCAAGAAATTGTATCAAATATTAAAATCCACAAATGTAATCCGGTGGTAGTATTTGAGAATAATAACACAATAAATGTAAGAGGTACATTAGAGATAACGTACTTTAACCTTTTCAGTGCCAGTGCACCAATGCACGTTTAATATGGGCTTCTGTTTGCACCCCTTGGCTGATGAAGTGTCAATTTCAATGTGGTTTAGGCTCAGGTGATGAATGAATCACTTTATTCTGTGTTTTCAGTAACATGACTATTTACAGAAGCCACAGAAATAAAATATTTCATTTTCTAACATCTACAATATTTATTTTTTTTACTGGGAAGTACAATTAAGTTTACAGCTGTAAACCTGTGTGTAAACACTTGCAACATTCTGCATTGGAATGTGTGCACATATATATGAATCATTAAAAGAAACCCTAACATGCTTTAATTCAAGCATTGGTGTTCATCAGGTCTCTTATAGGCAATTAGACAATTATTTTAACTGGATTTACTATGTGCTTTTTTTTGGGAGGGGGCGTCCGGTGCAATGAGGGGGTCTGCACTTCTTGAAATGAATAAGGAGCAGATCCAGCTGGCAGGACACATACTTAGGAAGGTCAGGGATTGCCAGTCTGTGACCTGAAGGTGGCGTTTCAAGCACAAGATGTAGCCAACAAAGACATACATTGCTCCCACAATAACTCTGTCATTCCAGGTAACGAGGGGTTAACACTAAGATCTTAGTAACAACCTTATTTACTTAAGCCTTTTTTTAAAATGAAATACCGACTTTGCAAAATAATTTATATATATACATTATTGGAATTGTATTTTTATCAATCAGGTTCAAATCTTTTGCAAATCATGTTGAATTACCCCATAAGGATATTTCAGAAATGTATCAAAATGTAACATTGATAAATCCAAGTTTATGCATTTTAGAATGGAGAACGCAGGATGGGATATCACATGCAAAGGCACATGTTGCATTTGTTCAAAGCATTTCCATGTAGGAAGATAACATAGAGGAAGCATGCAACTTACCTGTCATCATCCCCGAGATTGATCCCAGGTCAGGCTTACCCTGTGTCCCCTCACAAATAAGTGCAGGGTATCAGTCAATTTACTGAAATCCTTCTTTTCTGGAAAAAAAAAATATCCCCACTACCTCTGCCTTCACTGACACTTAAAATGAAATGTAGTTTTCTATAAAGACTTATACCCAGAAAGAGGCATCCATAGCACTTGTCCAAAACTGCCTCACTGGGATGGATGAGGATACTGTGAGTGAGTATTAAGAAGCCCTCTGTATATTATAGAATGTATATTCTGTTACTCGTTCTGTTTCTCCTAGTCTGGAAAGAAAATGTAAAAAAAAAATAATTAAATCCAAGAAATGCAAGCAGCTCCAGTTCTTTCATGCAATTCATGTAGAATAAATGCAACTTTTATTATACTGAAAACTCCCCAATCCTGGCCCTTTTCTGCCTTAAATGGTCCTTATTTTGTATAAGAGCTAAATATTTATTGCCTTGGAGGGTATGGGCAATTTGAATAATGCATTTAGCCATGAAGCTGACTGCATCTAGGGGCTGATATGACGTTTGGAGATATTTTTTTTCTTGAACAAAGAGAATGAAGGAATGAGAGAAGTGGGTGGGCAGCTGAGATGCTGAGAGCTTGTGAAGGTGTCTCCAGGCTGGCTCCCCCACACCCTTCTCTTCTCACTGCAGCCCAGTGTGACTCTCCTGCTAACACAAACAGCTTTTTTTTCATCTGCAGCTTGTCTTCTGTCACTGTAAGTACTACAACCTTCTCTTCTCAGCAATGCCAGTGGATGCTAGCATGTGTTAGGCTATTGTCTGCCTGGAGGATGCACACTGTAGCCCCCCTTTTTATGTGGGGTCCTACAGATGCTTCATGCAAGGAACTTGTTCTAATTTCTTGTAAAGTTCAGCTTTAGCAGGGGGGCTGCAAGAATCTTCAGTTTTTTGCCTAGTTTTGTATGTGAAAACTTTTTATCCAGGATCTGGCACATTCCACTCAACTGCTTCTGGAAGGTGCTTAATGTGAAGGCATCCAAGACAAGGAGGTAGCTTCATGGAAATTCAGATGATTAGCAGAATGATACGTGAATGGAGAGGTAGATGTAGATAATACAGATAGATAGATAGATGATAGATAGATAGATAGATAGATAGATAGATAGATAGATAATAGATGGTTTCTTTTAATTTTAAAGAGGATAATTTCGGTTTAATGTTGTGCAACTTGATGACATCATTTGTACCCACTTATGTGAAATGAAGTTATTAACATGCTTTAGGTTATTCATTAGTGGATACAATTCATCTCATTCGCTAATGCAGGCGTGTGCATGTGTAGTATGCTCATACATGGACACACACATGACAGATATGCAGTTTTGTTGAGGGTGCATTTATCCAGCTGGGGGTCTAAGAAGACCTGTCCTGTAGGATAATAAAGGCCACTCTCAGCTGTCTCCAGAGGTGGTCTCACAGGTCTCTGGCATGTGGCTGGATTAAGGGGGAAAGTGACCCAGATCTGGGTGACATTCCTGTAGTTGGAGATACTGGGTGAATGTACTGGGAGTGCTGGGTCTGTCTGCCCCTCAGGGGTCAAAGTCAGGGGGATCTTCTAACACAATGAGGACATCCAGGGATACAGGTGCAACTAACAACTCATGTCCGTCTGTCTGTCAGTCACCTGCCCCATTAAGTCAAATCATTTCCAGCATTTAATGAATGTCCTGTACCTTATAAACCTGCATTTGCACCCATACGTTTATACATTAACACATAAACTTTCCTAGAAAAGACTAATAAACAGGAAAAAAAATCTAAATATATTCCGAGCTGTGTTTTCAAAACAAATATATTTTGTTGTATTGTTCAATAACTTGTGTGAAACACTTTTAGATGTTGTGTAAATTCCGTAGAATTTGTTACATTCGTGGATAGGAAGCTCCAGGTTTAACTCTTCAGCTGCCGGTGACATGTGCTGCGCAACTCGCTTTTAATCCAATGGACATGGGAGGGTATGGACCTCAAGCCCACCTGGCATTTAAATGGTTAAACAATGCATGCTATTAGGGATTTGTCGCAGGAAAATGCAACATATAAGAATATCTAAAATCCACTTAAATTAGTTGTTTTCAGTGCCACAGAGGTAATTATTACAGCCATCGCTTTGCGCGGGGGGTAATTATTATGAGTGCATCTATTTACAAAAGGTCTGTGAACTATTATCTATAATTTCACCCCCCAGGTGTTAGGATGGGACCCCAAGTCCCACACCCTATGCTGTCCCCCTAAACGCAGGGCGACCCCGAAATTCTCCACCCTGCTACCTCTGTGAATTCCCAGGCTGGATCTCTCCCGATCTGCCCCGGGAGGGGTATTTACCTGCAGGGATAGAACTTTTCCTTATTATTCGGTTTTTATAGCATTTATGTAATGCTCTTTCAGTCATTAACTCATTGCCGCCTGGTTTCTGTGAGGTGCACCCTATTTGCTAAAAGGTCGGGAAGGTTTGGAGGCCACTCATTGCTCTTCTGCTCTTAGAATCCAGGGACATATATAAGGGGGCAATAAGATGTGGACCCCCCTGGCAGCTAAAGGTTAATATTATATTCCCGTGTCTGTGGGTGCAGATAGCAGGTTGTCTGTGAAAATTTAGGAGTAAAACAGTTTGGGGTATGCATGCTTGGATGTTCATATACAGTCATACATACATACATACAGACAGACAGACATTAATACATACATACATACTTACATATAGACAGACAGACATACACACAGACATGCATACATACATACATACATACATGTATACAGACATGCATACATACATGCAGACATATATATATATATATATATATATATATAAATGGCTTTCTCTATGTGTTCTGTATGTATGCTGGATGGGTATGTAGGCATGTTTCAGTATGTATATATATATATATATATATATATATATATATATATATATATATATATATAGGGATACATTATAAGTGATGTCTGTGTGCTCTTATGCATGTAGAATATGCATGTGTGTATTCATATGTATGTGTGTTGGGCTATGTATGTATGCAGGATATATGTATATGTTTGTATGGTGGGCTGTGCATGTATGTAGGATCTGTGTGTCCTGTGTATGTGTCATGTATGACATTCTGCCCCCTCACCCTGTGCTCGCCCCACCAGTAACTCTGTGCCTTGTTGCTTTGCCCCTCACTCTCCTGTCACTGTCACTCAGCTCACTGACCCTCCCCACATTATTCTCCCCCCGTCACCCATTGCTAATTTTATCCCTCTCCCCCCCTCTGCCTATTATCCTGCCCCCCTCCTCCCCCCATGCATTATCCTGTCTCCTGCCCCCCCATCCCCTCTGCCCCCTCCTCCCCCCATGCATTATCCTGCCCCCTCTCCTCTCTTGCTGGGAGGGAGATCCTTCTCCTCCTCCTCTCTCCTCTGATCAGTGCCCTGGCCACTCACTTTCTGATGTTGCACGACGGGAAATGCTTTGAATACTTCCATGGCCGCTGACATCAACTGCCCAGAGTGACAGCCCCCAACTGCCCCAGCACAGACCCCCCAACACCCCCAAAACAAAGTGAGCGAGCAGAGCGCAGCCACAAACTACCCCCTCCAAACTTCTGCAAACCATTCGGACCCTGCTGCTCACCCTGATTCTTCTTTTGGGGGGGGGTCCGATTAGGATTCTGGTTGATGATGTCTAATTGCCCCCCTTGGTCAAGTCATCTCCAAACAGGACCTTCCAGAGACAGAGAGGAGCAGTGGAGGTAATTAGGGGCAGGAGGGTGGCACTGAGTCCTCTAACCTGTTGTGTGTCTTCGCTTTGATGTTGTGCCCCCATTGGGGAAGTTGTGTCCTTGTTGTGATTGATTAGGTGTCCATGTGTCTCTGAAAATGTGCCCCATTTGCCAGGCTCTTTAGATAGGGGCAGTTGGGTTCTTAACTCATTGGTGCCCCGCACTTCACTCTGTGACCTATTCTGCACCCCCTTATGGCATATTGGAAGGGGTTAACTGGCCCTTGCACATCTTGTCAGTATGACACATAGTGAAGATGCCCCCTGGAAGACATGTCAAGGGTTAACTGGTGACTTACAATTTCAACACAAATTCTACCCACCACGCTACTTCGCCTTCGCTTAATGGGTTAATGCCCCGTCTCCTGTGGCCTTTGTATGCTCCTGCTGGCACACAAGAGGTTAAATGTTTAGCGTTGCCTGTTTTGGGGGCAAATGTCGAACTGGTGAATTTGTGTAGAGATGTATTGGGTTAAAAACCAAATACTGTCTGCTTTTATTAGTAAGTGCAGCACGGAAGGGGTTAAATTAAACCCCATTCGCAGTTGAGGGCCAGTCTTTCCTCAGACTGAACATGCTCTGTCCTGGCAGAGACCTTCATGTTGAATGGAGTACTCCACACACTGCTGAGCCACCCAGCAGACACGTGGATCTGAGTCCTTTTAAATGATTATCCCAATCTGTAAAGAATGCAGTGACTCCACCAGCACTCACTTTAACAGGAAGTGCCCAACAAAAGCACCTGAGTGGATACATAATGTCCATTTCTCAAACACTCTGCATTAACCCTCTCTGCCCTGGTTTCTGGCCACACCCTCAGACTTTACATTTTTGTTGGGTACATGCACTCCTCCCCCTCTGACATTAACCCGTTGATGTGCCCCTATTGCCCTCTTGTAAGTGCCCTCTTATGCTTTTGCCTTTAGAAATCTGCTCTCTAGCCATAGTATGAATACCCCAAAACCCCACTGTGAATTAAAGCAGCAGGATTCGCCCAGTTGCACTTCCTTCCTTGGCCACTAGGGGGAGTCAAGCTGTGCTTCTAAGTCCATGCTGGGTTATCTTCCCAGGCAGGTTGGATAAAGTTATAGAAGAAAAACTTTCAGACTCTTCTCACACCCCAACCTGACCTGATAAAAAAAGAAAAGCCTAATTCTCCTTATTCATGTGAAGCCAGGGGAGGCTGCGCCGCATGGTGCAGTAGATGCAGCACATGCAGTAATCTGGAATCCACCCCCCCATTGCCTTTTGCTTCCATTGCAGGTCATGGAAATTGACCTTATAAGAATGCTTAACTCATAAATTGTAAAAAAAAGGCTTCGCCTGGGGGCTGCAAAACTGACTATACCCCGCCTGAAGAAAACCCAAAACCTGTGTCACCCTGGCCAGGGGCAAACAGCACAGTAAGTGTGGCTACATGACGGCTCGATTTCATTTAATTTCATATCAGAGGGAATCTGTGATTAGAACATAGCATAGTGCATTATTTTAATGCTTTTTAGACAAACTACAATGTTATTCCATTACGTCATGCAATTTATATATATATTCTGTATTGTATATTCCTTTAACCCTTTGCATTTGGAACAAACGCAGAAATATATATATATTTATATATGTTTATAAATATATGTATAATTCTTATTCTTGTAATAATTGTAGCAATATTTTTAGTATGCATGCTATCCTGTATGTATTAATTACCCATTCAGGGTATGTTTCATGTGACTGCTGTGTATGGAGCCCTTGGTATTGATCAGCTCTTAATTGTGGAGGACAAAAGCCGGGTAATGTTTTGATGTCATCATCGGAATTTAATGCGTATTTATCTAATCATTTAATTGTTGATACATTGCGAAAAATCAATGTATCGCAGGCAATTATTATGACATTATTATAACATTCTGTTATTGTTTTTACAGTCAATATTTTTGTTTATATACCATTTGTTTGTGACTTTTAACCAAATGGATAAGTAGATAACAGATAAATAGATAGATAGAAGAGAATTCCTTTAATCTGGAATTAAGGACTCTTTCTTACAAAAGTGTGATTTTTTCCCACCTTCTTCTTCAATATTTGCTGTTTTTTTTAATTGTAAACAAAATTAGGGGTTAAAAACTAGAAATCAGACTTTACCGACTTTAACAAAGTGTTACATATGTGTCGTAAATTGAATTGATAGATATTTTAAGATTCTACGATATGCGTACGGTATAAATTGTGTATTTTGGGACCCAGGGTAATGATCCCTCATGTAATTTAACCCCGTGTAAATGCAAATGATTCAATGTACAATGTCAAGCAATTTACCCCAGAACGTGCGCTGAGATTATGCAGAAAAAGTACGGGCTAATACGATTTTATGGATTTGGAAAAAAAAAATATTTGCGCATTGGAAATATTATTTAATGTTATTATTTAATTTACTTTATTTTTTTAGGTTACGGTTTGTGTTGGCTGAATAGATTTAAAAAACACACTCAAATAATTAATTAAAGGGGATTTTATTTGTGAATTATAGGGAAGTGACCTGTGTTGGTGGCTTTGGAGAGAGAGAGAAGGGATCCTAATTTTAAATGAATTTGCATTTATTTAAGTGACAGGCCGCAGAAGACAATAAGCAGCCGTATCTGATCGCCGGGGTGTGTTTGCACTTGGAGATTTCGGGTATTTTAAGGACAGCGAACAAAATTACAGGGACCTATAGAGAAGCCGGCGTGTTGTGTCTGAGTATCAGGCAACTGTGACAAAACTCCCCAGTGTCACCGAGCCTGCGCCGCTAGCCTGGGGACTAGAGATTAATTGACTTGTTGGGGTGTAGCCTGAAATACAGGCACTGAAAAGTTCTCGAGATAAAAGCCAACGTATCCTGTCCAGTTCCGATAAGATGTTTATTGTGTGGATTCAAATATACTGCCAGACATTTGAATAACTGACGCATTTTTTTATTTATTTTTTTTGTTGTGGTTGAATGTATCTTATAAATGGGGTGTTTAATTATTCTTTTATTATGTATTTTATGGTCTTTATTGTACGATTTGGAAAGATTCCGGGGTATAGTTTTCATTTTATTTTGGGGGAAGAAGCTTGCTTTCTGTTTTAAAAAGTTGATTAAAATATTTGCAGAAAATACCCAAGATAGATTGTTTTTATACATTAATGCAGTCCTCTATCTATCCACCTATCAATCATTCCTATCTATTTCTATCTATCTATCTATCTATCTATCTATCTATCCATCCATCTATCTATCTATCTATCTATCTACCTATCTATCTCTGATTCCTCCAGTGTACAGGGCTGTGGAATATGGTGGTGCTATATAAATCAATAAATATTAATAATTGATCCATCTATCTATCTATCTATCTATCTATCTATCTATCTATCTATCTATCTATCTATCTATCCATCTATCATTTACCTGGTGTACCCCGCTGTGGATTATAATGGCACCATATAAATCAATAAATAATAATCTATAATCTATGATTGTATAGATTTTGTAGAATAGAATATTTAGCAAAATCACGGAACCTTAGAATGTTTTAATCGTCTGAACGTGTAGTTTGCAGACACAGGAGACAAAGCGATAGTTCAGGTTTAGAACGCATTCACGTGCATTATATCATTTTACATATCACCGACAGCTGGATATTAACCCTTCGAGCCGTGGGAGGGGCAGGCATTAAAAAAAAAAAAGCCATAGCGTAAAAAAAAAAAAAAAAAAGGTTAACAGGCTAGAAGCCAGGTAATTCTTTCTTTGAGTTCAACCCCCAGGAATACACCGGAGCGTTTTTGCACGGAGCCTTCCATCCGAAACGCCGTAAGTTATTAGAAATTCTTGCATTAAGTGAGAAAAGATGTTTGTAAATGAATCCTTTGGCTTGTCGGCGTGTTGGGTAAGGCTGATCTCGTAATGGCATTTTGTTTTGAACAGTTGGAGGACTTAATGTTTCCTCATAAGGAAAGGTGGCACTGTGTCTGTTAGAAGGTTCAAAATGCCACATTTATAATTAGCCTGCCAATTCAGCACAATGTATCCATAGCTAAACTGGGATAGATTTCTGTGCCCTGCATCTCTCAATAGGCTGCATTCAGGATTAGCCAATTCAACTACTTAAACTGTGGGATCAAATTTAGAATAGACAGAATGAGCCGGGGAGAGGAACACAAATATTATTTTATTCAGGGGGGGGTTAAGAAAAAAAAAGTATCAAATACTATTAAAGGAATAGAATTCATCGCCAACCACGGATAGGCTTTATTTATCACCTAAGAAAATACAAATATTTAAGAAGAGCAGCGCTTCGGCATATGTTGGCGCTATATAAATCAATAAATAATAATAAAACAAGTATAAAAAAAGAGCAAATCTGAACTGAGATTTCAAGGTCTTCTTCCCAAATACTTATCTTCTTTCTGTGGTTTTCGGGGGAAAAAAATGCTGTATTTTATCATGAAAAAACTGACCCCCCGACACCTGTTAACCCTTAAAACCCCTGTGTGGGAGGCGATGTGTAATGACGTTATTGTGTTGTGATAACAATAATATTGGATTTATAGCGATGCATTTTAGTTCACTTTATTCATTTATTTGTCTTGGAATCTTAATCTGGATTGAAAATGGAAAGTGATATTTTTGTAAGAGAAATGTTCCTTTTTTATCCCCGTTACCCTGGAGTCCGTCAGTAAAATATATAACGTTTGGGAGGCAAATTGGGAGCAATCGCCTACACGGCATGAAAACCTTTTAGGATTAGGTCTAACACAAAGAATTTCAATTTATAGGCCAGTTGCAATGTCTCAATCCTCGGGGTTTAACACTTCCGCTTAGCTAAGTGACACGACAAACCGTTACAATCTTACGAGGCGAGGAGTGGAAGAGCCTGGCAGAGAATGGGTTAATACTTCACCGGCACAGTCTACATCACACAGCAGCGAGTTTCATTTATTTGCGGCGTCTCTGAATACGCAAGACGAGGGGGTAAGATTATTTTTTTTTTGCAGCGAGAAACCCGGAGATAAATGATTTTAACTCTTTCACTTCTAGGAGAATGAGGAACGCATTGCTTGGCGTTGCAAGGGTTAATATCATGCACGAGTGCCGTTAGAATTTTGTTGAATTGGGGGAGTCTCCCGTCGTATATGCGTCCAACGAATGGGTTTTGTGGATCGGTAATGCAGAGATCTATTTTATTTGCAAATATTGTCATATTCTCGGACTTGTCACACCGATACATTGTATCGCATCAACTTAACACAGGAGTGCGTTTTCAGATTTACTGCAAATCCTTGTCCTTTTCACGTCGTCTTCGAGAGCGCGCGCTCCGACAATGTCCGGTTTCTAGAGTGTGATAACATGGTGCAAAAGGGGCGGTTAATAGACACATGGGGCATATTGATTTAAAGGGTTGACCCTGATTAAAATGATCCGCAGATGACCTTCTGAATGTTCAGAATTTTATTACGAAAACCCCGATTCTTTAAATTTTATGGATTGCATTAAAAACTCAGGGTAGAGGGGCAGATTCTTAGGGTATATGGGAGGTTTCCTAAAGACAAGGGGGAGACCCTCGTGGTCACCCAGTCTGGATCTGACTCCCTCATATTCCATTCTAGGTAATGTTTCTTTTGCATGTAATTTCCATCCCGAATAACTCAACCAAGAACATCTTTGAGTTCTGAAAAGTTGAGCTTTCAGTAAGGACGGCTACCAGATCCTTTTAGTGTTCATAACGCGCCATACTCTACATAGCGTCTCACAAATGGCTTAATACTAGGAAGAATCTCATGTTTAGCTTCTTCAGAAGGTTCTATCCACAAATCCATGCATCTGATCCCCAGTAAGAACGTAGAACGCATCGTAAAACAGTATCGGGTAACACAACGTACTCGAGCCATTGACTACGGCACTCAACTGCGCTCTACAACTAGAGACCGGTGCTGTTTTCTGGAAAAGACAAACATGGACACAGTTGGAGATCGTAATTGTCTGTCTTCTGATGTAGGCACATGTTGTTGGGTCAAGGTAAACGTTGGAAGTGTCCAGTGTAGAAAGATATTAAGAGATCCCATGGGAGAGACAGTCAATGGTCCCCTACAAAGAGAGATTAGAGGGGCTTAGTTCTGTTACCTTCAGTAAAATGTATGGATGGGCTTCATTTTAACATTCTATGGTGGAATTTGGTGTCCATGGTGGGCATCAGCTTCAGGTTTGGGTTCAATCAACAGAGATGCATTTAATCTCTGTTTTCATCATAACATTTTCTGCTCCTTTTGGACAAACTGATATTCCCTTACCCGAGGTACATGTATTTGGAGTTGTTGAATCCATCACGCACACCTGTTGGTGGACACATGGTCGGCCGTCTGACCACGGGTGGTCGATAGACAAACGTATTGTCTAATTTCTTGATAGGGAGCCCCATGAGAAAGAGAGCTCTTCGGTTTTGTAGACCGGGGTGCGCAGAAATGAAAGAAATCATTAAATAAAAAGGACGTAGAAACAGAACTGTTAAGGTATTCGGAGCAGAACGAGGAGCGAGGTCTGGTCTACAGAGCATTGAGAAGTCGTGTTTTTGAGTATACACAGCAGCAATGGTTCGGGTATTCATCTCAGACAAGTGACAGCCGCATGCGAGGTTTGCGTACGGTGTATCGACTCTCTCTCTCTCTCTCTCTCTGGCCTCCAGGCACGAGATAGTTAGTGGTCAGCCTGTCAAACCCGAGATCTGTTTTCACTAATCCACCCTCACCGGTGAAAGTTACGCGGCCGTGCACTTAGCGGAATCCACAACCCCGGCAAAATAATAACAATAAAATGTCTGTGATCTGCTTCCAGATTCCATTTATTCCGATGCTAAATTGTCTTGTTCCCTGTCTGCATTATTAGCAGTCTGCTGCTTCGGTGTCAGCTCATCTGAAGCTTTTATGGAGCTCCTTTTACTTTATTACATCTTCCTGGAAGAACGTTATATATAAAAAGAAAAAAAAAAAAAAAGATCACCAACAATGTTACAGCCCCGGGGCTACTGGTGACTGGCTGGTAAAACTATTAGCCCTTGTTAATAAAAAAAGCTGCTTGCTGTCTGTTTTTGGACTCATCACCGATGCCGGTAGCTTAGGGCTCGAATCTATTAACTCTTCTGGTGCCAGAGGCTATCTTGCACCTGATGTGTTTTTCCAGGCAAAACCGAATGTTCGATGACACGGGGGAAAAAGCATCGCCAGTGCGTACACGGCATCGCCATACGATCGGGGTACAGCACCAGTTACAGAAAGGGGGCCGACCAGGTGGGCCGAATGGTCCTCATCTTCCGCAAAATCTACGTTTCTATAGATAAGGTGTCGCTCGGGCTAGAACATAACATTAGGGTGAAGAAAAGGCATCTACAAGGTTTAAAACATTTACGGTGTTGGTTGCAAATATTGGACGTTTCTCCAATATATTCTGTTCTTGGGGAAGGAATCTTGGAATAAAGATAGAAGACGCTTAGCATGATTTTAAAGATGCCTGTGAGGTCCAGACTTGAGTTATATTTGAAGGAAAGTTAGGATTTAAATCTCAAGGAGCTGTTAGTTGGTCTCAACTGTTTGGCTCATGAGCAAAGTGAATGATCAACTGGTAGATTGATGGAACCATCCCCCAGCAGAAGTGGTAGAGGGTAATGCAGTGAGGGTATTAAACATGCATGGGATAGACATACAGCTCCTGAATGTAAGACGAGACCGACGACTGATTAAGGTTTGAGTCTTTACGGCAGGAGAAACGGGCGACTGGACGGGGGGCGAATGGGGCCGATCTGCCGGCAGAGTTCGAGGTTTCTGTGATCAGCTGCGCATGTTCTGAAGCCACCAGACCGAAAGCGGCACTTTCTTCCTGCTTCCCATCCCTCTTTGCTCGCAATGGGGTTACCATGGAAGCGGGTGGAAATGTGGCGTTTCAGGAACATTGTTTTAGGAACTTTTCTATATTAGTTGATTGATAGAAAGCGTGCGGCGGGTGCTGCGTCTCGCTCCTTTATACAGTATTGTTACTCTGTTTATCGCTGCATAGATTTTGCGTTGTCGGCTCGTGCAGCGGGGAAGCGTTCTGCCTTCGCACATTTCTGCATTAAACGTTCTAACCCTCGGCACTGGATCCATTGCTTTATATCGCATCGCGGAGCAGTTTAGAAGTAAATTCCCCCGTTCTGTTTGTAAATAAATCCGACGAGATCTGCCGCTTCCCCAAACAACGAAACAAATGAATTATTAACGTCAAACAATCACCCCGCGGCAAAATGTAGCGGAAAATAAAAATATTAGAATTGGCAGCAAAAAGCCGACGTTTTCTTTCTAATACGAGAGATCTGACGAGGGGTAAATATTGACGGTTTGGTAACATTCTATTAAATCTGATACATTGTATTTGTCCGATTAATATTATATTCTTCCTAAAGTTCTATATAGAATTTGTTTTGGGGGGAAGAACTGGACTCCCCCATCTTTATCCACCCTGTTTCAAAAAGCTTTCATGCTAGGGCTATTAACCCGCCAGCAGAACGGCCCGATTCGGCCCCCGTCTAGTTGCCCGTTTCTCCTGCTGGAAAGACTCCAACCTTAATCAGTCGTTGGTCTCATCTTAGATTCAGGAGCCGTATGTCTATCCCATGCATGTTTAATCCCCTCACTGTATTACCCTCTACCACTTCTTCTGGGAGGCTGTGCCACTTATCTACCACCCCCAACGACTAGATGGGCCAGATGGGGCCAATCGGCCGGTAGGTTCTTGGTTTCTCAATTTTAAAAAGACGGCAGCTTTGCTGGGATCATGCATATTCTTAGTTTAGCGTTCTCGGTTTGTAACGGATTGAATAAATCATCTTTTTGGCCCGTAACATTCCATTGGGGGCCATGACCTTCAAATCAAATCTGATGAGGCAGGCGATGTGACATATATAGCTGCGACCGTACATAATGCATCCTATGGATAAAAAAACCTATCATAAAAGATTTTGTTGCTCTGTGCCAGGCGGTACCGGCACAGAAAAGGCTCCAGGTTTTCGGCGTTTAACCCGGGAGAATCGTTTGAGGTGTTTTCACCCCAGATCTGATTCTCTTCTCCATTCTGAAGACCTATAGATCAGCTGCTGGGTTTGAAGTGAAGTGGAACATTCAGTCAAGTGAATGTCTTTGTGAGGCTCATATCAGGCAGAGACAGGTACTGGGACTGATAAAACGCAGATCGCTCCCAGCCAAAGTATTTACAGACGGCGTAGAATGAGGAGCAACACTTACATTCTTCAAACCTTCTGCCGGGAAAAACATTACGACTACCCCCCCCCTCCTCGTAACATAGAAACCCAGAACCCGCCCGGCAGATCGGCCCCATTCGGCCCCCGTCCAGTCGCCCGTTTCTCCTGCTGATTATTGGTCTCTTAGACATCCATTCTGAAACGTGCAAATTCTACAATACAGAGCAATGAAGGTGCAAAGACTCCCTCATATGCAAATAAAAGTGGAAAAAATGCAATAAATGACGTCAGTAGGAATACCTGGGAACTTCCTGGTTCAGGCTACCCAGAGCCCTCCCTCTTTGGGGGAATGGTTTAGTGAGGGGCGGGGCTAAGAGCATACATGGGCAGCGTGAGGAGCAGCGCTTGGCTCTGTAAGGGCGAGGCTAGCCCAGCTTAAATCTGTATTGGGGTAGTACGGGAAATGGGCGGAGAGTGGGCGGGCCTAAATGCTGCTCCCACGATGCAAAGACTGCAGGCGAAATGCGGAAGGTATCCCAGGGATGTGGGCGGGGCATAGGCTGGAAGAGGGTGGGGCTTGCAGAGAAGTGCACAGTGTAAAAAGGATTATCAGGCGTGTTTAGGGGGAAAGGTGTCCATTAATTGGACGGAGTTCTTATTTATTTCAACTATAATCAAACCGAATCGATCTTTAATGAAAATCACAGAGTCTTCAAGTCGCCCCCTGAGAAAAAAAAAAAAAAGCACACACATGGATCGGCATAACTTTCCGCTGGAATTAGCCATTCTTTTTATTGTTTGGCGAAGCTTCGTAAGGAGAAAGAGAAAGCGACTTCTAAGCGCGGCGGTCAGGTGTTGTGATTGAATTCTAGTTTATTTTTTATGAATCGGATAAAGATTAGTGCGCGTGGGGCCGTGTGTGAGGATGAGATGACATTTCCATATCAAAGGCTGGATCTCGGAGGCTGCACGGTAATTAATGCAGCGGTTTTGGAATGCGCACCGACGCTTTAATACGGCACATTTCCAACCCTGCGCGATCAACAAAAATATCTCATTCTGTATATTCTGACTTTTATCTAAATTGACTCAAGTCAATGGTTTTACAGTAACACAGTAACACAGCTACACAGCTACACAGTAACACAGCTACATAGTAACACAGCTACACATCTACAAAGCTACACATCTACACAGTAACACATCTACACAGTAACACAGCTACACAGTAACACAGCTACACATCTACAAAGCTACACATCTACACAGTAACACAGCTACACAGCTAGACAGTCACACATTTACAGAGTAACACAGTTACACAGTAACACACCTACACAGCTACACAGTAACACATCTACACAGTAACATAGTAACACAGCTACACAGTAACACATTAACACACCTACACAGCTACACAATAACACATTAACACACCTACACAGCTACACAGTCACACATCTACACAGTAACACAGCTACATAGTAACACAGCTACACAGTAACACAGCTACACATCTACAAAGCTACACATCTACACAGTAACACAGCTACACAGCTAGACAGTCACACATTTACACAGTAACACAGCTACACGATAACACACCTACACAGCTACACAGTAACACATCTACACAGTAACACAGCTACACAGTCACACATCTACACAGTAACATAGTAACACAGCTACACAGTCACACATCTACACAGTAACATAGTAACACAGCTACACAGTCACACATCTACACAGTAACACGGCTACACAATAACAGTTACATATCATGCCTAGGGGTCCCTTTACTGTTAGGATGGCGGTGATGGTCTGTGTCCAGAAAGGGTTGCAGATAAATGGAATCCCCTCCTCGAGCTGATAAAGGCAGGAATTAAAGTTTCCCGGGTTGGCACGAATCTCCCCTAATTCCTGTTTCTAATATAAGGCTGCGGATCGAATGAAGTCTGTGCTTTTTAAGCAGTTTGGAAAGTGGCCTGGCTGCATCGTCTAAGTGTTTAATCCACTGTCAGAGGCTCGGTTTCTGTGATATGAGCTTCCCCGGCAGCTATAAAATAAATGGGTCTATTTATTGCCTGTATGAGGGATTTTGGACATGGGTTCCTGCGTTCAATCGTCTTTCAATCTTCAACCAGCGCCTAGGACTGGTATATTAACAGGTTAATGGGGGACTGATTATTGGTTCACATTGGATACTCTTATTGTAGTTACTCATAGATTCTAAAACCAATACTTTTGGAATCCTTGACTCCTCAGAACTCTCATTATGTCTTTATTGATCCATCAGCCTTCTACCAGTGCAAAGCTCTGGAGATATCATGGACTTGGGTTGAGTCCTTGGATTGTTGTGACGTGAGGATTATTCTTGTAAGAAGAGTTGAGTTGAGCGTCATACACAATGAGACCTATCCTCAGCTCATAGTTTAGTGGATAAACCCAAGGCTGATTGGGGTTGACGTGATAAGGTGGTGAGATCTTTGAGGACTCAATGATCTCCTGCTGATCTAGACAGCAGAACTAGGGCTTCTTGTTAAGTGTCGTCGTTCACTTAGCGCTAGGGCGATGCCGTCTTGGCATGACGCTCGGCGGTCACTGCAGAACAGGTCTGGCTTAAAGATGGCTCTCCAACTAAACCACATCACTAAACCAAAGCAGGGATTATTTCTAATAATTGATTATAAAATGACAAAAAAGTGGTAGGGAAAATGTGTATTTACATATTACTAAATTAAAGTTAAAATAACCAATAACCTACTGCAAAAATAAGAATATGTTGGTTTTGAGTAAATATTATTATTAAACACGGCCTAAAATGCTGCCTTTATACCTTACAAAATACACATTTTCGCCCAAATAGTAGAGATGTGTAAACTTTTGAAAATATTTAACATTTTTGAGATACTTAATATTCAAAATATAATATTTAAACTCTTGGTAGTAACCACCCCGTTGTAAAATATTTAACTGTCATATAACATTTTTCCCCTCCCTTAAATCTCTTTTTTTTCTTTTTCAACATTTTCCATCGGTTTCAATCTTTTGTCAATTTCTATTCAAAACAAAAATTAGTTTTTAACGCTCAGCTTCTTATGGAAAACAAACAATTTCACTTAAGAACACGTGTTTGGATCCAATTTGATTGATGCATTCAGTTTGAAAGACAAAATCTTCTGTCTTTAAGGTTGCAACTAACATTTTACATATCTTTTGATGTAGAGAAAGTCTCATTTATATTATTTAAAAAAAAAATAAAAATATATATATATATATATATAAAAAAACATCATAAAGACGATACTCCAATCTGTTTGTCCACCTTTTCTTTTGAAAAATATATATTATCAAGGGCCCCATTCATTCCCCGGTAGCTTGTTCATTTCCATGTGAATGTTTGCTTTTTCATTTACATGTTTGAAATACAGAAAGCATCTTGATTATAAGAAGTACAGTTTAGATTTGTAATTCAACATGCCTGAATTATTGGGCTGAATATGGAAACTTTGTTTATTCTTTAATATATCAGAAGAGCCTCTGTTCTGAAATTGTAGGGCATTTCTTCGGAGATGAAATATACACAAGACCCTTCTAACACACTTTTTTTTTTTTGGAAATAACCAGATCAAAGTAATTCATTCCGGGTACTTAACAAAGTCAGAAGTATTCCGTATGTTTTGGCATTTTTCATAAAAATCATATTTTTAATAAGATTATTAAAATGTTATTTTTTTTACCTTTATCTCAATGTCATATTGTGTTTAGATTTAACCTATGTTTTTTAACTAAAAAAAATATACATTAACTATAAAAAATACATATTTCTATCAGTCAAGGACCATTAGGGGATTGAGATGTAGGAAATTATTATTTGAGACAAGCTATTTATTCTTAACTTTAAAATACAGTTATTTTATTCTGTAAATATGTACGAGACCTTTTCGGGTCTTTCTAGTGATTTTCTTTAGTAAGAAGCTTTGCTTTAGTGAGAAGTCTTCTAAAACTGAATGTTGTGAAACATTTTCTGACATTGCTAAAACATTATTCTGAAGGTTGTTGTAGATGAAAAGATGTGCTTCGGAGGCACATGAGATGAACAAATTCAGGGGCTCCTCTAACCAAGAGATTCTAGGGTTCATTATTCATTTCTCCGGTACTCAATGGGTTAAAGGGTCACATAACACAGCAGACTCCTGCATTCTATAACTTTTTCTTAAAAAAACCCCAAATTACCTTTTACTTTTAGAACACATTTTCTATATGTAAACAGATTGTTAGGAGTTGGGTTCTTATCACATACAATCATTCTTCACCTGCCTGGAATGGAGAGGGTTAAATCTTAAGGGTTGTTTAACTAAGTTACTGGTAGGGAACTAGTTTATTGGATACAAGCCATGTATCTCCATCTTGAACAAATTATACCCAATCCCAGTTCTTATCACATGTTTTATTTTTATCCTAAAACACAAAATGGTTATTTTCCTGTCTGGGATGCCAAGGGTTAAATCAGTAGCTTAACCAATCCAAACAGTCATTTCCAAATTCCTTATCCCTTTTTGACTATTAGATTTTAGGAGCAAAAGATAGCACTTTCCTCTTTTATTGACACGTTTTTCTTTATATAATATTACAAAACGTTAAAATATTAACCTCTTATGTGCCGTGGAGCACCAGCTGCTTGTGAATAAACTGTATTAATTAAAAATAACAAAAAATATATACTGCATCCCCTTTGGGCAAACAAAACATCCACGAGGATCTTGGAAAATTTCTCATAAACCTTTTTATGATTCAATACATATTTTTAGTTGTTTCCATAAAATATAAACGGACTGTTTTTTAAGTAGGATTTTCTTAAGTAGGATGGATGGTTTCTCCTTATTTTAATCTGCGATTCTTTGCAGAAATGGACTTAAAGCGTTCCAATTATTTGTGATTTATTAAGGATGGTATATGTTTTGGGAGTAGAGATTTCCCTTTGATGTCCTTCGCTTCGACTTGTTAATGAAGCAGAACAAAACAAAACAAAACAAAAAAAAAATTACATTTTAAATAAAAATAATTAAAAAAACGCGTCGCCTGCAACTAGGATGCTTTTAATTCGAGGTGCGTTTTTTTTTTATAATCATGATAATCATGATTCTGAATGGAAGAATAAAACAATTGTGTTTGTATTCACAGCTCAGATACATTAGCACCGTCTCCATTCACACGAAAGTAAGGAAAAGGCGAAACGCGAAACGCGAATGCCACTTTTAAGAGGTGGACAATTTCACATCAGACAGATAATGGGAATTTGTAGTTTGCGTCGTTGGCCTTAATTGTCATCGGCATTTTGTAAAGCAACCTGCGGATAATTTTTATTACCTTTCCCAGGCTTCACTCTAACCACCAATGGGCATATTTTTTTTTTTAACACCGTGCGTGCCAGGTATTGGAGAGGTCAAACCATGCTTATTATTTATTATTATTTGCTTTTTGTAAAAGCACACAGGTAATAAAGGTTTTAGATATAATGTAAGGAAGATTTACTTTGCTGAGAGGGTGGTAGATAAGTGGAACAGCCTCCCGGCAGAAGTGGTAGAGGGTAATACAGCGAGGGTATTAAACATGCATGGGGTAGACATACGGCTCCTGAATCTAAGATGAGACCAACGACTGATTAAGGTTTGAGTCTTTACAGCAGGAGAAATGGGCGACTAGCGGGGGGCCGAATGGGGGCCGATCTGCTTGCAGGTTCTACGGGTTTAACCCTTGCCATCCCATAGAGGTGAAGGACTTCTGGCTCATTTTGCCTGCCAGTTTGAGTTTTGGACAATGTGGCTCAGTGCCGACTATCTCTTCGAGCCAATCCGCAGAAAGGGAAGATTTAGGATTGTCAGTTATGACATCATAGCCTGGCGCCTTGAGACTCTTGTGACGCGCAGAACAGTCAAGTAAAAAGCAGAAAAACACACATTTCCACGGATCCCCAGAAGATCAGACTTCTCTAGGGGGTGTCCTCGGTGCGTCTTTGAAGCACTAACCCCTCAGTGTTCCGAAAACAGAAGCTTTATTTCCCTAAAACTCAATGAAAATGTGTTTTTATAAACTCCTACCGCAGAGTCTGGGTGTCTCTTTAAAATAATGAAGCCGTACAATTGCTAAAACCTCATTTAGCAGACGCACTTACCCGGGCTTTACACAGGCACAGTTGTAACTCGTATTAAGTTTCGACCGTCATAAAGAGAATACTTGTCTTCCTCGTATAAATCTAAAGTTACACCGTGTTATATTGGGAGCTGGAACACTCATCAACTGTTCTAGCTTTCACTTTAGACGTTAAACTCAATCGCAGGTTTAGGTCGGCCGGTCCAAGCTCGAGAACGCTCATCCGGGCCTCTGGGCTGTGGGCTAACCATTCGCTGGATGGGCGTTGTGGGAGTTGTGGTCTCTATCACTGCCAAGGTTTGTCCGTGCTGCTTTAAAAACATGAATATAATTCGGATTTCACAATCGTAACCACTTACTCCGCCGAGGCAGATGATAAGATATGTTTTTAAAAGACTCCCGGGGGGGGGGGGGGGGAAGAATCTCTGCCAAAATATGGTACTTGTGTATTGTAATGTTAATTGGTTCTAAAACAGAACAAGGTAGGATGATTTGCCCAGGGACACGAGGAATTGGCAGAGGGTTTTACACGTATAAAAACCACAAATCCAACCTACTCCCCCCCCTCTCCTTCTTATTGGAGTTTCCCAATGCATTGTATACCTCCCGAAAGTCACGTTTTTTGTGGGACAGTCCTGATTTAGACACCTGAAATCTTGGGGTATGGATTGTAACAGGCTGCACATCCCTATCTATCTATCTATCTATCTATCTATCTATCAATCTATCTATCTATCTATCTATCTATCTATCTATCTATCTATCTATCTATCTATCTATCAATCTATCAATCTATCTATCTATCTATCTATCTATCTATCTATCTATCAATCTATCTTATTTTTATCTTTTAACATATTAAAACCCCCTCTGTTACTTCCTGTTGCGCTGTATACGGGAGCCGCCATCTTGCTGCCCCGCCACAGGGTATAAATCGCCCGTCACCCTGAGATATCTGTGATAATAGCGTTATGGAGCGCGGCTGGAGACAATCTCTAGCGCTAGAGGCTCATGCGCCGTCTGCTTAACAATGCAGTAGAGAACAGGAAGTGGCTTATAACTTCCTCCTTGGGCTGACGAAGGTAGCGAACTGGAAGCGGCTTACAACTTCCTGCTTGAGCTGACGAAGGGAGAGGACAGGAAGTGGCTTACAACTTTCTGCTTGGGCTGACTGGAGGATTCTGGGTAGTTTGCACTGAGGGATCATGGGAAATTAATCATAATTTGCATAAAAGGCCCGCGGCTAGGTTGATTTATATATATTTATATAGATGGATTGTCAAGGGGTTAATACTTTGAACCATGTCTTCCTCCTAACCTCATGTTACTGACATCCTTGCATGTCGCTGGTTTTCAACTTTCTGACAAACTAATGCCCCGGCGGATGGCAATTTTGTCACATTAAGGAAGCATCGACAGCGCCGACCCCCCCCCCCCCAGAAGGACTTTGGTATCATGTTCCATTAAATTTTACCACCGCTCTTTCCCGATCTCCTCTGTGACATCAAAGATTTTTTTGACACGGCGGCGGTAGCTTCGCTGCGTAGCCATCTACTGAAATTTTTAACAATGGGATTAAATATAAATGATTGGTCTTAATGGAAGACGCAGGAAAAAAAGGGATTCTAGAAAAGGGTGGTCTCGGAGCTGAGAGCATCAGGCTTCCGATCGCCCTCCGTGCCCCTCCGCGTCCGAAACATTTTTATTACATTTAATTTCCTTTATAGTTTTTTTTTTTTTTTAACAAATGGATATTATCTTAATATCCTGGATTTGATCATTTACACAAAAAAAAAAAAAGCCATTGTAAGCACACAGTAGGATGAAGATGCCCACGCGGCGGCTTCTAAAATGACTTATTATTACAAGTGCTAACAATAGCCGAGATTACCTATTTCCTACGTTCTTACATCCTTCTCCGCGTGAAAGGCGATTAATCTGAAGTCCGCGCTTAATGTATTTCCAGAGAGGAAGGAGTCGCATCTGAAATCCGGTAACGGGAACAGAAGCCGAACTTGTTGAAGGCTTCGCGTTTACCGTTATTGATATTAAATATGTTACAGAACTCTGCGTAAGTCCCCAAACTTCACAATTCTGATCAGTCTGACTTTCATGGTTATCGTCGGTTCCATCAATTTCTTGATTGAGCGTCAAGTGTTACTTTTTAGCGATTTCACACGGATTCTACGAGCTTTGATAAAATGTATCACTTGTACTTAATATATCTCCGGAAATGGAATCCAGACCTGCTGCCGACGGTCTTCATTTTTTGTGTACGACCAATGGGCAATGGCGAATCTGTGCAGCTGCTCTCCTATTGGCTATAGATTGCTGGATTTCAGAATGTTGGGATACTGATACATATTGACTTTTTGGTCAATCAATAATTTAACTCAATCTACAAGATTTCAGCCTGACGCAAGGCATAAGGGAACCCCCGCTTTTATAGTGGTCCTTTGCCACCAAGTCCAAATTGGTGTGTGATGTACTTCCCAGCTATCCTTTTTTCTGCAGGACTGTCCCAATTTTCAAGCGCTCTTCCGCCCAACTGCCCCACTTTAACGCACGGTCAGGATAATAGGCTGGTTGAGTTATCATCGTGTTTTATATTCATAGCGCCGACAGTTTCAGCAGCACTTTTTATAGTCCATAAAGTCAATGGGTCTGACAAAACTAGAATGGACAGACTTAGACGACCCGATACATTAGATAAAAAGCCCCCCAGAATCCCTGATCTACTATGACCATCCAATATGTAGCTGGTCAATCCTGCTCTGTCTCACCTCTATCCCCAGCTATGGTCACAACCACCCCAAAAATGTGTCCTAGGTTTGGATACCTGAAGCGTTGGGGGAATGTACATGGCCCCTATATAAATCTATAAATGAATAATAAATGTTGCATTGGGCGTCAATTACCAATATCTGTTTGTTAAAAATCTTCTTTATCGCTTTTAAAAAGTTACTTAATTCATTTTATTGGGTTTGCATGATTATTGGTCCCCATTGGTGAAAGCTGATTGGTCAGCGCTTTATTTATCGAAGAGTATTATTCAATTGATGGCCTTGCTGAGAGCTTCACCAACTCAATAGAGCGAAAGGCTCTACGGGCATCGATCTGTCCGTCTGCATATTAATGTTTAAACTGTGGACACCGAACCCGAGAAAGCCCATCGCGGTGTCCTCGCAGAAAACAAGTCGGCTTTGAGCCTGAGTTTGGTTTTGCCCGACTTCCTACGCTCGTTTTCAAGGTAGAATAGGCTTGTTTGTGTCGGACTCAATAGGTCGTTTTAGGATGTCTGCGTTACTTTTTTTTCTGATTCCAGAAGGGAATAATAGCCATCATTATAAGGGGGTAAATAGCGAGCTGAGTTGGCCATTTTTCAGTTGCGAACACACCTGCCCTGCTGGAAGCTTTAAGGAAGAAGAAGAAGAAGAAAAAAAAACACAAAAAAAAACACCCATGAATGAGCCGTTTCATTAAACGTAGAATTAATGTTCCAAAACCAAAGGTCACTTGCTTTGCTCCCCTTCCAATCTCCCCGTTCGTCTAAATGTTTGATCAGGGGCTCCGCAATGAAATTATTATGACACCGGCTTTGTACTTGCCGGTATCTGTCTGGTTGAACTTGAAAGTCTATGCTATAGCGATGCTGACAGCCCGTGAACACTTACGAATGTGCAAAAAAAAATTTAAAAAAAATATAAAAAATGTTACATCTCAAAGAAAGCTTTACCCAATACCGTCTTCCTTTTGTGTTTCATTTGAAATCATTTCAGTTGCTATTAGGATACCACTGAAAAGGTGTTTCTTTGATTAAAGGTAGCGTGTTTTTGCCTCGAATAGTATGCATCGTTTTTTGTTTTTTTTTTTATATTTTTTTATTTTTATTTATTTATTTATTTTGTTACATAGCCCCCCCCCCCGTTCTGAACACAGCAAGTTCATTAACATGCAGATACGCGGCGATTGAAGTCAGCTTTCCTTTTACACTACAGTTGTCTTGGAATAATGAGCATTTCTTTAATGTTCCAAAAAAAGAAGAAGGAAAAAAAAATGTTGTTAGTTTTTTTCTATTTTATTTTATTTATTTATTTATTTATTTTTAAAAAAAGAGGTTGCTTTGGAATCTCATTAAATTTAATATTGCCTTTAAACAGATCCGGCATTGTCCGGATAGACACAATTAAAATGCTTTCTTGTTTTAAAAGTCAATGTTTTTGACCTTGTTGAAACAATGTAAATTATACCTTTTGTTTGAGAAATTAAAGTGGCTATTAATCCGGCGGGGGGGGGGGGGGGGCGGTAAAAATAATATGAGTGAAAAAAAAGAAGGTTTGAGTCTGAACAGAATGTGTCTGGATTCCTGGCTTTTTCATGTTTTTTTTAAAATATATTTAAAGAGGTTTCAGTGTAAAATTAAGTTTTTAAGGGGCTATATAAAGGGTAATTAGTTCTCGTACTTCTGCATTAACTCTTTAGGTGTTGCAGAGCTGAGTGAGGCATTACAGTGCATCCCTGGCACGAACATTTTTTTTATATAAAAGGGGTGCTGTGCTTAGGAGTTATGTTCTCTCCCACCTGTCCTGCATCTATAACATTGTGTTTATGTAAATGAGCCCACCACGGGATTGCTGGGAAATCACTGTGAATAAAACCCAAGCTCTTGCATTCTCAGTGTCATTCTCTCATGGGGGATTCTTCATGTTGTCGCTGATGGGGGGGGGCTTGCAAAAGTCAAGTTGCCCAGGGCCTTGCAAATTACTAGGTATGGCCTTGATTCCAGGTGTTGTGTTTTAGGTACTGAGAGGGTGGCAATCTATGATTCCAACGCTAAAATTAACCAATGATGGCTTTGTTGGCTGTTGCAGGGGAGCGATCTGCACACATCCTAGCAGGGGAGTGGTCACTACAAGGCTCCTCAGGGGAGGAATCAGCACAAGGCTATGCAAGTCAGGGTTAGATCACACGCCTTTTAAGGACAAATATAATTTAACTGATAGAGCCACACACACACAAATATATATCTTAGTTTTGCGCCAGTTTTGGCCCAATTCCCCTAAATAAAATCAGATGGCAAAGAGTCGAGCTCTTCAGTGATTCCTCCAACAGTAGCACCGCTACGATGCGTGTGACCTTTGTAAAGTATATAACACATGCCTTTGGCATTGGGAATTCAAACATTTCAGTTTTCACACTATACTTTGTGCTTGAAAATGTCAACTACAAAACCACATATTTTTTTCTATTTTCCGTTAGTCTAACATGCTTTATGTCTCCGAGGGGTAAAGAAAATGCATTTTTTTCTCCCCTGATTAAAGCCCTCTACCACCTTTATAAAGCTACTAATTTATTTCCGACCGGGAAGGACAGAGGGAATTGTTACTCTACATACTCTTTAGCTAAATCAGAGAGAAACCCGCAGGCAACAATTTATTAAATCGTAAGGAGAATGTAAGCACTAAAATTTCCTCGCCGCACACTTGGAATTTTCATGCAGGGTTCTTAGGAATTTTTAGTCCAAACACAGAAGAGATAAGACACATACTTTGTATCGCCAGTCCCTCCATTGCACAATCCCATTCTCGTTAGTGTTCTTTAGTGTTTAAGTACATTCACTAATAATTACTTCTTTTGGCTGGCACCACTGTTTACCGGGTGGAGGCTGCTAATGCAACAATCCACGCTTATAATTAAGCTGGCATTTCTTTAACGCTGTAAGATATAGTCAATTAATTATCTGGAGTTTGCATATTTTATACAGTTTTTTTTTTTTTTTTATGAAATGAAAAAAAGGGTGTGTTGGTTATTAATTGTCATGGAGCTGCCTCCCAGCAGAGGTGGTAGAGGCTAATACAATGAGGGGATTTAAACATGCATGGGATAGACATACGGCTCCTGAATCTAAGACGAGACCAACGGCTGATTAAGGTTTGAGTCTTTACAGGAGAAAGGGGCGACGGATGGGGCCGATCTGCAGGCAAATTGTGTCCAGCCACAGTAAATTTCTTAGCAGGCCACTTTTAGTTAAAATGCTACAGAATTATTCAATCATTTAATTTTACCACCTAAAATTCTGGAGTGGGGTAAAAAAAAAAAATAAAAAAAAAAAATTTTTTTTTGTAACCCAAAATGATGTCAAAATACGTTCCCATAATTTAACCGGAATAGCCGCCATCGTCGGGATAAAGTTATTATTGGATACAAAATTTCCATTACCCCGGAATCAAGAGACACCTCATCGGTCTTCAGCCCTCGTATCAATAAGCCGTCCAAGAGGTAGCAGCCACCGCAACTTCACAATGCACCAAAGGGCCCTCTAGAGCTGATTTAATATGTTTTTAACCTGTCGTTCGTCTCGTACGCCCCCCCCCTCCGCTTCTTCAGAAAGTCTGACAAACTCATAAATAGAGCCCTTTATTTTCAACAAAACTTAACCTAACAGACCCTAGAACGCTAAAATTTAAGTGAGTGTTATTTGAACTGACAAAGTTGCCTTGAAAGCAGGTCCAACAAGTCGAGTTTTCAAGTTCGAGGTCTACATTAACAGTGAGAAATGTTATTTCAATGATATATTTTTATTACTTGCTTCTGTTTTTATTAAGGATAATGAAAACCTTATGTTTGGCCCCGAGAACAAAACTAACGTGACCTTTTCGTTTGACCCACCTGTTGTGCGTTCGCAAAACCGTAATGGTAACCTGATGTGGAAAGGGTTCTGGAGAATCGCACGGTGTCAGCACTCGGAGAGATGAGAATTCATTTGTCTGAAGGGTTTGGCAGATGTATAAAATATATAAATTTATATAAATATATACAATGTAGCGAGTGGAAGAAAGGAAGTCATCTGGAGACTTTATCTGATCGAAAAGGAAAGAAAGAGGAGAAATGGATTTCCTATAAAAGAAAAATGATGGAGATGTCAACGGAGCTAATCTGCTGTAAAATGGAGACATCTGGACGAGCGCTGAGCGGGGTGGGGGGGGCTTGATTTAAAAAGCCCTTTTTGAGAGGGGTCATAACGTTCTAAAATTGTGGTCTTCATCATCGATTACCATGCAAAAAAAGAGAGTACGAAATAGGAGCTGATCGAGGAACAAGATGTGGAAACCACTGAATTTAATTTTAGTTTTTGTCATCATTTACTAAAGATAAACTTGCAGAACTGCTAACCTGCCCAGATTTTAGAGCCAGTCCCTAACTGAGGTCCTTAAATGTCCTTGTATCCTCTCATCAAGACATTTAAAGCTCTGGTAGTTACATAGTTAATTAGGTTGGGAAAACTAGACATAGTCCATCAAGTCCAACCACTCCACAAACCCATATTAGATGATCCAGAAGAAGGCATGTCTCGGTGTCTTCTCACAGTTTGTGGGTTATAAATTTAGTTAAGAACAGATTAAAATTGATCAAGGTCCCCATAATTACTAATTCTATCCCAAATGCTTGTTACAATTCTTTCTCTGAGACGTCTGTTCACCCACCTTCTTCGTATTATCGTATAACGCGCCTCCGCGGTTGTTATGATTTGTACAGTTGTTACATATAAATGTCATATGAGTAATTTATTACAGGCGGTGATTCTGATGTATGCAGCTTGACAGCGGAGATTAGAGTGTTTTGGCATTTTAAGTGCGGGTTGCTGTCACAATGTATACATTGGGCTCTGTATTGGACGCGGGAGGAGGGTGACCTCATACGCGTATATTAAACAGGGACAAGTGGATTTAGTAAGGAAAAGCAGAAAGTTACAGCTCAGTGTGAATCCTCCGAGTCAAATGTAATTTGAAAGAAATTGGAAGTGCGGGTTCTCCCTTTCTTTTGGTGGAAAAAGTTGCAACTTTGATTCAAGTCAAGAACTTGACTGTCCTTGACTGGTGGCTTTTGGCAGGACCTCATGGCCAATTCACTTACCGTCCTGACGCCCTCACCGACTAACTCGACAATGGACTTGACGGCTGGTGAGTGAAAGCCAACGACAACCCAACGACGATGACCCAACCCAATGACAGTCCTGATAGGGGACTTGCTATGTCCAGCTCGACAGCTACTCAACTTTCTTTGAATGGACCAGACTTGGTTTTCTTAAGGGATTCCAGGTCAGGTCAGTAGAGCTACCTCTATATTTATAAATAAACACGTACAACTAGCTAAATTAGGGTCCAGAAGGGCACAGAGGGGCAGGCAGACAATCCAATGTCATACTAGGCTTTTGCTCAGTGGTGCCACCTGTGGACAGATGTGTAATTGCAACCACAAGGATTGTTTTCTACCAGCTAGGGAGGGCATTTGTTTCTGAGCCACCATCTCCAAGCCAGAAAAACCCTATGCCTATCCCATGCATGTTTGAATTCCCTCCATGTATTAGACTTTACCACTTCTACTGGGAGGATATTCCACTTATCTACCACTCTCTCAGTAAAGTTAAGCTTCCTGTAATGTATACACCCTAATCTTCGTTAGACAGCAGTCGATATCAGTAAAGATTGGTGTAAGATAAATGTGAGTACGGGAGAGAGAAAAAAATCTACATGAAACTGTTAAACAAACAGATGACCTGATTTTATTTTACGCGTTCGCTTTTATGTTGATGTAAAAATGTATTTGTTAATCAAAAGCAAATAGGGAAGTCGGGAGGTGATCCGATTTTACTATGTCCTCACGGGTAATTTGACAGTCAAATTTCTGCCTGCATGTTCACAAAACACAATTGATATCTGAAAATTAGGAACAGGCCGGCGATTTATAGCTGTCACGGTAACCCGATCAATTCTGGATCAGCTAATTCTATTCTAGTTAAATTTTGCATGTGATTGACTTGGGATGATGGTTTGCGCTGTGAGGTTTGTTAATAGGGAGACTGCTCCGTAATGCAAAACAGACATAGAATTAGTTACCGGAAGTTGACAAAATAAAGTTAAATTAAGTTAATTCAAAATTAGGTGAAAACAGTCACAAATTTCTAAAGTCCAATAAGTGGTCGCTACAATTGACAGTCGTCCTTCTGAGCCGGAAGGGTTGGTGATAGCCGGGCGCCCTGTTTGGTGATCAGGGTTCCTATGGCACCATCGCTCAATAGGCCCATTAACACTATGGAGGACTGTAAAGAGACTTGGAAAACACAGACGGAGTATGGAAAATGTGTATTTTTTTTAATAGACGTAGATGCGTAGGCAATTCCAAAGCATTATTTATTTTCTGGGGAGCTGCGATAGCGCATGCACAGCTAGTAACATTGCCAGGGCGCCATCTAGTGGCGAGTGCAGGAAAAAGCGCTTAGCGCATATTTCTTTAATGTTTATAAAAAAAAAAATATGCAGCAAGCAGTAGAAGAATGACAATGGAAGGCTTAGGATAGAATTAGAGGAGCATTTCACTTGCGCTGGTGTTCAACCAGTTCATTAAAATACTCCAGGAAGATATGTTCCGCTTGAAAAGAAATGCCTATTCCTTCACAGCATGTCTGTGATATTGTGATGATTTAGTACGCCGAATCATAAGGCTGATAAAAGTCAGGATTCCTCACAGATGTTTAGTTTTACCCCACGTATTTAATCTTCATTCTTTTGCCTGATTTTCGTTTTGCCCTCTGATCTCCAAGCGCAGGGGATGAAAAGGAAAGATTTATAGCAATCTCTTTGGGGAGAATCGCAATAACCAATGCTCCGCTGCACGTATTCGCCACCGCAAATATGCACAGGTGTTTAGATCCATTCCGCATTCAAAGACATCTTTTTTTATTTAAATGATGAAGACAGAAACAGAGTTCTTTGGGCGGAAATGTTTGTCCGTCAGAAACAAAGTAGAAACACTTTTTAAGAGTCTTCTTTGATGTCATTGAGAGAAAATTAAAACTGTTTCTCTTCCAAATGGTAATTTGTCATTGACTCTAAATGTTGTCGGATATATTCCTGGTCGATTTCTAAAAGCTCCTAAGTGGCCCTTACACGCAGGAAAGTATCAAACAGTCCACACTGAGATGTTCAGAGCTTTACGGCTCTCACTGCAAAGGACCCTCTGTATCTATAGCGCGTCCCACCAACGTGGTGCATTCTAGACAGTGGCGACAATACATAGGGGTAAGTTGCAGGCCTGTGCGGAAATGGTCGCCGGACCCCCTAGAGTGATGGGCATGGGCATAGAGGCGACCCCCTGTGATTGTGGTTGTTGCAGGCTCAAGGGATAGCTGCTATGTGCCCCCAGGAATGATGGGGCCTGGAGGAGCTGCCCCTTTTGCCCTACATTAAGGACCAGGCAATTGACCCCCTTGCCTACCGGTAGCAATGTCTAGGATTCCAGAGCTTTATTGCTCTTACTGCAAAGAAGCTCTTCCGCTGTTGTAGGAATCTTTATCGGTTGTGAACTCCAGAACGTTTACTGTAGATGCTGTTGTTGCGTAAATTTCTTCTTTACTGAGCCTTTGGGAACAGGCAGCTTTTGGGGGTTAATGAGCTGTAGTTGGTTTATGGACCGGAAATATTTGGACAAAAGTAAGCGAAACTTGGATCAAACAAGAAATTAGTCTCTACTTAGGCTTGAAGGCCAGCCTGGAGAAGTCTAGTTTGATCATCTTGGATCCATCGTCTACAAAGTAACTCTATTTCTGAAATACCAGTCTTCACATTTGGGGATACAATTTCACAAAACCCCTCAGACAAATATTAATCTACAAAAAAAAGTCAAATGTATCAATATAGTTAGCTAATATGGGCTTTTCACAAACTAAATGTATTATTTGGTTCTATTATTTTGAAGACCCCGATCACATAACCTTCAACCCCATCAAACGACAGCCCCTAAGACGGAATTCAATTATTTAAAAAGTGGGACCAGCCGTGTCCTGTAACGACCCTTCGTCTTCTTCCACCACCGTGACCTTCAGATCAAAGACCCGTTTTCACATAAGGAACGATACATTGTAAACTGTTGCATCTCTGCCACTTTTTACTGCTGAACGCTGCTGAAGTCACAGGATGGAATCACGTGGTCGGCTTTGTCCTTGTTTGTACTTGTGATTTGTAACTCTGTGTTCTTCTGACAATTTCACGCGCAAAATCCATTCTCATAACGTGTGATATGTGCCGGAGGAAGTGTTTAAACAACAGTCTGTCCTTCTGTTTAAAGGACAGTATGTTTCTTTATTAATATGTCGTAATTACATTATCCTCCGAGTACACGAGGGTGTCAGGGGCTTCTTCTAGGAGATGACCTCCTATGCCCTCCAGTTCCCATCAAATTCGCTTGGCTTCAAGGACCTGTCGGAATTTCTAATTTCAAATTTTCAATTTCACCATAATGTGATTAATATAAATAGAATTTTTATTCCTAAAATGTAACGCTTAGGATTCTTTTTTAACAAGACACAACTTGGTGATGTCATTTTATGGGGTTCCATGTTACGTGATGGGGTCTTCAAAATAACAGAACCAAATTCTGAATTTAGTACATAAAGCCATAGATAAGGTTATTCATTTGACATTTTATTTGTAAATTAATATTTTTGCGGGGAGGTTTGAAATTGTATCCCAAAATGTGAAGGCTGGTAGTTCAGAAATAGAGTTACTTTGTAGACGATGGAGCCAAGATGACCAAACTAGACTTCTCCAGGCTGGCCTTCAAGCCCGAATAGAGACAAATTACTTGTTCTTGTTTGATCCACTCGGTCAAGTCCAAGTATTTCCAGTCCATAAAGCATAAACCACCTCAAGCTCACTAACAAACCACCATACATTTTTGGTTTTGGGGTTGCAGGTTTATTTAACAAGGGCCAGGGTAGACATTACTTGTCGCCCATTCAGAAAATCTTAAATGGAACAATTACCTAAATATTTGTTTTTTATTATATATATATATATATATATATATATATATATATATATATATATATATATATATATATATATATATTGCATATTTAATGTTTCTTCTCACATCAAGCAAGAATTAAAAACAAAATGTCAGAACTGGTTGCAATTGATTATTTTTTTTAAATGAGGATTATTGATAAAGTAGCCAGAAGATAAATGATAATTCCAATCATCCCTTAAGTAACGTGATGAACGGCAAATCATTTAAACAAAATAAATGAACCCCTTTGAAAGCTCAGATTAACTACCATTAAGTCATTTGTAAAATTTCAAAAAAAAATGCAACATAAAAGAGAAAAAAATAGCTATTTGCGTCTATCTTTTCTGTAACGATCTAAATAATTTAATTTAATTTAGAATGTGTGTAAAAGACTCTGGGAAAACTCATTTTATGGGCTGCCAAGAACTTTCTAAAATTAAAAATAAAAAAATTACATTTTGCGGCAGATATATTTGCCAAGGTTATAAAAGAATACAAGCAATGCTATTGTTTTTATAACATAGTTATCATTTAAAGGAACAGTAAATCATTTTTAATGGGACATTTTTAAAAGTTTCAGGATTTGATCGCGATTAACTTTCCACTATTTTCGAGATCAGGCGAGGCAACTTTCCTTTAATGTGAATAAATTGAAAAAAAACTTTCAATAGGGCTTTCATGAAAAGGGCGACGCTACATAAAAACCCTTTAAAGTCACAAAATTAGGACCTGAATCATAATTTGCGCCTTTGTTGCTATCCCTTTAATGCTTTTATATTTGTAAGAATAGTTTTTTGATATTAGTAACACATTTTTAATCATAATAAAAAACTATATGCATATAAATGTTATTTAGCACGCGCTAGTTGAGTTTTTTGTGCTTGTTATACTGTATATATTTTACTCTTATTTAGTGCATGTTTGGTTAACTGATGTCTTTTTTTTTTTTTTTTTTTTAATCTAAACAATATTTTTCCACCCAAAATTATTTAAAAGTATAAGTCCGGTTACAAAAATACCTTGATGGTTTATTTTTTAGTCCGGCACACGGCATCATGGGAATTGTAGTCCAGAAGCTGTCTTCTCACGTGTCCTAATCCACTTTTAGCAGCAGTCTACAGTTTCTAATGACAGCTACATACAGCGAGGCAGAAGAATTATCTTTACATCTTTTTCCAATTGTTATTTTTGGCACGCAAACGCATTCGAAACAATGTCAGTAAAGATGTAAGATGGTTTCACATTTTGCTTAAACGGAGCCAACAATTAAACTCTGGAATTACTGGAATTTCCGTGGTATTAATGGTATTTGCGAACACCTGTTTTCATTCAGAAATTACATCGGTTTCTTTTTTTTTCTCTGATTGCTGGCACCTCATGGGAGGCAAATTAAGAAGCTGAAATACCGAATTCTACATTGTTTTGTAATTAACACATCTTTCCCCTGTGCCTAACAGTTGCCCACAATAAACATGATATGATACTCCTATTAGTGGTATTTAATTGCATTATCTTTAAAATGAAATTAGGATTTTTTTTCTTCCAAGTGCATTAACACACACACATGCATACACACATTCATACACACACACACACATGCATACACACACACACATGCATACACACATATATATATAAATATATATATATATATATATATATATATACCCTTCTTTAAGGTAAATCTTATGGTTCAGATTCAGATGATTGTAAGCTCTTTGGACAAACACCATATGCCCAGTTCTATTATATTATTAACATGCTTTTAATGTGAAGCCTTTCCTTAGGGAGATACCGTCCAGACTACAAAGGCCATCTCTACTAATGTAATCCATGCTGCATACTTACTGCTGAAAAGAAATCTGTATTAATTTCCTTGACACATAAACCAGTTATAAATAGGACACTTTGCACTGATCGCTGCAGAATGGATACATTAAAGCAGGTGGGACACTATATGTGTCTGTGTGTGTGTATATATATATATATGTACACTCCATGCATACTGGCTATTGTCTGCATTCCGTCGTATTCTGGGAATCTTAAGTTTTCAGAGTCTTTTTTTTTTGTTTCATTGTATCTGCATTATTTAGGACGATATCTAAACCTTCTTGAAGCCTTGAGATGAATAACAGAATTCTCAAAGGACACAATTATGCTCATTCTCCGACACACTTCACAGCTGATCATGGTTGGGGAGTATGAACCGTGTGGGTATTTTTATCGCGATATCACCGACGTCCTCTGATTTTTGAGCTTTTTTTTTTTACGGAATGTAGAAGGTTCGCTTCTAGAAGTCTTGTCGGTTAAATGGAACGAAAATAAAAGTATTATAAACTTGAGTAGAATGTAACTATATTGGTCAGGAGGAGAAAGTTACACTTTTTAGGAAGAGGAAACATTGTACATGACCAAAAATATTGTGATAAATAATCCCCTAAACCATTAAGCCTTTAAAATGTTTAGCATAGTCAGGGGTACAAGGGCCAGTTTGGACACAACTACTTCTAGTCTAGAAGCACAATTTTCAGACTTGTTTTTGAATTTCCGCAAATCATGAAGTTAAGTAAATGGTTTACGTTTTAGGTGAATCTCTTAATCTTTCTATCATTTTGATTATTATATTTTTTCCATAAATGGAAATTGGCGTCTGGGGTCTTTTTGAGGGTTTTCAGTTGCCCAGTTTATCCTGTAGGATATAAAATAATGCATGGCTTTAAACTGGTGTTTTTTTTTTTTACAGGTACCGGTTATTAGCTCTGCTACCAGACTAATTAGTGCCTTGTTCTAAAATAAATATTGTTTTATGAGAACAATGCTCCATTGCTTTATTTAATAAGGATTGTCCTTTGTGCCTGGTGCCTGTATCGGGAGGTGTAGTCCTTACATTCCTTCGCTCTCGGAATACAATCGGCTTTGCCAGCCTCGTGTATCACCTGGCGCAATTTAACGCGGCACAGAGAATCGATCCTGGAAACAGGCTCAGGATCAGAGGATTCCAGCTGTTTATAAAAAAACATTATTTTGGGTTTTATAACTGCGGAGCTCTGTTATAAGTTTGTACACGATGCATTTATTCAGAGTTCCTAGAAAAGTGGAAAAAGTAGGAAACAAAGAGTCACAGAGAGAGGTTGGTTTATCTAAAAGAGAGACATTAAGAGAGGTATCAGCCAAAATTAGTATGATCTTAAGGATTCTTCCTAAATAAATACACTTAGTGGCTAGAGCTGGCATAAAGTCAAATTTTATTCCTGTCAAAGTATTAACTAATTAAATAATATTTTTTTTTTTTACATTTTCATGAAACCACCAGTAGGGGCGCTGTTACGCGTAACACCAACTATGTTTACTTCCGTAAACTCAGTGATACTACTTCCTTAAACATTTTATGACTTAACCAATCATAGAACCCTGGATGTTAACAGCAAATGTTTTAATTTTTTTTTTTTTTTTGTGTGCAATTTTTCATAACTTCTAGAATATAGGTAAAAAGTTTTTCTTCCCACCTCAAAAGATGACTCTGCTTCTCTGTTGAGAATTTTCCTGGTTACGTAAAAAAAAAAAGTATAACCTGTAGTAATCCCTTTATCTTTATATAATTTATTTTAAATAAAATTGTTTGCATTCCTCGACATAATTCCACACACTTGGTTCCCTAGAAAAAAACTTCTAGATTTCACATATTTGTAATGATTTCACCCTAATCTCAACTTCTCTCTTTCAACAAATGTCTGAAATCTATGTTTTCCTCTCGGTTTTAAGGAACCCGAGAAAAAGTTTTTATTCTTTCATTTTAGAGAAAAGTGCCCGAGATGGATGGTTTATCCGTTATACTCTACCCCTTCAGTATTCAAAAGGTTAATATTGCTAGCATTTTAATGCAATTTCCATTTTTTTAGGTGCAAAAATTATTTTGTTGCTCTTTCTCCTCCAGGAACATTAAAATGTACATCATGCTGTGAATTTATAGACTTAAAAATAGTTTTTGCTATCTGAGATAATATTAAAGGTAGGATTTTGAAAGGTGACTTTGATTTCCAAATAGGTAGACGCTAAGGGGTTAATATTGGCAAATTTGGTCAGATTTGGAAGGGTAGCAGAGCATTTTTTAAGCTTCACAAAACCTTGTTTTCTTGCCCATGAAAGAAGCTCAGTTCCCCCTGTAACAACACTCCTTTGTTCAGGGAAAAACTAGAAAACGTGCTTGTGTTTAGAAAAAACAATAAAAATAAACTACCTTACTTCAGTCTGTTCTGTGGAAAGGAAATCATGGATTTTTAAACACATAAAGTCACTCATTGTTCTAGTTACTATTTTTTTTCCTTTTGGTGGTTGGGGGGAAGCCCTGCAGGTCTCGAGCTCCATCTGGTAATCTTTGAGTCCAAGGCGAGCGTGTGTATTAGGCCGAACGTGATACTGCAACGTTATACAATGTATCAGCTGGCTGAGAGTTATTTCGAGACAGAGGTGGCCAATGAGGAGTGATCCAGAAGCTGTAGAACTATAACCTCCTTAGTACTTAGCTGGTGTATAGCCCAACATCTGGAGTTCTACCTGTTGGCTTAAATACTTATCTTATTGCTCTTATATTTTCAAGAGAAACTGTAAGTAAGTAAAAAACATTTTTATCAAGTTTTATTTTGCTACCAAAAACATTATAAAATTATATAGGCATGGTTAAATTTTCCTCCTAAATCTTTCCTTTGTCATATATGATGCTGTTTTGTGTGCAAAGCTCTATGATAATAATGCAGATCTTTTGCAGAGGTCATAAATTCTGAGCCTTAGTTCCACAACGATAAATGTAAGGAAATGCATCTTTTGTTTAGTTTTACTTTGCTTTTTTTTAGCTTATTTTGCCGGCTGCAATGTTGTGCTTTTTTTTTAAGATTCCGATATACAAATGATACATTTTTTTTGTAAATGTCGGCATAAGAACGGTGTCTTACAAGTATGGCAGTCATGCCTGATTTTTTGGCAGTTGCCTGGGACCTGCTCCCTTGCGGAGAGCCTAGAGCTCGATTATGTATTAGAAATACTGTAGGAATAATCTAATTATAGCAGTTAATAAAAAAAATAACTTTAATTTACATCGGGCTTTCACATATTCCTTGCCAACAAATGTTTTATTGACTCTAACTGGAAATGCCTTAATAATTATTGTTATTGGAATAAAAGTGACATTTTGGGGTATCTAAAAACTAATTTACAGTCCCGCAGTCCTAAATAACGGTGCAGAAATAATCTGAAGTTGTATATTTCATCTGAAGAAAGGGATTTGGTCTCCACGGCACTTAGCGATCATATTAGATCTTGTTGGTATGAAGCAGAGTAATACGAACGATTGGTCTTGGGTGGCAACAGCAGTCTTTTGGCTGGTTACAATCAATTTTCATTTATAGAATGGAGATACTTTTTCATTTATTTTTAAAATTCCTCAGCATATTTGTTGTGTTTTGTTTTTGTTACGACATGGCACAAACCATACTGACGGCAGACTTGTCCGATGTGAGCCATCTGGTGTAAAAACTATATATGATGTCTCGGAGTTGGTGAGCACCTTGGTGCCACCTACAAGGACAGCAATTGCGTTGAAGCCCCTAACTGGGTCGTTACATGTTCTACAGAAGCACAATGATGCCAAGCATTGAGGTTTCTGTGAATCCTTAGGGACATCACATATACAATGTAGCATTTTAGGGATCCGTGAGCTCCAAGAGATGCCAGATAACTGAACAACAACAGCAGCCTCTGTACCTTTGCAACACAAAATGGGTCAGTTGTAACACTTGAACACTTGAATGGTAACATGTAGCAGGACAGGGCATTTTAATGGTGAGGACCCACAATGCTTGGGTATCTTTTTCTCCTAAAAAATATTAATCTGTATATTACCTATTGACGCTGGAACGTATTAAAATTCGGTGCAAATTCAGCACCTTGTAGTGATTATGGCCTTTATGAGAAATACACTTTTTTCAGGTTAATTTCGAGATTAAATGACACTTTGTTTAATTTTATCATAGATGTGAAAATCATCTAGAAATGTGTGATTTTACCCAACTCTTGTCATGTCTTTACTCTTCTTATGTCTTCTCCTCAAAGTAATTCTTAATGATATACAAAGGTGGGGGGTGATTGGCCATTAGTAATTATATTAGTTTGTTCCCAGTAACAGTGCTCCTGAAACTACCCATCTTCTTCCAGTTTGCTTAGATGATCATTTTATAGCCTCAGATCCCTTCCATGAATCAGATCAAACCAGGAATCAAGCAGGAATCCTGGTGGCCCCATGGCCAAACCCGGTTCCTTCTTCTCAGTTGATCCAACTGTGATGCGTCCACTCAGTGGGACAAGTTGGGATCCATTAGCTCAGCCAATGAAGCTGGAATGGATCCCTGTACTGGTCAAGATGGGATCCTTCCACCCATCTGATCAACAATTGACCGGTTGACCAAGCTTTAATCAAGGGTTAACCTACACGATCCATACTACAGTTTGTACAATGCACTCTGGTGTTCGGTAACCTCATACTTTATATTAATACCGATACGTATATTTATTATATTATAATTCCATAATCTAGAGAACCTTTTTAATTTTCTAACTTTTCTTTTTTTTTTTTTTTGTAATTGCAGATCAGTTTAATGAATTCAACAGCAACTTTCCAGTGATTTCCTGGCACCGGGAGTAGATTCCATTCAATATTGTAAGTGTTACCCGATTTTAAATTCGGGATTTTTTGTAATGAAAACAGTACTTGTTTATGAATTTACTAATGTTTTCAGATCTCAAATTTTCATTAGAAATCTAAGCAGGTGCCACATATTTAATTGTTATTGCTTTAAAATATGGCCGATCTATGTACATTTCGAGTTTTTTTTCACTATAATATTTTATAAACGGGGCTTATTTGAAAATATTTTGTTTTGCTTTCGATATGAAATTCATATTTAGAAATGATGGGTTAGTGTATCTTAGGTAACTATTAGTGAAGATGCTTTTGGGGGTAAAACTTGAAGTTTGGTTTTGAACTTTTTGGTAGAAGCATTCCGAGATTGGACGGTCTCTCAAAATTTTAGAATTTTAGTTTTTTAACCTAATTAATAAAATAAATCTTCTTACCCCACGTGTATTGTCCAGCTCCTTCAGATAGAAGCGCTCGGTGTTAAAACCCCTTATAAAAGTTCCACTTATAGCTTCGGCCCGAAAGCAGATGTTACCTGAAACAACCCTTTGCCCGGCTTAAGTCAGCTGATGTAACTGATTCATTGTTATGCCAAAAATCACGTAACCGGAGACATCCAGAAGGGATGCAACATGATGCACGGCTCGCTATAGAAACCTTTCGTTATTTTTAGAGCAAAGTCCTATCATAGCGAAGGAAATTGACAATAACTCAGGCTTCGCTCCCTCCTAATGTTATGCGCGGAACACGAGATATTAATTCACATGCGTGATAAAGCACGCAACATCAAACTATATTTAACATTCAGATTCCGTGTTAGAATGCACTTATCTAAACACGCAGCAGGTTTCTAAACTAGTAATCAACAGCAAAAAAAATGGGGAGAAATACAATTATTTTCGGAAAAATACGCAGTATTTGTGCGGCCTTCCATCCCATCATAAAATAGTATATAAAATTAGCAATTATTTCCCCTAAATAACAGCAGAATTACTTTTTATGAAACCAACTCATGTCCCTTGGTTTATTTTTGTTTTTTTACTATTGTTATTGTCAATTTTGTTATTGATCTAGTTTAATGTCTATGTTTTTGAAAAAATGCTTTTATTATTTTCCAATTTAAGTTTTAGTTTTTTGTATATATATTTTTTAATATGTTTGTATTTTTAATGAAATTATTTGAATTCCGTTTAAGGTTTGCTTTTTGTTTTTATTATAAGAAATATGCCTACGTAAAATATCCAATGTGTGAATTACCTTTCTTTAGGTAGCTGTAAGTTTCATAATGCGTCTCCAGATAGAATATTAAGTATTTTGAACTGCAAATAATAAATATATATGAATTATGGGTTATTATTATGGTTATTATGAATCATATTTTTCTCTTATTAAATTATTTAATTTAGTTGGGTAGAAAAATCGTAATATAACATTATTAATAAAAAAAACCCTCTCTTTTATATGTATATGTAGTGTGTTTTAAGTTGCTCGGCTATATGTTGTAATTCTTTTAGTAACATTTCAAGTAGGCGATGGAAATTTGGAATTGGAAACTTCCATTAGAGCAACTCAGCCTACACCTTGCGCTTCCTACGCATTTTTTTTTTTTTGTGCGGATCGAAGCCAATAATCACATTTTAGGGGAATATTTTGAATGAAGGTACAATAAGTAATTTTTAGTTTTCAGTTATAACGCAAATCAAAATGGAAGGGGTGGTGTTGGAACTGGTTTAGGGAGACCTTATTTAGGGACACATTATCTAAATGGACAAGAACAATATCTCTTCATTTGTAGACTTGAAATGATTAGTTATTTTAGTGATTTAGTGATTTTATTATCTTTTTCGTATTTTTTTTTAATACGTGCCACACGGTTTGTGTTGGGTTATACTTTTGTCATCGTCATCCTGTCCTTAGACGTCATACCTTAACAATCCAAGTTTGGGGACTTTAATAACCAAACTTCTCATTTTATATCGATTTATTTTATGAGCCAGCCCACCATTTTTTTTGTGGGTAGATAATTTTATATTTTAGAGGAATATTTAGAGCCAATGAGGTTCCAGCTGGTGCGACTCAACTGTTTGGGACGCATCAAGGTAATGCTTGAGCTATTGTGGTAGGACATAGGAGCCTAGTGCTTCTGTCCCTTTAACATCAGCGTTCTGCTATCTAAATGAGTGGCCCCTGAGACTCGGGAAATATTAACCCTTTAATAGCCCATTGTGAAGATTCTATGTAGCGACTCGCCAAATGTGTTACCCAAATGGCTCTAATGCCGGCCATCATGGAAACCTTGACGTGTCATTATTTAAAGATACGCTTCATTAAGTCACCTGTATTCAAGCAGGAATATCAACCATAGCATACTGGGAGCAAAAGCACCAACTGGGGGTCTTATAGTTCCAGACTGTGTGACCCTGAGAATCTTCCCATTCACCCTGAGATTGGGGGAAAGACCCTGAGACTCAGTATCCCACCTTGCGCATCCACCTTGGCGACTTGATTTAGCAATTTGTCCAGCTGTGCTCTCTCTCTCCGTTCCCTCCGCGAGGAACGCTTGCTATTTTGCCAAAGGTCCGGGACCAAACAAATCCGAATAATGTTTCTTTTGAGCACGGGAATGATGGGAGTGGGGGGGGGGGGGTCAGAACTGAGGTACGTGTTCCTTTAAATGCAAGCATTATCCCTTGTTAACGTTTAAGCATAATAAATCTAATTTATGTTTGCACGGCAACTTGGCCCTTTTTAAGTCAATTAACTGTCACGGCATCCTGTAATTCAGTGCAGCTAAACATGGGAAAGTTTTTAACATGAGGAGTAGAATAGAGTCATTGTATCAGCACATCAGCAGCTGTCCTGTTTGTCCAACAACATGAATATGGATAAGCCCGATAGACTGAGCTTCGTTAGCAGCCGCAGACGCACACGCATGCGCAGCCCCCCCAACAGGAAAAACCTCGCTAAAGCCGGGCTTTACCTGTCTGCCCTCGCCAATCATTCCCGGGAAGAAGGTGACTGCTGATTGGCTACGCGACATTTTGTAAAAACGGCTTGGAATTACACGATTGGTCGGTTTAATGCTGAGCCCAGCCATGGTTGGGCCCTTTTTTGTTTCTGCTTTATGGTTTTTCATACCGAGAGCATTTTTAGCAAGAACTGGTGTTCCAATTATTGAGAATATTTGGATCTATTGGGTCTATTGGGTCTTGACCCCCCCATAGTCACAGCCCTCCTAAAAATGTTTAACAAATCATTTAAAACCCAAACTTAGGGATATTTAAGTTGCCCAAACATGGTGAACGAGCCACACATATTTTCTCGATGTAAGACTTAAATTCAGGTACAGGTTGGCGGAACGTTACCTGCCAAACATTCTACAGAGTTTGTGTTTATCGTTAAGGGTAATCTCCACGATTCCAAACCCGTGCAGAGAAGATTCCGCGGTAATAGGGGGTTCTGGTTCCCACGAGACGGAATGCTGGGATTGATGTTCACAGAATGTGAGATACCAGCATACATAGTGAGTCACCAAATGTGTTAACGGCCCCCATTGAAACCTTCACTCATTATTTAAAGATACACTTTATTGAGTCACCTGCATTCAAGCAGGGATATAGACCATAACCTACTGGGAGCAAAAGCACCAACCGGGAGTCTTATATATGGTCACAGTGGGCTAGAATAGGAAGGAGTCATCTTCAGACGGTGTGACCCCGAGATTCTGCCCCTTCACTCTGAGACCCTGAGATTGAGGTAAAAATCCAGAGACTGTGAAGATCTATAACTCCAGAAAAAAATATACTAATATCAGAGATGGCTCCCTGTATGTAACCAGTTGCAAGCTCTTTGGTCCAGGCTTTATCATCTAAAAGGAAAAGTCATACTTTTTCTTAAATCAACCTTAATAGATTATAATATTTTTGTCTTACAATAAAAATAAAATAAAAAAGACAATGGGAACAAGTAGGAGGCAGAAGGGCAATTGACAGATACCCCAATTGCTCCTTGGAAAAGCCAGCTCAGATTACGTCGCTTTCCTTGAAATCTATTCTTAAATCTGCTACGTGTAACGGGACAGGAATCGCGTTTTGATAACAGATACAAAAGATTCCAATCGCGAGACCACCGCGTTCCAAGAAAAAGCAGGGGCAGTAATTAAATATGTAATGAAATTAACCCTTTCCCTGGGCTTAACTCGCTGCTAGAGATTTCCGATGCCGGTCGCACCTACGCTCAGAGAGTTAGAGCAATTATGGGGTATAAAGTATGATGGATTTCATTTAATTGGAGAATAAATGCGAGATCTCCGGGTGAAAATCTTAACGAGAGATTTGTGGCAGGTAATGGCCGTATTATAAGGGTGTTATGTTAATCAACGTGATCTGTAACCTCACTCATTATACGCACACATTCTCTCTTTCACCGACTGCTCCATCTTATTCCAGGGAAAGCCTTATAATTCGAGTAATAATTAACCCCGTCCCTCCCAGCAGTGCTTGAAAGAAATTGGCAAGCTATTACATTAAGAGACAAATTAGCGATTGTTAATAACACAAGGGGGATGGATTAACAGGCTCGGCTCGTCTTCTGCCACGCACTCTGAATTTCTACTGGGAGATGTCTCAGAATCAAACGCTTACTGTCTGATGTGGGGAAGATTTTGCACCTCGTTGGCACTCAGTGAGTTAGGTTATCGTACACGGACATGCCATTGGAGGGGGATCACGGGTGGTAATTTAGGGGTGGACAGCGTTAGTAGGGACCCCAGGTTTTTGCACCTTCTTGTAGGTGTTTTAGGCTATATGGAGGGACGGCGCTGAGGATACCTACAGGATTTCCATAGGGGGACAGGTGGAAAGCGGTAACGAGGCCTAAGGATCAGGGAATGGAAGAAGAAGAAAGAGAGAAAGGCAAGGGGGATAATGACAGTGAGGGAAGAGGGAGAAAAGATGTTGGAATGAGGATAAAAGAAAGGAGAAGGGCAAGTGTAAGCAGGAAAAGTGACATGGTTCAGGGAATAGGCAGAGAGAGAACAGAAATGATAAAACGGACAGGGAGGGCAGATTTCAGAAGAGAGGGGCAACAGATTGGCAGAGTGATGGGCAGGAGAGGGGCAGATTGAAAGAGTGAGGGGGAGAGAGCTGATGGGAGGAGTGAGGGGCAAGAAGAAGGGGCATATTGCTAGAGTAAGGACAAGGGAGGGGGCAGATTGCAGTAGAGACGGGCCGAATGGAGAAGAGGGGGGGGGAAGGGCTTTTAAAATAGTGGGAGAGAGTCAATGAGATGGGGCAGAATGGAGAAAAAGGAGACAAGAATATGGGAAGAGCTCAAAGACAGCGAGAATAGGTGAGAGAAGTTGGGGAAGACTGAAGAGATTTAAAAAATGATTATTTTTGTTTCTGGTGGTCTTTTGGATGCTGGATTATGAGGTCATAGGTGGAAACATACCCCATGATTTAGACAGTGTAAGTGACAGGATCTCTTTAAGGACATTGCTTCAAAAAAACCAAGAGTCAGTTTGACGTTCAAGATTTTAATGGCGCTTTCAATGCACCTCCCCGTCGCCCAAAGGGTTAACCGTGGGTCAAGACTGAACCAGATGTACTCAAACATACCCCGTTGTCCTGATCTGTGATTCGTAGAGGGCCCAAGAACCAACGTTTCTGTTATAATTTATGAGGAAAACGCAAATCAAGCAGCGCTGGTAAAAGAAAAAAAGAAAGAAATTGAAAAAACTAACACTTTGCATAATAAAATAACTGTTCTAATTTTCCTGAGAGTTCTCAGTAATTCCATAACGGTCTCAGCAGCGCTGGACTCAAACCAGATTTCCATTTCATGTTTGAAAGTGTGACAAAAAGTCATTGTAGTCGTTTAGCATTCTGCCTTTCTTTGCTGCTGTTGCTGAAATAAGAACTTAAAAAATAAATGGTGAAACCTGATTTGGTAAAAACGAGCCGCAGGAATGAAAATCTCGGAAGCATAAGGGTTATTTGTCAAGATGTGATGTCATACGCCGCTTCCTGGCACTGCAGCCATACACAGGGGAGCAGCAGATTTTTGGCTTAAGGGGTCCGGGCCCCTGCTCAATGCCGCTAGACCACCAACATTAGGACCGATATAAAAAAAATGAGCTGGGCAAATGGACTGTAATGGGGGGGGCGCTTACAAATTACCCCAAAATTGGGCTGTCTTGGAATTAGTTGAACACAATTTGTGCATGACCTATGACAAAATGAAAGTGAATAAAAAAGTAGATTTTGTTTCTAAAGGTATATCGACGATGTATAAAAAGTTTTGAAAGTGTGACATCATTCCAGCTGTACGTTATGCAAAAGTTATTTGCTGTCGTTCAGTCTATCTGTTGAAAAACAGTTGTTTCATAAGAGTTACAGAGTTATAGCTATTCCCAATTGTATTCCCCTCTAACAAAAAAAACCCAGTTATTAATTATCATAAAAATAGCTAGAAATAAAAAATATTTATTATAAATGTGACATATTTGGGGATATTTACAAATTTAAGCACATGGTGTTTTATTATAATGAGCATGTCTGGTGTAAACGTTAAAAACTTGTCTTATCACCGTGGCAACCAATGGAATGTTGCAATCAATGAAGACATTCCATTAGTTGCCATGGTGATAAGAATCCTTTTACTCTTTGCGAGAATCACACAGTGCTTTTTATTTGCTTTAATTAGTCTTAACCATGTATTAATACATTTTTTATATTTATTATTATTACATTATTATTATTATTATTTTTATTTATTTATTTTTCGTTCATATTACCATAAAAAGTGCAATACTGAAAATTCTGCATTTTATGAAGATATTTCCACATCAACCAATTGTAATATGTGATACATAACTCTATTTAACCAGTAAAACATTCCAGATTAAGATAACAATCGAGCCTGTAATTATTCCGAGCAGCTGTTGTTACATGGTGTCGGCGCCTCGGAGAGATTTCAAACAGGCTTTACGTTAACATCGACATTGTCGTGTTTTTTTTTATCCCTGGTTTTATAACAGAACGCAAAGTTTAAAGCCCGCGTTAGGATGTTGGTTTTTTTTTTTTATTTTTTGTAATTTTTTTTTTTTTTTTGAAAGCTGTCAAACCACGTTAAAAAAGAGCGAATCGTCGAAGGCCCTTGTGGACACAATTCAACATGTAGGCTTGTCTTTCTCATTATAAAATTCGTGTTTGCAAAGTTCCACGGAGCATCCAATTCCCAATTCAGTTATATCAGCAAGACTTAACTCCCTCATTAATCTAAATTCTTTTGCAACTTTAATCTACATGTTTAATTAATCATAAAATGAGACGGTAAGTAATTTCGGCAATGTGTGGCTTGTTATCCGTTGCATTTAATCACTCTTCTGTGAACTCATTTGGAAGCACCTGAAAAGTCAAGAACGGTTTAAATAATCATAAATTATTCTTTGTCAGTGTGTCTCACTCAACTAATAAGATATTTATTTAAAAAGAGACCTGTTTGTCATTCTCTCATCTCTACCGGCGTTTTAAAAAAAAATAAATTTATCGGCGTTACACAATTGACGACAGATGGATTTCACAACATCGAGCCCAAGGGGTCGGAGGGACATATTTAATCCATTTCTTTTATTTACAACTAATTAAACCTTGTCATTTTAGTTTTAATGAGAATAACCCCTGGCTACTAAATGGATTCGATATAATATCGCTCAAAATATAGATTTGGAATTTAGTGGCAACAGCGTTAGGCGGCCGGTTGAGAAAAAAAAAAACCAAGATTGTCTAATATAATAAAATGGAATTTTCGAAATTTCTCATAGAGCATACATACATATTTTCATAGGATGCTGTTCTGTGATTTGATTTTTGACCGTACAAGTCATAATTAATGTTTGGCCGCCATCTTTGTTTTGGAAGTTGAGTGTCGAACGAGGAGGACACAAAATTACAGAAAAAATACAATGAAATCTTATTGTTAGAGTAAAGATATAAGGATTTTGTTACAATGAAAATGAAAATAATTGCTACAATGTCGCCAGACGCAATGGACAATAAGTCTTAAGAACAGCCCAGCCCCCGAGAGCATACAGTCTTGGTGTCATTATTTTTGGCTGATGAACTTTAAATAATGAGTTTTGGGAGTTTTTTCCTTCCCATTTTTTGCTTTTATTGTATTTTCACCTCCTTACATTACAAGTCGACCAACCACACCCTGCGTCATTAAACAGCATTTTATATAAAATAAAACAGCTGGAATTCTTAAAATTGTTTTTTTTTGTATCAAACTCCCCCGAAACATCCTGAATTTTTTTTAAAAAAATTACTTGTTTAATGCTGGAGCCTTCAGATCTTCTGGATCACTAGGTATGGTGGAGGAATCTAGTCTATAATGGCGCATTCAGAGGAACAAGTTACTTAAAAAATTAGATTTCAAACTCTGATTCCAAAGAAAGAACCGTTAGGAGATTGGTTGAGGTCGGAGATATTTAAAATATTTTAATTAAAGGGACTTATACCTTTGTTAATGGGGCATGCGCATTATATGGGCCTCCTTAGAACTGCACAGAGAGGGTGCCCTAAGTCTGGACCCCTGAGTTTTGTTTTTTTTGCTGCAAATTAGTTCGTTCTCCGACGCACCCCATCAAGCTTTTCTTAACCAAATCTGGTGAACAAATGTAATTCAGCTAAAATATTCATACTTTTTATTGCAAGATTCATATATGATTGATAGCTTTAGTGTAAGCCGAGGTTTGCACAGAAAACGTTCCTTTTTGAATATTTTCTATGAGCCGGCACTACATTTCTTTTCATTGTTAATTGTGGAAATACAATAAAAGAGGACTTTATATTGTTAAAAATATTAATTTACGTGCTAGAGAAGGATTCCACCCGCAGTGTGGTCGGTGCAGCCGGATACTTGGCTTTTTGCATCTGACCTCGGATTCCTTTTTTTTTTTTTTCCTCTAAATTTTCAACCAGGTGATGAGAGACAATTTCCAACATTAGGGGCAACAGAAGAAAATTACCCCTAAACTTTAATCCTTAGCAAGATGTCATAAAACAAGGAAAATAAGACAAAACATGGCACAATATTAAATTGCCTTAAGACGGAAGTAATCGATAAGCATCTTACATACCTAAAAAAAAGCCTTTATCCTCCCAAATCCGTGAACATGCTATATTTTACCTGCATTATCCAAAGCTGTCAAGTCATCTACTATTAAGAAACCTAAAACCTCGTCAGATATCAGAGACGTGTCCGGAGCGATAGTGCTATCTGCCCATAAAAATATAAAACATATAAAAGCTGCGATTCCTTATAAACCATCACAAAAACTTTGGGGTTTTTTTGCCAATTGTTCAAAGTAAGACAAATTAAAAAGCTTTGAACATTCTAGAGGGTCGAGTCGTTTTCATCTTTACTAAAACCACCTTTTTTTTTAAATTTTGTTACTGGACTGGTGGTGATGTCAGGACACAAACTCACAAGTCCTCAGTAAGATTAAGATCCCTGGAGCCGGTGAAGTCGAATATTCCTATTACTTGATTCCTGTTGTTCATTTACCCTCCTTCCTGTGACTTCACACCCTGCTACAAAGCCGTATTGTGTGCCGTCCAGGCTCCATTGGTGTCATGTATTGGCTGATGTTTGGAAAACATCATAAAATTCCCCATAAGTGATACCTTGAAAAACCCAACAGTGCTCATTAGCACAAAAGAGAAGATCTCATGTGAGGCACAATCACGCGCCGCACCCATCTCTGCATTATTCACAGTTTGGGATGCCTGGCTCGTGGTCTTTCAACTTAACCCGTTATAGTCCTCAACACTGGATATACATCGCCTCCACAAAATGCTTAAAGGGTGGGAAATTCTTCTTGAGAGTTTGGCAGAATTTCTTCTCAGCCTTATTACAATAAATAAATAAATAGGCATTAATGTAATATAAACACTCAAAATGACCTTACTAAAAAAATACATTTTTATTATCCAGGCCTCATTCTGATTGGACAGCTTAATTTTTTTTATAGCGATAGATCATTAGGTAGATGGGGGGCTTTGGATTGCAGAATGACAAAAACTCATGTAAAAAAACCGAAAATTTCCACAAAATCTTCACGCACATTTTTTGCATGTTCCGGTTATTCTCTTGGTAACATAGTTTCCATTCATCACGTGACAGAGCAGAAGGGCCCACGAAATGTGAAAAGAAAACGTGAAAGGGTTAATACAAAGTTCATAAGTAGTGAAATCTTCTGTGTATGTCAAATAATCACAATATTGTGTCCAACGATCAAGACATCGCATAAACATAGTACCCAGACTGGCCATTATTCCCAACAGGTAAATTCCTCGTGGGCCGGCAATCGATAGCCCTTCCCACTTACCTTCGACCGCACCTACGCGTATCCAGAAAGCGGACGAATGTGAATTTCGTCCGAGTAGTGAAGGGAAATAATTATTTTGAAATCTCTATACATTATGGATTTAAATGAATACACTTAAAAGCTTAATTCTTATAAACAATATTTTTGCCACAAAATAAAAAAAAAATCTGGAGTACTTTAGGACAAAAGGGAATCAAGGGAGTACACAGAAAAAAATAAACATTAATTGAGATTGTGTGCCTTTTAGAATCACACGGAGTGGAGTCTCGGCTCCATTAACAAGGGCTGTCATTCAGATACAGAGTGTCTGACTGATTTAAATAAAGTAAAATGAAGACGGTTCTTTCCGGTCCCTTGGCTTCACTCATTGCCATAAACATATGCTCCGTGTCCCGCTTCCCTCCATCTTATTTATGACTTTAATTTGTTGGTGTGGGCTGAGCTAGAAATTAAATTTCATACAATTCTCCAAGGGACCTTGTCATATAATAACATGGTAATTTCTGTGTATCCTTTTGAAAAATGAGGAAATTAATTCCTCCTGACGTGTTCTAATTATTCCAGTGTGAACGGCAAATACATTCTCCCCGGCCCCTGAAGTGTATTGTGCAGACAGCTACTGTTCAAAGCCGAGGTGGTAACGCTGACCGGCAACGCGCCTAATCTGATACATGATCAGACGCCTTTCAACGCACCTTTTATAATACAGCGTACTCTACGGAAGCTCATTCGGCAAATGTTTAATTTTCATACTTTGTATGAAAGACGATGGCTGGTATTAGATGGGTCGGCCCTTGGGGTTCCTCGGACTCATGGCGAACGTTGGGTCCAGTGTCGTCAATGGTCTTGACAGTAACCTCATGATGTTGCCCCATACATTATTTTACTAGTTTGCCCGTATAGTGGGGCTAACCGTGAGTACAGTGGTATGTTTGGTGCTGCCCTAGGCCTCAGCCAGGACTTTGCCACCAGCTGCCCCCTCTCTGCCCCACCGTCCTTGATGTAATATCCCAGTGGAGGACAGTGTTGACTTGGCCCAGTCCTCCATAGTATTAATGTGCCAGGGATCTCTCTTTTAACCAGCCTATTAAGCAATGAAGCTAGAGGGAGTCTGACTGCCCAGTAGGGCAACTGGTGCCTCCCTAGACTTGCCTAGTTGGCCTAGGGGAGAACTTTCCGCTCTTGGGGTATTAGTAAATGCCACATCCTTTCTCTTTCATTGTTGATCTACTGGTCTGGAATGGACTATGAATAAAAATGTGGTTATTGCTTCCAAAGTCCAAATCTCCTTCTTGTTGTTTCCAAATTGTCTGGTCACCCATGATAACTTTACGTCAACCAATAACTTTACGTCAACCGATGGAACTTTACAAATAACTGTCCAAGTTAACTGTTGACAAGTTAACGTAACATATATTTTTTTTTTTTATAAAATGGACACTCAATTCTAAAATAAATACCCATGGGTTGTGTTTGAAGATTCCCACCATGCATCCGATCCCCGCTTGAAGCCACATAGGTGTGAAATCTGTGCACCAAACCCCCCTTCCAGGTCGAATGTGAGTATATTAAAAGTATTTTAAAACCCAATCATCGTTTTTTCTGTTTTTGGAATCGTTGGAAATCAGCCTTTGACACATCAGATGTCTTTATCTTCCTCTCTATATGATTGTGTTATATCAGAATAATTTGTATAAATGATTGCATTAAGACAGAAGAGATTTCCATATTCATATGTTTTTTTTTCTTTTCTGTGTGTAAATAGGTTTGGCTATGTATCTCTGCGTATATATATACATACATATTTAAGAAGGAATGTTGCTAAATTCGGATAGGTGGAAGAAAATTTACATTCCAGAATGGTCTGCTACGTGTAACTTACTCTGCATTTAGTGTGTAATCAGGATGTGAAAATTCTCAATTAGAACTCGTTGAAATCGTTGGTGATCTTGAATAAATTGTCTCTTGTGTATTGTTTGTTGAAAATGTTATTGTTTTTCTTTATTTTAAATTGTACTTGGAACCATACATATTGGGTCCCTGATTAGTTAGGACAAACCCTCTTTGGACCCCAAACCCCTGTGCCCCTTTTTCCTCCCCTGATTCCCCTCTTTCCTCTCCTGTGCCCCTCTTTCCTCCCCCAATGCCTCTCTCCCCCCAATGCCCCTTTTGTCCTCACCAATGCCTCTCTCCCCCCGATGCCCATTTTGTCCTCCCTTGATGCCCCTCTTTCCTCCGCTGTGCTTCACTTTGGCCCGCTCTCCTCCCCTGAGGCCCCTCCCTCCACCCCTGTTCCTCTCTTTCCTCCCCTAATGCCTCTCTCTCCCTCCTGATGCCCCTCTATCCTCCCCTGATGCCCCTCTTATCTAGGAGGTCAGAATGTTTGCTGGGTATGAGGGTATTGCAGGGTTCTACAGCCCTAAAAGCCCCGATAATGTGTATAGAAACAGCAGGAAATGGCTTTATAAATTACATGGGGTAAATAAAACCCATTATAGCCCCGCCCCAGCCATGCCTCTAACCACACCCCCAAAACAAAAATGCCCAAATATGGCCATTTGAAATGTTATTAGGAGTGAATTAGTCAACTTATTCGTCTAGATCCCCATCTCTATCACTTATAAATCTGAGATCCCGTCTCTAAACCATCCCCCAATATTTACCAAAAGTAAATATTGCCTAAAAGTCAATTTTTTTAATATAAAAAAACCCTGCTAATGATCTATACCCTTTCCCGGTTTAGATCGTCTAATAATCATCATGCTTTGTCACTCAGCACACCGCTAATATTTGACATCTTCACATCGCAAATAAAGTTTCTGTTTATCTAAATGAACAAATGTTTTGGCTTAAACAAATCACGCACAATCAATTTTATTTTTATATTTATTTTGCAGTTCTAAGCAGCATAAATTATATTTTTCATATCAATTTATGACACCTATGTATGCCCTGAAATGAAATGTAAACTGTGCATCAACAGTGATAATTAGCCCTGATAAACGTATTACAATTAATGATAACATTGTATAAATTAATCCTTATTCTCGTCGCCTACAAGTCCCCAGAGTTCAACATTTGCTTTTCGAGTGACTGCTGGTTTGCGAGACTCGTGTTTAAGAGCCTGTAGGATTATATTAATTTCGCTATTGTTGTAAAATTATTAAGATTGGACACAACAGTTAGTAAAATGCCGGGATATAAATCGGGTCCACGTAAAAATCATACAGAAGAGGTCTTCTAATTCACAGTCTTCAGAGTCAAGAGATGGTCCAGCTTCTGAAATGGAACCTTGAGAGTGTCAGCGTTCTAGAATGTTGAGACGGAGAGTTCTTTTCAGTTTAACAGTTTGTTTAGTGTCATTATGAAGGCGGATTCTGATACAGGTCGGTTCAAGTGGATGATACTTGCAAGTGACATTTGGGACCTAGAGAAGGTTCTTTGCAATTAGCTCATCTGTGTGAAAGAGCTTCAAGGACAAGTGTCGCTAAATTGTTTTTTGGGGTGGGGGCTTGAAAGGTTTCATTTAGAGATATCACTTAACAGCCCCCCTCGCTTCTCCCTGTTGTCACCGACAGTGGGTGTGATGTTATGACATTGTCGTAACTATGTATCCTCAGTAATGCCACCGATCGTTAGTGGGGAACAGAACCAAGTGGGGTTCCAGAACGGTTTTCCATATGCAGGTAACGAACGAGCTGCACATGATCCCTAACGAAAAAGCAGAAGTGCCTGCAGGACAGGAGATAGGGTTTTCTTTGGAAGCACGTTCTAAGAATAGTGGAACTCCATGAGTAACAAATCATCAGCAGATGAGACTCTTGAAGTGTCTTGACATTTCCCCACCGACATGTCAAAAGCTCATGTGATTGTTGCTTAAATACACCTCGTAACGATTTTAACGTCTGCAGATTTTTTTTTGTTTGTTTCTTACCATTTTATTCATTAGTTTACGCAACAGATCAGCCAGAACTCATGTGCCACGGAACTCTGCTGGTTGTAATCAGGAACACAATGGAGATGAGGAGATGACATCTTCTCAAGTTGTAAAAGGGAGTTATTGTGTCTTACATGACCCTTATTATCAAATAAGAGTCTACATTTAGTCCATCCCTCATAGTTAAATCACCGTACCAAAGATTAGGGTCAGTAACAATCCCACGAAGGTCTCAATCAAAACTTCTAATATGAATATATCACCCAACGAGGACAGCATGGAGTCCTACTAGATGAAGGAGAAAGTTTTTGGTCTTCCTTTAGCCATGAATGGGTTAACCCCCCCTTTTTTGGCTTTTTTGTTTGTTTTTTTGATGTCCCTCGCTTGTACCGTCATATACCGTCTTTCCAGACTTATCCTACTCCTTTTGACCACGTCATCTCGGAAGGGTTGAAGGAGGCATGATGGGTTCTATTTGATTTCTTTTTTTTTTTTTTTCTTTCTTGCCATGGGAGATTAATCTTACCATCTGCTGACAGCTGTTTGCGAGGACATAATTCTCCCTACGATGTGTGGTCATCCCAAAAAAAGAGTCACGAGTGTCTCTGTACCGACGCACGGCACTTTCCATGCTTCCCAAAAAACACAGACACATGGCGGTGCAAATGAAGTCCTTTTTTTTTTTTTCTAAATTAATCCAGTTTAGTAATGGATTAGGCTAAGCGCATCCCAGAGGTCCTGCTCGGTTTTGATGTTCTCTGATGGGAATAACATGATATACACTGGATGCACATACATAGTCTCCTAGCTACTTGATATATCATGTCCATCTGTTTACGTGGCAAGAAGCCCACAAATTAGTCGACTGGACGGTTGCCCTTGAAGTTTGAAGTTATGGGTTCAGCTGGGCGCTGCGCACGAGGCTTCGCGAAGACGCATTCCCGCTTTGGCATGAAAAAAAAGTAACTTCGCTAAGTATGCTTTAAGCGTGGAACTTCAAAAACACGTCCAGATTTTATATTTACTGCAGCGCCGTGGCTCGTCTCTGTTTATCATTGCGAATCATATGAAGATGATGTATCGCCCTCCGACGGCTTCGAGCACGATTTATGACACCTTAGCAATGTTCCATAAAGTAAGGTCTCCGCTGTGAAACGTTTATGGAAAACAAGATGTTTCAACTGAAAAAAAAAAAATGGAATTAGTTTATTTAGCCCGTAGCACGAGGCGACGTACCATCTGCGGGGGTTTAACCCCTTAATGACAATGGGCGGTCCCTAAACCCATTGAAAACAAAGCATTTTGAGCTTTGCCATTAAGGGGTTAAGAAAAGGCGTGCGCAGGGGGGGGGAGGGGTCACAAGGAATGGACAGCTATGAGTCCGCCATAAATGACTGACGTTAATTAGTTTCATATTTCAATAAAACAAAAAGTGCAAATAGCAAATAAATCAGCTCCAAAAGAAAAAAAAAATAATAATAAAAAAATAATAATAATAATAAAAGAAAAATAATAATAAATTAAAAAAAAATAAAATATATATATATACTTTGCAAATCACTTTGGAACTTCTGAAGTCTTCAAAAAAAAACTTAGATTTTTTTTTAGTATTGTATTATTTTTGCAATTTAATTTATTTTATCTGTTCTGGGATTTAATTTTCTTTCAAATTGCAAATTTGCGTTCTCTCCCAAAATATAAACTCGCTGATGTACGCTAGCGGCTGGAACATTTCGCGAGCGAACTCGCTGTTTAAAGTAAGCGTAGTGAAGCAATAATTATTTCTTACCCCACAAATAAGTCCTTCAAGCACGCAGCCCAGTGTAAATTCTTTCCCTCCTACCTAATTGTCTTTTTTTTATGTTGTTTTTTTTTTTGGTGGTGGGATGACATAAGTTTTGTGAAACTAAACATTATGACCAAAATTCCACGGGGAGTCTTTGGCTGAGCTTGGCTTCAAGCCCGGGATATCTTGGTGCTTTATTCTGCTCTTTCTTCCTTAACCATATGATTATGTGAGGCAGAAAAACTGTCGACAGATCTCGTACCAAATTGTCTCTCGTCTTCTGGCTCCGAATCTCGATGTAAAATCGAAATTTACGGGGTTGTGTCGGAACGTGCTGTTTGGCGAGACCAGACTCCGCTACGTTTGAAGTTGTAATCCACTGACTGAGGTCTGTCATGATGTTGGAAGATTTACAGAAACTACCCCCCTAACGAAAGTATAGTTCCGCTAAGGGGTTTTGTCACCGTTAGTGAAACGTTCAAGCTGGTCTCCTTTCTTTGGAGGCACGATACAATATAAATGGCCAGAGATTCCTGCGCTGTACAGTCTGTTCAATATTCTTTATGATGTCCTGCGAGTGGAGAAACTTTGGTGCAAAGTTCTAAATCGGAAGCCATGAGCAGAAGCATTCCGTTGGCTTCCAAGGCGATAACCCCAAAGGAAAACTCTGCTCGGAAACGACTCCAGTTTTTGGTTTAATAAATATGGATTATTGTGCGTGAAGTTCTGGTGGTCCATAAAGGCATCATCATCATCATCATCAAATGTGTGAAATAGAACAGCCACCAAAAGTCAAATCAAAGAGCTACAAAGTATCATTTAAACAGATTTTTAGAAAATGTTTATTAAATTCTAATTTGGGGACAATCATTTATATTGTGGATATTTTGGTTAAGAATGCATCTGGGGCAGCACGTGATGGATACGGGACGCGAGAGGGTCACTTCGATTACTGTTTGCCTGCGTCCTCCTGCTCGCTTGCCCATAGGTGATTTGGCAAGGTTCGTGTTTATTTAACTCAGACTCACGAAGGCATCCAAATTCAGCCACTTAAATCACAGGGGGGATCAGTAAGCATGTCTTATAAAAGGGCGAAGAAATTGTCTCCTTTGGAGTTTATCCAAGGGCTCGGATGTGTCAGATGCCACTTGAAGTCTCTCTGGAGCTCAGCCTGAAGATGCCCTTTCGCACAGCTTTGATCTCAGAGGTCCTTCCATGTAGAGGCTTCTCTAGGAGATCATTCTGTTTGTAATTCACTAGAGTCTTCCACTGCCAACATCTGGCGGAAGGTTATTCTGTGCATCCGGAAGACTTGCTGTAAAAGGGGATTTTCTTGAGTCTCTCCACTAGCACCGTACTGGACTTCCACTAACTAAAGATCTTGACCCCCCTTTTTTTAGTATCATACAGATGGTGGTTTATATATTCAACTCAAGCACACTTAATTCATAGGAGATTTTGAGCAAAAGCTTGAAGTGTTGGGCTTCATCGGTCATTATGCGCTTGATCACGTATCTGGTGAAACGGGGCGATAACACGTGTCCTTCTACACAAGATCAGCTTGTCATCTATGTCTGTTCCTCAGTTGGGTCCAAGCCAAAGACTAATATTGATATCCAGTGACTTGATATGACCTTCAAAACATCTTAAAATTGGCTTGATGAGTGTGATATCAATGAGATATAATAACTTAGCAAGTTGAAGCTCATCAATGTCACTACGCCTTATGAAAGGTCAACGCTGGCTGTTTCTTCTCCAAGAAAGACCAAGTTGGTGCTTCATATTCCGTAGATTATGCTGTGAGGTGCATTCTTCATGGCTATCTTTCGTGGCTGCAAACTCATCAGATTTGGCCCACCTCGTTGGAACTCATCAAGGTCATTCACAATACTTAGTGAAGTCGGGGAGATTAAGCGTTCGCCTCTGGTCAACTCAACTACAACTCATAGTTTAGTAAATCAAACCCACTTTGTATGCTTTTCTCCTTTTTTCTTCTCTCCGGCCGCATTACCATGTCGGTCATGACGCTTTTCATTAAACTTCTCACACTAAATAACTCCTCAGTTTAACCTTGTTTAAAACGTACAAATGCTTATGCAAACGCTTTCCCAACTATAGGGGAGCTCTTCAATTTGGCCAATTTCCACTGATCAATAGCTTCGACGCTGATCGCGAGAGATATAATGGATTTGACTCTACTAACTTTTTATGTTTTTCTCCATCGAGTATCAAAGGCTATTTAATTTTTATTATTTTGTGGGAGTCAGCAGATCGGCTCTGGATCCAAGCCATGGAAATTTCAGATTACCCCTCATTTTAGGAGACCATAAAAAAACATTTCTTCGTTAATTGTATTCAAAACCTTGATGTCAATTCCATTTTTTTTTTCATGTGGTCAGCAGGGCAAAGAAAGGCAAGTGTCCTCAAGATAACAGCTGACGACGCTCAGAAAGCGAGGACAAATTAAGAGATTTTCCAATCTTCAGAAAAGTTTGTGTTCTAATAAATTGATTGAACTCTCATTTTTTTTTTCTTCTTTGTTACACTAAATAGCTTTTTCTAAAGTCCACAATTCTAAGGTTCCATTTCAATAACCCAGAAATAGGTTACAATTTGGTTGTTTTAAGGGAATTTTTGTTATATAAAAGAAGGATACAGAAGCATTGAGTCCGGTGGAAAAATCCTTAAAAAAGGGCATTTAAAAAAAAAAAAAAAAATTTCCTCTCTATTATTTCATCCACTTAAAAAGTTCTAAAATATCGAAAACTGAACCGATAAAATAAATTGCGATATTTAAACATTTCCGAGGGTAACAAACGGAACGTTCGACGTCCCTTTAAAACATTGGCGAAGAACTTTGTGAGCGCCGGCAGCCGAGGGGTAACACGGCAGCAGCCGTTTTTTAAAGTCATAGTTTTAAATCTGCTCCGTGTTAGTGGTACGGCAGACGCCTTGTTAATTGCCAAAGCGATTTCCACATGTTTCCATTTTAACGGAGCACATTTCCAACAGATGGCAAGAAATTTGGATGGGCGGCTCTGAAACTGCCTATGAGTAATTCATGCAGCGATTACGCTATAATGTGCAGTAGTCTGATTTGTAAACTTTTCATTCACAGTTTGTCCATCAAAATGCCTCACGGGATAATTGAAAATGATTAGTTTTTGTAGAATTTTTCGGTCGTGCTGATGAGTGCGGGGGTGGGGGATTTGTTCTCATCTTCTCCTTCATCTCATAATATATCAACTTCTTTTTCTAATATTAAAGCTAAATTTTACATTTTTTTTTACAAAGATCATTAAACTTGACCACTTTGGATTGGCTGGATTTTTTTTTTAAGATTACTATATAACATGATCCATCGTAACTAAAAGTAGATTGTCAGCTCTTGGGTTTAGGGAACAGGGGTGCTCCCTGGATACTTCCAGAAGATTTTTTTTTACGGTGTGTTATTAAGTATGAATTATGAAAATGCAATCATTAAATTAATTAAAAACTTCCCAATATACAGAACGATCATAACTCCCATAACTCTCAACTCTGCCTTTATATATATATATATATATATATATATATATATATATATATATATATATATAAAACAGTTTTTTCTATTTTATATTTTATATTTTTTTTATTTAACTTTGGTCAGCCTTAGATTAAGAAGATGGAAGATGTTTGTTTTATTTTATATTTTATTTTGTATTTATAATTTAAATTCCCCTTAATAAATTTTGCAATTAAACAAAATGATTGATATAATATAAAAATACAAAATTAGCATTTAAAAATTCCACTTTAATTATATTCTGCAGGAAAAAATAGATTTGGGCTCGAGGAATATTCCATCGCACGGTCCGTTTGTTCTTGGCAGAGCAGAAAATAAAAATACGGTTCAGCGACTTTTGAACGATTTTACTGTTGTTTTTATCACATTGTCACTAAAATATTCTTTTTGTTTTCTGAACGGGGCATCCACTGACGGCTTTGGCATTTTCTACCTGATTGTGTGAAAACCGATGCTGAAATCTGTTAGGCCGCAGAGGGTCCTTAAACCTGCTAAGAGCTTCAGTGCTTGAAAGACGCCGCGTCCTTGCTCCAGAATTCGCCTTTTTTGTGTCTGAACGCTTCCTTAGTATTTTTTTTCATAAAAATATAGAGCCTGCTGGCAGATCGGCCCCATTCGGCCCCATCTAGCCAGTCTTAGATTCAGTAGCCGGATGTCTTTCCCATGCATGTTTAATACCCTCGCTGTATTACCCTCTACCACTTCTACTGTGAGGCTCTTCCACTTATCTACCACCCTCTCAGTATAGTAAACCTTCATTCCATTCCATCTAAGCCTCTGACCCTCTGACCGTATTTCACCAACGGCAAAGAAACAATCAAGAAGCAATCAAGAATGCACCAGAATATCTAAGGGTTACGTATCAGGAGTCATTCTAGTGCTGTCACCATAGCAACCAAAAACCCCATTGTTGGCTGATTTGAGATAATGGATTTTATCAACCCAGACGCTTTGTCTTCCCATAAAACTAATGTTTTTTTGCAGTATATTTAATGGAAAAAACGACTAAATATATATTTCGATCAGGAAGATTCAGCTGCCGCGTATTTATTTTGTTGCCATCTCTTCGCTACGACTGCTGGCGGCCGCGTCGACTTTTACTGCCGCGGTTTTTTTTATTATACCGCGCTTCCCCCAGAAAGACGAGGTGTCCGGAAGGCAGCTATTATACATTAAGCACTTATTTTTTGTTATTACAGGGATTGACTAAAACATTACGTGTTTATCAGCCCAATTATAGCCGTGTGGGGAAAGCGAGATTCGTTTTTTTCCAATCCCCAGAAGAAAAACTAATCCTCTCAATAACAATACAGCCGCGGCGCTCCGAGACCCGGCGCTTGTAGCGAGCGCGGAATTATCGGTGCAACTTAATGGCTTCGTCAATAACACCAGATAAACCACTTAATGTGATACATTGAAAATCAATTATCTGTGCTTGATCTGCAAAAGGCCGGAGGATTTATAAATACATTTCTTTTTTTTTTCTTCTAATGTACGCTATAATAAGAAACCCAGAACCTGGCGGCAGATCGGCCCCATCCGGCCCCTGTCTAGTTTCTCCTGCTTTAAAGACTCAAACCTTAATCAGTCGTTGGTCTCGTCTTAGATTCAGGAGCCGTATGTCTATCCCATGCATGTTTAATACCCTCGCTGTATTACCCTCTACCACTTCTACTGGGAGGCTGTTCCCCTTATCCACCACTGTCTCAGTAAACGTCCTTACATTCCATTAAACCTCTGATGTAACCACTTAATGTTGCCCAATTTCCAATTATTCACCATGTATGTCTGGATACATTTCTAGAATATGGTGTTAGGATTTTTTTTTTGTCCTTGATTTGGCTCCTACTTTTTTTAAGACCTCTGAGGTCTCCAAACCTCATAGAACTTTACATCTTTTTTTATTCTATGTCGGAAAGTATCAAGTCCGTCGAAAGACTCCTCGTTTTTCTCCTGGGCTAGCGCGGCTCCGTGCGTTTATGTTGTGTTTGTATTTGCACACACGAGATGGCTACAATAATATAGTCTGCAATTTATTTTATGTAGACAGTTTTAGTATAATTTCTCATAAAATAAATTGAGAAGAATAAGCTCTTGGGTAGACCCACGGTCCTGACAATACTACAATCATTTTTTTCTTCTCTTTTTTTTGGTGCGTTTTATTACTGGTAAATAGTATAATATTTGTCAATCGGATTGGGTGACATATGTCCCCCAGCAAAACAGATTAATGAGCATGACACCAGGTTCGCACATAAGAACATTAAAATCATGTTTCGAGGAGATGATGGCGTGCGATGGAGGATGTTAAGTCTCTTTTTATGTATGAATATTGTGCGGGACTGTTTATAATCTTACGTGTGAAGATACAAATGTATCATTCCATGTAATCTCCGAAGGCTGCAGGACTGCAGCTTCAATGAGTCACTTTTTTTGGAAAATTAGGATTTTAATTTTCAGCGAAGATTAAAAATGAAGTCAAAATGAAGGAGCCAACATTTTCCTTCTTCTTCTTTCTGCTGAATTTGGTGTATTAGAGATAACAAAAAAGAAATATGGTCGGGTCCAGACAAGCCGGCTGTCATATCGAGCTACGTGACCATAAAAAGGTAACGATCGGCCTGTCATATCCAGCTATTGGCCGTGCCGACGTCATTAGGTGGCCGCTGGCCTTAAAGTGCCCGGGGGGCCTTGTTATCCCCAATCTGGCCTTGAATATGATAACATAATGCTGGTTCACATCAATAGTTACAACGGGAATAAAATGTATTTGACCAAGTTTATAAATCCATTTATTGCTGTAGAACTCTGGGATACATTAATAGCCAATGGACATTCTAATCTTCCTAAATAGGGGGTATCACACACTCACACGCACACTCATACGCACACCCCCCGGGTTAGCTGCTACGAACATGAGGTCTACCTTATGGTTATATCTCCACTGAGATATATAATTTATGAACATATTTCTGCCCACTCAGAAAATAAACTGAGTAAGACGGACCCAGCCCTTAAAAAATAGTTATAATAAAGTATTTTCTAACTGCGTGACAACACAAATATTTCGACAACCGAAGGCTGACATTATGTCTAATTATTCAACCATCACCCACTCTAAAACTGTGTCATATTTTCCGGAATTGGGTACAGAGATTGTTCTTGGCACAAAGTGTTAACTAAGCAGTAAAACATATTTAAGGATCAAATAAGATATATTTAAGAGCTGGTGATTTTTCCATTGGTCGGTGATCGATGGATGGTGGACAAGTCATTGAATGGTCATGGCAACTTGGTCAGCCATATTGAAATATTGCTTGTAGACATTAAATAATGCATATAACATTAACTCTGTATCTCCAAAACAGATGGGACATTGGTTGATCCTCATTGTCTACCTTTTTATGGTGATGACATCATGTTGTTACAATAGGAACAGGGATTTTTATACAACATACCTGGTTTTGGCATGGAGTAGGAGGAAAGGGACAAGGATTGGAAATGGGAATGGGTGGTTTTGGTTTAGCTCACCTCCTTTATCGGAACCATTGAAAACTATTCTTAAAATGTACAATTCTTCTCAAATTTGGTAATACTACAATATTATTTAATGATGATATTGAAAAACACAAAAAAGTTTTGGGTATTTATAATAATGTTGATTATGGTAGACTTATTGTATGGCATTTAAACCAAAATATCTGGCCGAACGTCCAGATAAGAGGATTTCCAGGGACAAAAAAAAATTGGGCAGAGGTCAGGGGGTGGTCCCTCTTTTCAGAACCATGAATTTATTAACTGTTTTTTTTATTGATACATTGAGTTTTTTAAGCACTGTAGCCTTTCAAAAAAAATCATCAGAATTATTTTTATTGAGAAAACAAACAATATTTAGCCATATAAATCCATCAGCCATGATTTAAAACAAAAATTAAGCCAGACCCTAAAACAAACATATTATCCTCCATGTCCGAGACGTCAGGGTTTATTAAGTCATTTTTATCTGTAATATTAATAAGAATTTCATTTTTATGCTTTGGTGCAATTTAATATACTCTGGGTAATTGCTTGATAAACAAGTTTTTAACATATGGTCCCTGAATTTTTGTATGGAATTATAAATTACTGGCATGTTGGATGACATCATATGGAAATATTGAATAACTACTTAAAAAATAAAATAGAAAAAAATAAATAAGAATTTAACACATTTTCTAATTTATTTTCAGATGTAGAGATCACAGCATATAAAATATAAAAGTAAATTAAAAGTTAGAATAATAATAAAAGAAGTATTTTTTTAAGATTGCTTTTTAATGGTAGGGATTTAAACATACTTAAGTTTTTTTTTTTTAACTGAATTAAGTTTTGAGTCGAATATTGGATCACATCAAGGGTGTTTTGGTGTTTGCTTAATAGAAAGGTTTTATATTCCCCTGCACGCCTGCCTGTGGTTTTTTTTGTAGTCTGCTAGACATTAAATATCAGATTTGCAACCCAAACAGAAGATTGGAGAATTGAAAGAGTCTTTTTTTCTGAGATTGTTTTTATAAGAATAAAAGTAGCTGCACACTCATTTATTTTTCTTGAAAGCCAAAAAAGCATTGGCTGTTGTGGATTTGAAACAACAGTACATCGTATTGTGCGTTTAGAAGTGAAACGTTTGCCTTGTTACTGATGATTTTTTTCGGGGGGGGTGGGGGGGTGAAAGGCTAGACTTTCTACTTTTTGGAAAAGCCAACTTTAGCCTTTTCATATGAGAAGGCAGAAAAAATCCTTGTAAAAATATAGTAAAAAATATCTAGCGTTCGCCATGTTTTGTGAGTAATCAAATAAGAGAAAAGCTAAATTAAAAAAAGAAAAAAAAGCATAAAAAAGTATTTTTAAAAAAAAGCTCTAAACATAAAAGGTATAACATAATATGCTAGATGAATGTGTGGGGGTTCCATTCTAATTAAGAGCTTTTCAAAAAATTTATACAATAAAAAATATTTATTTTTTTTGAACAAAGAAATTATTTTGTGCCCGCTTGGTAAAAAATAAATAAATAAATAAATTGTAGCTGGTATGAGGGCCAAGTGAGAACAGATATGGTTGAAGCTACAATGTAACCAGTTGGAAGATCTTGAGGACCATCATACGAGTTGTGGGAGATGATTTATTGACGGCGTCACGGGGAACGTTAACAAAAACCTTATTACCTGTTGTAGGTTACAATCAGACTTGTTAGACCATCATTCCATTGACATCTCCTGGTTTATTGGTCTTTTACTCCATCCAGTTGCCCATCTTTTATGTCATTTTTCTACAACCGGTAAAAAAACAAAACCCAAAAAAGGTTTATGATGAGAATTTGATAGGGAAGAGAGTTTTCTTTGAGTATTTTGGTTTCTGCCCGTCTGTACCGCTGTGAAAAAACATCGTTCTTCACATCTAGAACGTTTTTCGCCTACCCCGGTGGTTGCCAAGTGCCTGTTCACTGTCGACGTAGTCAGCTTTCAACTACAACATAAAAAAAACTATTGTTCTATTGAGAAAAATACTTTGCAGATCATTATATTAAATGTCCATTTTCGAGCCAAATAAAGTGCTAAATATCTTCCAGTCTGGTTCTACGCTCCGTACACAATGGCTGCACGCTCCCCGGTGCTTTGTATTTTTTTTCCATCCTCCCCCCCCCCCCTTCTTAAAAGGCTGACTTTTTATTATATACACCCATCCGGCCACCTTGCATTGCCATTACGGTATTAAATCTGGTTTCTACCCAAACAATGCATAACATATTAATTAGAGGCTCCATAAAGCTAAGTAACCAGTGTTTAAAAGAGGCATTTAAAAAAAAAATATAAAAAAAAAAATTGCAGGCTTAATGACTCTCTTATAATAAATGACTAGGGGGTAGAAAAAAAAGAAAAGATTTTCTCGCGTTCGGCCGTCAAGCTACGACAAAATTAAAAAATAAAAAATAAAAAAAAATCTCTATTATGTGACCTCTGTATTGGATAAAAGGCTGTTTCGTAACAATTTTCTTTTGTTCTTTGTTTAAGCCATTATTCCAAAAGAAGCCTCCGATTAATCTACGTAAATGCATCATTAGGAGCCTTAATCCGTGTCCTTCTGTCACTGTCTGTTTTAATTAAATAAGAAACACCAGCATGGAGATATCGCACACAAAGCTGAGATTGCAGGAAACAAAGCTGAGATTGCTTGACAAGAAGATAAAAAAAATAAAAAAAAATATTATGATGCAGAACTGGGGAGAAACGTTGATTTTAAAAGAGTATTTTTTGTTCTTTTTTTATAATTTTAAATGTGTGATGTTACCTTAAGGGTTAAAAATTCGAATGATGATATTTAAAGTTCTGTAGGGCTCAGGTTTGACGGACGTTCTTCAACGTATCACTTTAAGTGCGTTTTTTTTTTGCAAAGTCAATATTTCAAAGCACTTTGCATTGATTTCGGCTGCTTTTTGACTAATTTCTGGTAGTAAAATATAGAAAATAGCCATGGGGTGGAAATGAAGGAGTTGGGAGTTAAGGGTCATCGGTTGCTTAAATGAATTCGCTTTTGGCAAAGCTGTAACCACCGTTGGTGTAAACTAATTTTTTTTGACGATCTTATCTCAGAGGTCTCCTATGAACCAGACAAAGTCTTGCTCGGCTCTTCCATGAACAGAGGCCGCGTTGTATGTTCAGGAAACGATAGAACCTGGAAATAAAATGTGGACCCAAATAATAATGCTAAAAGTTGGTGGTTTTTGGAAGTCAACCCTTTAATAAATTTTGCTAAAACGTGTTGTCCCTGGTTTCTCTTTAGGAGAACTCATAATGCGTACAACTCCCAGAATCTCAGATTCCTCGGAAGTCATGATCACCTTCATTTATTCATGTGATGTAATAGAAACTTTGTGACAAGGAGATTGCTTATTAATTTTACTTAGCGCTAGATGTTTTTTGCGCTATTGTGTTTTTTTCCTCTTTTGTTGAGTTTGGATGAGTGATGCTCGCTGAGTAGATGTGGAATGATTAAGCTATCTTGGTAAATTAGTCGTTAATCTCTTTTGGTATAATGGTACCGGAGCCTATCCACATGATAGCCTCCTCCTCAGGAGCAATAGAAACATATATTATCGGGGTTCCCCATACTGGAACATTTATCGTCCACATACCATCCTTATTCCATACCCCACAAGTGTCCCTGTTTAGCCTGGGCAAGTCCCTCTTAGGGGCCCAAAACCCTGATTCCCTTCTTTCCTCTCCTGATGGCTCTCACTCCTCTCTTCTCCCCGGATCCCCTTCACTGCTCCCCTGTACCCAGCTTTCTTTCCCTGATGCCCCTCTCTCCTCTTCCTGATTCCCCTCTTTTCTAGGAGGTCAGAATGTTTGCTGGGTATGAGGGTATCGCAGGGTTCTACGGCCCTAAAAGCCCCGATAATGTGTATTGAAACACAGCGAGGAATGGCTTTATAAATCAAACTATATGCATAACATTTTTTCTGAATGCCCCACTCAGTTACCCAAATAGCCCCAACCTCAAATCGCACCCTCTATCTGTGTAACATCGGTCAAATGAACCAATCACAATAATTCACTAGAAACATTGTATTCCTTCAACCCAATGTTTTTCCTTTTCTAGCTTAATTTCCAGTAAATCCAGCCAACATGAATACATTTCTAAAAGAGCTCTTACTGTTTTAACTCAGTGACGTTTTACGTTTCTTATGCTCCGATAGTGTTATACTGGTGGAAAGTTCTAAATGTGGAGCAATCACCATGGAAACCATTGGAATGTTCCCAACGATTGCCTCATTTTTAACCACTTTGCACCAGACTCGCCCTTGGCCGATAACGCCTAAACCTTTACGGTGAGTTCCTTCAGAATGCCCCAACGGGTGTCAACTGCGGCCAACATCTTACCCCACCTATACCACCGTGTTTACAAACTGCTTTTGGCCCCAGAACCTCCTAACCCCGGGCAGGGCCGCTACTGAATTTAAAGGAGACTCCTAATCTCATTGTTGGGCTTGTTATCGTGGTTTTTGGCTCGTTGGACAGCACTTCCTCCTAGACATGTCTAAGGCTCTTATCTTACTGTCACCATAGACGGTGGGAGCCGGAGGACTTTAACATATGCCTTTTTTTTCCGACGAGGACGTGAACCTTCTATACCTTATAGATATTTTCGATAAATAGGATGCAACTTCTTTCCTTTTTTTGGTCCCCCCCCCCCTCGTCTCTTTCTTGACTGAATTCGCAGACAATCGGCCGATTATATTACCCCTTAAACAAAAAGTACAACTCCATCGAGGACTTCAAAAGAAAAGCAGTCTTGGAGACCGCTGGTATCCGAGGACAGGCCAATCAGTACGGCACTCTCTTTTTACTTTTTTTCAAGTTCGCGACAATGGATTGTTAATTCAATGGACGAGTCCAGAACAATTAAGTTCTCTGTTTAGCGATGGTGCTGGGTTTTAATGCCTTCCTCTAATAATGGACTCATTATTATCATTCTAAAAACGGGGCCTCAGGAGGAGGAATGCTTGCAGGAGGTATGTCATTACTTTCGATGAGCTCATCACGTTGTCTGCGCTGTGAAAATCGTAGCTAATTAGGGCAGCCGTTTAGTCTACCAGCGTTTTCGGGTTTATGGGTTAAAAAGGTAGCACTTTTGATAGGCCAAACGACGTGTAAAAATTAAATAAAAAAGGAGGATTAGAACCGTTTCCTTAGTAACGCTGACTTCCATCTGTGAAGCAACAATGAACTTGTATTCCTCCCCCCACCTTGGTGTAAAAAAATTGGTTTTGTTTCGGGAAGGACAGGGTCTCCTTTATGACTTGTTGGAACGCAGCCGAATGCTCTGTGTTTGTTATTTCGCGAAGAGGGTCCACTGGGGATGTTGAAGATGAAAAGGTCACATCGAGATCAAGGACACTAAAGTTTATTGTCTCCAGTAACAATAGTGGATTGTTTTGGGCCCCCCCCACACCTATTATTTGCAGCCAAGCGGCGGGTCGTTCAGTGAAACAAATACTTTTGGTTTTAATCAGGTGAAAGACGAGGCAGATAGGATGCACCGTCCATCCGCAGAACAAGGAAGATCTATAGCTCGAGAGATAATGAAGAGCGTCAGAGTTTACTTCATGTTATGGAACGCTTGGGTTTCCTCTACGAAGTTACTGTATTTATTAATGTTGCCCTGAAGTTTTCCGAACGTGGGTAGCTCGTGGCTAAAGATTGGAAGTGAGTTTAGTCTTCTAGCTGTAGGCTCGTCGGTAACTCCTAGGAACCCGGGAGCCCCCGGAATCATCACAGGGGCAGTCATGGGGTAACGTTCCAAGAAGTCAATGGAATTTGAATCTAGTGTAGCCTCCAGTTATTGCAGATCGATTTTCCTCCGGAACCCAAATCTAACTTTTTTGACCTTTGACCTGTTTCGCGAATCTCATCGGAACCTTAAAAGAGGCCGTATGACGACACTATGGCCTCCTCTGAAGAATGAAGAAGTCTATGCAGTGTTACCCTTTACTTCCTCTTGCTGGATCTCTTTCTCCCCATTTCTTTTTCTCTTGCACACTTTTCCACCTTGTCTTATCACTTCTTTTGCTCCCTACCTCTATCTGGACGCGTCAGAGAACGGTATACAATGTAAATCTTTTAATTAATTCGGTGTTAAACGATGGGCTCCCTCCTTGATATTCACACCAATGATGTCACTGAATCACCGGATTTCACAGAAGACCAGACGATCGGACCAAAAGTTGGCTGATCTGGTGGAGTGTTTCACAAAAAAAAAAATAAAACCAAATAAATAATGTTTAAGGGATTCGGTAACTTATTATATCTTCTGGAATGAACTGTGAAAAGCACCTGATGCAGAACCCCTTTCATTGCTGGAGGGGCGGTAGAATACATTTTGGCCACTATGTAGTATAAGTCAATGGAAAACACTCTTTGCCGATATGATGGTAGAAGAAGAAAGGCTTAGCTGGTAGGACATATTGTTAACCTCACTCATATTGTTAGCTTTCCACAGAGCCTTTATATTCTGGCCTGTTTGGAATACTGTATCAGAATTCCGGTGGAGTGTAGGCCAGACACAGCGCTATGATCATGTTATATTTTCTATAAAAATGTTACAATTCCAAAGTGTCAAAAGCTGCGTCGTTTTTTTTATTTGTTCGCACGCCAAAAACCCATCAGACTTCCTTCCAAATACCGACACCCACAGGCACAAAAGTAAAGGCATCAGGCTCACTATCTGCATCCAGAACAGGTGTTTTTATTCAGACTTTTCCCCCCTCGCGCTCGTCCTTCTCAAATAATTGTGAACTGGAGTTTGACGACCTTGTATTTTATTGTGCCCTGCATTGTCTCTGTAGATTATCACGTACGCTGGAAGCAGCCCGTCTGTCTCATCGAGAGACCAAACTCCCAGCTGTGGGACTAGAAGGGTTTTTTTGGTTCCCCTCCCCGCAATAAATACAGCTTTTTACTGCTTTTGTCACATTGTCCTGAAACCACATAATCGTACCTGGATTTGACCCTAATTCTCACGGTTTTTACCCCAATCTCAGGGTGAAGGGGCAGATTCTCAAGGTCATATACTATGGAGCCGATTCATTTTTATTCTACCCCCCCCCCCCCAATTGGTTCTTTTGCTACCGGCATGTTATGGTTGGCATCCCTGCTTGAATGAAGGGGACTCTATTAAGTCTACGTTTAATGGCAAGTCAAGGTTTCCATGAGGACTGGTGTTAGGGCTGTGATAGGCTATTAAAGGGTTAATATTTCAAGAATCTCCGTGTCAGCTCATCAAAGATATGCACACAATGCATGCAGAATATTTACAGGATTTTTTTGCTATTTTCAAATTACTTAATTAGAGGAAATTTTATTCAAATTTTTGCTTTTCTTTGAAAATATTTAGTTAAAATTTCTACCTGAGATGGGGGGTTGAATGTGTCAGAGCCAGCATTATCTAATCAATTTCCTGTCTGAAAGCCCCGCCCTCTCTCCTTACAGTGGCTGCCTGAACCAATCAGCAGCAAGCAGGAACTTAACAGCAGGGGAGACGTAACGTAATAGAGGGGGGGAAGTAGTCGGGCCTGAGAACAGGAAGTTGAGACGGCTGCTCCATTGGTGTACACACGGCGGGGGGGTTCTTATACGTATTTACTACCACACACACACACACACGTACACATACAACCACCTTAATCAATGCATATATATCAAATAGATATAATTTGTACAGATCTGTGCTGAGCTACCAATTATTAAAAACCTGTCCATCGGCACGAGGAGGAATGATGGTTGGAAACGTATAAAATCCGTGTCATTTAAGTTAATGTTTCCCTTAATTATGATCTGATTTTCCTCGGCATAATACAGCCCACTGTGCATCCATTATTATGGCTGAATACTCACTAATTTGTTGATGCAATCCCGCCGTTAACATTTTTAATATGTACGGCTACATTTTCTACTCGCGACGCCGAGAAAAAAGAAAAAAACAAAAAAAACTTCTAAATGATTTCCGGCTGAAATAATATTTTTTTTTTTATGTACATTCAGCCGCTAACAAGATGACAAATTGGGAGATGATTTATCTTTTTATTTATTTATTTATTTATTGCAAATACCTCCTGCTGTAACGGGGAGCTGAAACCCAGGGATAAAAAATGGCCTAATTGGAAAAAATATCTAATCAGCGGGTCAATGTTTTTTTTTTTTTTTGATCGATTTGATACATTCGGGAGATTTTTTGATTTTATGGAAAGTTTGCAGGTTGAATAGCTCCGAGAGGGTTACTTTTAATATTACGGGCCAAAAGTGGTGTGTCTAGCACCAAAATGCTTTGTACGTTGTAAAAATCTATGTCCCTTGCCCTTAGTGTGTATGGGGCTGTGAGACCACTTTATAAAGACCACCTCTAAGACTTCTGTAATCATCATTTATGGCACGGAATGGGGTAAAAAAAGTGGAACCAAAGCATTAATCCAGCTTAAATAGTGCGCTTTCTCCAGGGCCGCTCTTCCCATAGGCTCGTATAAAGAGCTTGCACTCGCTAATGCATATGGGTCCTTCAAACGTATTTTTTTTTTCCCTCTTTGACCGGATCCCTTCTGCATCAACAACAAACTAACACGAGGGGTTAACTGCTTACCAATTATAAATTAACCACTCGGGAGGTTGATCATTAACCCCGTGAGAGAGAGAAAAAAAATGTTTCCCTTAGAGTTAGGACCCGCCGTTGGGATTAATGCTTTCTGCTTCCTACAATGCATCGGCGACGGCAGGTAAGCAAACGCTTCCCCGATCCTCTCGTCTTAGTAAATAGTAAGATATGAGATACTCGGCCGCCGCTCGCTGCTCGACGGACGCTCAGGCGGAATGTCCCGGAGTTTGTAACAGCGTAAAGCCGGCAGGCCCCTTTATGCTAAGAGGCTATTATTTGCCATTCAGGTGCCCCAGGAGGCAACTCCCATCACACTCCGCTTGCCAAAGGCTGGCTCGGTGCAGTGGGAGTTGCAGTGTGAAGCACCTGACTGATCCGACCTCTTCCTGATCTGGGGTATTATTATTACCTTTATTTATTTATCTATTTCACGTAGAATTCCAGTATCCTATATTTCCTCTTCCTGATCTGGGGAAGATTATTTAGCATTAATCATTGTTGGCCTGGATTGTTTTATTTGCGTCTCCTGTTAATGGGGCGATGATCCACGGATAGGTTCCATTAGGCAGAGGCGGGTATATATATATATATATAATATACATATATATATACGGTATATATATATAAAAGTCGCCGTGTTCCCGGTTATCAGTTACGGTCGGAACGCCATCTGCGGTCTCTGTTTTTTTCCCGGGCTCACTGGCCCTGATACTTCGATATATGAATCGATATAATACATACTGGGCGTCCGAATGCATGGAGTATACTGACCACCATCCGATGGAACATACTGGAACATACCGTTTAACCCTTCCAGAGCTAGAGAAGGAAGCACAACATTTCCCTGTATTTTTTAACAGGAACCCCCGGCTCTGCAGATCAAGTATTACTCTTCTAGCCGGGTCATTGAATATTGTTGAATAAACATAGATGGAAACTTACCTGGGGCTTCCCAATAAATCTCTGGGGGGGGGGTTATACCCGAGGGGCACACAGTTAAACCATATGATCAGTAACGTGTGTGAATAAGGCTCCGGCTTCATGCGGTTTAGTTGCATGTTGTCAAGCCAATAGGTTATGTCTCTTCTGACAGCTAAAGGGTTAAAAGCCACCTCCTTACCAAAAAAACTTCTAAACAGAACTCCACATTTGTTTAGCATGCATGTGATTGGCTGCCACTATTCCAATTGAATTCAACGGTGCGTACAGGAAGCGTACTAAAGTATGCTTCCTGCTTTCAGTTGTGCAGTCAGAGGGGAGGAGAAAAGTCTCGTTACTATCCCAATAGTCAAAGAATTTTACACACCGGCCTGCATGCGGTGAAAGTCCAAGTGGGGTTTTAAGAAAAGCCTGTTCTCTCCGATCCGCCTCCCTGCTTCTAATGGCCTTTCCCTGTGCCCCATTATCTGTTATGCACATTACTCACATGCCTAGGGGCCCGAAGGCCCTGTCGGTCTCTGCATTAGGTCTGAGTCACCAGTTGCGTTGCATGAGAGCCCCAATGTGAACTTTTAACGCGTTTACAAGAGGCGTCTGAACAAAGCACCAAAATACACAATTCTTATAGCAAAAAAAAAAAAAAGCTAAGGGAATGGAATAATTTTTGGCTACAATGTCATTATTTTATTTGCCGTCTCTCCAGACTATGTAAAATTGCGGGCGTCTAACTTTTTGCCGGCTCTATGCCAACTCACCCAAAATGTAGTCAAATGATGTGAAATATATTCATTTTAAATGAATGACTGCTTGAAATAATTACGAGGTAGGAGTTGTGAAATTAGGAAATGCTGGTGCTACAAAGTGCATGTATTAATTTCCCTAACACCACTAAATTGTATATTATTATTAAATCAAGTGATTTCTCTTTTAATTTACTCCATTTTTTTCTGTACTAGCATTAAACTCGAGTCACATCATTATACGGAAATTTACATAAACAGGATACATTGCATACTTTTTAATTTATTTTTTTACAAAAAATACTAATATATAAATTTAAAGTTGGAATTTAAATGATATGAATATTTATGTGAAGCTTCAACATTTATATTTTGTGGTAGCATCAAAAGATCTTTTCAGAGAGTGAAATTTATTCCAGACGCGTGGCCAGACTTGTGTGCGTTTAGAAGCAAATGGTGGGCTTGCCAGTTAATCCTCTGACATAGAAGCGAGAAAGGCGTAAAGTCCTTGTGCTTTTCAAGATGAGGTGGGCTCAGGGTCCGGGCACGATCCTAAGAATTTTAATCACTGAGTTCGGTCCCTATCACGTGGTGTACGAGGCTTCCCTCCCTGGCCCCTTGAGGCACAAAGATAGTCAAAACAGTCCAGTGTAGTCGAGAACTGGATGGATCAGGGGCAAAGCAGAAATGTTGGGGTAAGATGGCTGCCCTTTGAGTTTGAGGCTTATGTCTCCTTTGGAACCCCAAATAATCACTCTTTTTGATAGCTTCCCAGATCTTTCTTGAGCAGAGTCCAGATTTGATCATGGGTGGAAGTTTGGATGAACCTCCTTGGCAAGTCGTTCGTAGAGTATGTCTTGATATGAGTTGAGTAGCTGTTGACCTCTATGGACTTTGAGGACTGCTTCCTGCTTGGGGAGAGCATTAAATAAACTGGAGATGATAATTCTTGAGTTAACACAAAAGAATGGGTGTGCGGCGGTGGACATTTGGGATGGAAGTGTCCGAGTCCACGGCAAAGTAGGACATCTTGTTTATCAGTCAAACCGGTGATATCATTATTTGACTTCCCGGGCATCCGTTAACAGCTTTTATTTAGACCAAAAGACTCCAAAAGTAAGTAATTTTATGTTCCATTGGTGCGTATTTTTAATATCTCTTCAAACGAATGCAGGGGATCTGGTTTGTCTCTGGGCCTCCTAAAGCAATCCTCTGAACTCACGTGAGGAAGCACTCCATGGATGGGACACGAAGACTTTGAGAACCTCTGTTCCAAAGCAATCATGTACAAAAAAAGAACAAACACTCCACCTGTTATTACAATAGACTTCATCGAACTGCTGAACAAGACACGAAAACATGTTTCCATACGACGTTCCTTTCAGTGGAGCAAAAATGGTGCAGACGTCGGTAATAATCTCGAAAACAGATATTTGGAATTTTCCGAAGTTTCCTCTGTGCACTTATTTAAAAAAAAAAAAAAAAAAAAGTATAACCTGTCTAGTAAGTTTTCTTCAAGTCTTCTCCAGGAGAATCTCCATCCAGATCACATGTCTGGATTTGGAGTCAATGTCTGCTAAGGTTTGGAACGACACCAAATCCATTGCTTACTTTTAAACTTCCAAATGGTTTGGTAATTCGGATGACTAAGGGGTCTGTCCATGGAGCTGACATTTTTAGGAGGTATTGTGGATATCAGCTTCGTCTTTTGACCTCGGAACGTCGGCGACGTTGGAATTTATTGAATATTGGTCACTATCCCTTTGAGACTTTATTGACGATTCGGCTTTAATGACTCTCGGACTCTTTCGACTTTTCCACTCCTCTCGAGCTTGGCCAACAAGAATAAACCGCACATTTTTTTATTATTATACACACAAAAATAGAAAAAAAAAAAAATGCCGTTAGAAAAAAAAATTGTTTTCTTTTAGCATATTAGCTAGAGTTTAAAAAATATTTATTTCCAGGAATCACAAATTGCATGAAATGAGCTGAAAACTTAATACAGTTTCCGAGGAAATAAAAAGGACCTTGATGATGTGTTTCTTAATCATGTAACACTGGAAAAAACATGCTTCTGTAGTCTTTTTTTTTAATTTTTTTTTTTACTCCCTTTAATCTGTTAAACGCAACAAAATGCTTTTTCACGCTTTGCAGCCGTGTCTTTGAATTAAAGAGCATATTGTTCGTAGCCCAGAGCCACCGTACATATGTTTACATTTCGGCAAGGTCTTGGAAGTGACTGCAGACTGACGACTTTGTTTATTACAGGGTGAACAAATTAGCTCTATTTATTTATCTTTATTCAACATCGGCAAAGGTCTGTTTTTATTTATTTATTTTTTGCTTAATTTGCCTTTATTTTTTCCCTTGATTTTTTAGCTTTATTTAAATTGTACACTTTAGTACCTCGAGCCAGACTCATAAAGTGCAGAATTTTCTATTATTTTTATTGTTTAGCAAAAAAATTTTTGTCCCTTTTTTGTCCCTTTTTTTGTCCCTTTTTTGTCCATTTAACCCTTATTCTTCCGTGTCGGAACCCCCGATTTCTGAAACTTCCATCTTTGAAACTCTGATCTAATGCCTTTCAGACTTCATCAAATTTTCCATGAGGGTTCATTTGGGCAAATTAAGAAAAAACGGCAAATTTTTTTAAAATAAAAACAGAAATTTTTATAAATACGAAAAATATTTTTTTTTAAGTTACACAGTCCATTTTTAATGGATTTTAGCCTTTTGTAACCATCATTTTCCATCAACTTTTTAAATCTTTACAAAAGAGCCATCTTATCCTGCATGATTCATGCATGTACCTGGGCACATCGATAGATTAATATTTACTGCACATATCTCAAATTCAAAAAATCTGCATTTTTTCACTTTGCGTTGGCTTTGTGCCAAACCCAGGATTCTGTATGTCCCATCAGCCACACGCCCGACGTCGTTGAGCAGGGATCATGAAATATGGCAGCGCGAGCCCCCCCCCCCTCGACTTGGCAAATAAAATAAGAACAGAGCGGCCGGGTTGCCAATATTTGCCTCCTGTATGCCAATATTTGCGATTATTATGGAAACCATGAAAAAAAACTAATCAGCAGGAGATCCCGTTCAATGTGCCAGACACAATGTTTTAAAACCCCTGCTTTTCCACCATGACACACCCAAGCCTTGGAGCCACTCGGAGACACAGTGGGTGCTCGGGACAATATTATATATTGTCATTTTTTTGGCTAATAACGTTCCTTAGCAACACATGGTTGGGTATTACTGCTCTAAGCCAACTAAATTCCACGCCATTCTTATTTTTTTTTGCAATTTTTTTTTTTACAAGACACCTTTGTTATTTTTTCCAAAGAAATACGTTTCGGTTAATAATTGAAAATTCTGGAAAACATGTTAACAGATTTTTTTAAAATCTTTTCCTTCTGGGCAGGGATTTAAATTTTCCAAAATACCGCCGTCTAATTCTCTACGACACTGGAATTCACAGTATTTTCACAGTGTTTTAATTGTAGAAAAAATAGTATATGTTGTGTTTTTTTTTATTTATTTTTTATTTCCTTGGGTCACTCACTTAGCTTTTTTTGGTAAAACAAGCAGAAATTATGAGAGGTGAGGGGCTTCACTTTTCTAATATATCGATCTTGAGCAGTTCCACAGAGGCCTTCATGTGGGTCGACCATTGAAGAGCATTGAGGATGATTTCCTGCAAGGATAAGACATTTGGATTAGAAAAAAACCCAAATTTCCCAAAACCCCATGATTTTTTATCATAAGCCAGCGGTGGAGATGTAGAAGAACATGCGATGTCACGTTGTATCCATCATGGAGACCTGTAGATCAATAGCTGCTCTTCGGAGTGAGAGTTACCACTCCAGCCATTTTCCCTACAATCTGAGATTCACAGCGGTTGGCTGGCTAAGATTCATCGGAGTTGTTTAAGAACAGCTGGGGTGCTACCTGTTGGCTCTCGCAGCTCTCGGCGAGTGGCACAATCAAACGGCTCGAGCTGATGCCAACTTGACTTTGGGAATGAAGTGTTTCCAGACTGCAGAAGGTGCAGATCCCATACCACCCAAACCTCGGGGCTGGGACCTTTCTGCCGCTATTCCCAAAATACACACGGATTACTGTTTTGAATAGAAATCGGACACAGCTGTTTTATTAACGGGCGCGATTCGTGCCAGCATGACAACATTACTGAAACATGGCAATAACACGACATTTCTAAGCACATTACAGAGCCTCTGCCAGCACAGCAAAGCCCCGTGGATGGTTACGGTCGGCGTGCCGCTGGTTAAACCGGCGAGGCTGTTCTTGGCACACGGAAGCCCCTAATCATAAACTCCTTATTCTTTAAAACTGAACCAGTGACATCATTACTTGATTAATTTATATAGCGCCATCATATTCCGAAGCGCTGTACAATGGATAAACGGGATACAACAACTAGTAGTGTATCACATAACAATTTGGACTTTCACAACAAAGCAGAGCCCTGCACAAAAGAGCTTACAATCTAGGGGTTAAGGTGAAGGTGTTTACCCTTTCTACGACGCTACGGAATATGACGGCGCTACATGCCGGGGCTGCACGCTATGTGAACATAAAAGCACCCTTACGTCCCCAGACCTTATTGTGCCAGGGCCACCCTTTCGTCTCCAGTCCGGCAGGGATAAACGGGCTTTCCATTCCGCACCGGTATGAGCGTAGCTGTGCGTAGTGGGAGTTATATCGGTTTGAGCGACGTGCATCCATCCGGGGTAGCTGGTTATTGCGGGTGGACAGTAAATGCAGTATTGGGAAACCGTCAACTTTTTCTCAGTGGAATTTAGCGAGCTGTTAAGTCGGGAATAATGCATTCCGGCAGTAATCAGATATAATTATATTCCGGCAGCTTGCAGGGATCCGATTCGTGGCTTTTCTTAGCCCGGAGCGCGTTATCTGTTACTCTCAATTGTCACCGACTGGAGCTGTTGCCGCGTTCGCCGCTCCATGCTGAGTGCAAATAGCTTTATTGACAGAGTAATGAAGTGTAGTTACAAGTAGCAACAAAGGAAGATAAGCAGAACCTTTTGTGCGGCGAGGTTACGGCTCGCGATCTATCAGATGGGAGCTCATCTTTTACTTAAATCAGCTACAAGAAAGCAAACTGCGGTTATACTCCCTGATGTCGAAGCCGCCGCCGCCGCCGTGTAAACCTTGTATCATTCTGCTGTCACCTGTCTGTATCCGTGACCTAAATCACTCGCCTGTCTGCCGTTTTCTTATTTACACGATTCAAAATGTATTTTTTGAAACTTAAAATAAACAAACAAACAAAAAGATTATTTAGCCTATAAATTCATTATATGTATGTAGGGCAAAATTTATATAAAGCAATGTTTAAAAACTGAATGTTTGTGATAGTTGTCCCACATGTTGCATATTTTGCTCTGGAATCGCATTAATATTATTATTATTACTATTATTTTTATTATTTAGAAATGAAATATTAATAATAATTATTAATAATATTAAATAATTCCCCTGTAATTGTCCCAGTTATCATGTTATCAGCTCCTTGAGTGATGGGATTAGAGGTAATCAGAGTTGGCGCCACCATTACTTCATAAAGTTGGTATTATTTTTATATATATGTACATTTTTTAAGTGTTACCAGATCAGATATATTAATAATCCCCAATATATATCACTTTTTAACGTTTCAGTAATTATATATATATTGCAAAATAAAAATAAAACTCCATTGGCGATCCCCACCATCCAGTTTCGAGACCATTTTTTTTTTTGGATGATTAAATCTATGAAGTTTGACAAGCAGTCAGAACGCCAATTTGCATGAGACTACAGTAAAAAGGGAATTTTCTTCTTTTTGATTCTTTTTTTCTAAGTCAAAAGAAGTTTGATCTTGAGAATAAGCGAGCTGCTACCGGAAACAGCGTCGGCCTCTTTGTTACAATGTATCGCATCGCTGGGCTGTAGATATATCTGAAACATTGTTACTTAAACTGTAAGTTATATGAATTCAGTTTGTAGTTCAATTGAAGCCAAAGAGACTCAACTGACGTCAGACAACGAGATGTTTGGGTGACCTCAGCAGGAAAAGCGAGAGAAGTGGAGAACTGAGAATTAGCATTTGGGGTCAGCGGGGCAGAAACTTCTGTGTGGCAAGAGGTGCAGCTGCCCCAGGGTCTGGAAGGTGAAGGGCACACGAGCCACCTGGCGGTAATGCTCCTGAAGCTCCTTCCAGTTCTGGAAGCAGATGTGACATCAGCGTGGGGCAAGACCTCTGACACTGCCCCAGGGGCCAAGAGCCCAAGTTACAACATTGTAGTCCTGGTTAAGTGCACCCAAATAATTCTATGTTCCATCAGGTTTATCAGTCGAAAAAGCCAGAAAACGGTCAATTTGTAAGAAAATATACAATTTGTTAAAAGGGTTTGCGTTGTGATACAGTGACCAAACATAATGTAGCATTAAATACTCGGGACAAACAGCAGCCGACAAGGAAAGTGATGTAAGTGAGGGACTGCCACTAGTAGTCCGAGACACTTGCCAGGTATGGTGACCCGTGAGCACCATGTTGGAGAATGTTCTTTCCTTGTATTTTGGAATAATCTGTTATTTTAAGCTTTCTAGGATTTTGAGAATAATGACAATACGGAGTTCAAATGAAACATTTGGTTGGGAAGACAGACAGCATTGTAAGTTTACATCGTGTTACACAGTTCACTTTAACCCTTTAGGGGAGTGCGCTGCATGGCAGAGCAAATAAAGGGTTAATGAGGTTTTTTTTTGTGTGTGTGTCAGGCTCTTTCTATTGTGTGCTGGTAAATTGCACATTCCTGGGGCTGAGAATGAGAACATCTGTTCTTACATTCCTACATTTAAAGCCCGTATGGAAACAAAACCTAAAGAAAAGGCAGATCCAGAGGTAAAACATTCATTTTTTTTCTTCTCCTGCCTTTTAAATATTTGTCTGGCCTTCGGTGGTATTTGCTTGTTCTGTTGACTCTGGGTGCACGTCTAAGGTGTATTTTTAACCCTTCGAGGACTGGGTGTGCACACAATATATTATCTCCCTTCCTATCACCCAAAGCCCTAGAGTGTGGCGTCCTGCGGAAAGGGGGGGGACTGATCCCAACTGCACTGTAATAATTCCCCAGGGCCCCTCTTTAGTCTAAGATCGGAGTGGTTGTGTGGACACGTGTACCAGGGACCCCATTGATTGTACCGTAAGGGACCGCTGTCTTTATGGTGTATCCATTGGCCCTTCGATAAGTGATGGAAACCCTCTGAGCAGCTCTAATCCGTAGAATTTGGGGCACCAGTGTTTTTTTTTTACACCAAATGTACACAAAAATGATAGTGTTAGGTCTTAGGAACATAGAATTTCCTGGCAGATCGGCCCCATCCGGCCCCTATCTAGTCGCCCGTTTCTCCTGCTGTAAAGCATCAAACCTTAATCAGTCGTTGGTCTCGTCTTAGATTCAGGAGCCGTATGTCTATCCCATGCATGTTTAATACCTTACTGTATTACCCTCTACCACTTCTGCTGGGAGGCTGTTCCACTTATCTACCATCCTCTCAGTAAAGTAAAACTTTCATTAAATTGACTCGAGGCAACATTCATTCTCCTGTTGGATCCACTCGTTGGACTTTCTCCGTGGTCTTCTCGGTGGAGCTGGGTGTTGGCAGAAATCCCCATTGAGCTTGTTGGATTCCAAGGTTTTTACGATACTCGGCTATGTGGGGAGTCCTTCTCCCCCAAGATGCCAACCAATGTCTAAAAAATGTATTACATTGTATCATCGAGTTTATAATCCCACGTGAGATAGACTCATAGAACCCCCTTTGTGGAGCGTATTGTAACACACACTCCATAAACGTCTTAGAATGAATAAGTCATTCCTCATCTCCTTCCCTTCACTTATCGGGATATTAGTCATTTACAAGAGAAAAAAACGTGATCGCTCACTGGGTGGATATTTTCTTATTTTATTTCACATCTGATTAATTTTTACTGCTTATGGTATAAAAGGCCAATCCAAAATACCCACCCTGCGTAATTTTGGGGGTTTCTAAAAATAACCTCACTGGTGTAATTGTACAAAAATAGCGTCCGGTAAACACTGACCACAAATCCGATAATTATCAGCAAATGATTTCATTTATTCAAAGCAGATTTTAAAGTTGGAATAAAATACTAACTTAACATTTTTGATCCAAAATTACATTGGTGGCTTTAAGTTTTATATTATTATTATTATTATTATTATTAATTTGTATCATTATTAAATATATATATATATATTGAAACTATTAAGGACCCCTCTAAACTCCATTATAAACTGGAAAAGATTATATTTAATTTTTTAATAAAATAATTTTTTTTTAATGTAAAAATTTTTAAAGAAAAAAAATTATATATATATATAGACATGGTGGCTAAACCATTAACCGTTTAGATTTACGATGATATGATCCAAATTCCTGAATCCCAGATGTGTTAATTTCCTAATCTTTCAGTGTTAAAAGTATATATTTTTTTCATCTGTTTCATTTACCGAGCGGGGAAAGGAATGCTAAACTTTATCCTGCGATAAATCTTCCCAAAAAGTCGCCCAAGCTGTGTATACAGCGTTAATCCTTTCTCATATTGTTTCGTACGTCAGAGTGAATTTGATGAAGAGATGTACCTGCTGTATCTTGGTACAGCCGCATAATGCCAAAATATTGCAGAATAAGGAAAAAAAATACGTTTTTCTTAAAATTAACATTTTTGTGTTTGATAAAAAACACTCTTTTCAGGCCATAATCAAAATATAATAAATAATAATAACCCATTGTACAGCCCTATGGAATATGATGGCGCTATTTAAAACAATAAATAAGAAGAAGACCAAAAAATCAAAGTGAAGAATTCGTATCTTATTTATTTTATTTTGGGATATTTGGTATTACTTATTTTAGGGATATCACTTTTTTTTAGGGACGGCTCCCTCTATTTCAGACGGTGCAAAGTACCGGGTCCCCGAGGAGTTATTGGCGGCCTTTACGGGGCGCAAATAGTGCAGCGACCATAGCAACCAACTGGATGTTCTAGGTTATTGCTTCACTTTGCCCTTAAATTCCCTTTCATGCCCTAATTTACCTCATTTTTAGTTCCATTTTAATCCTGTTTTTATTTATTATTCTTAATGAACATAAAATAATAGTCGCAAGGTTTGAAGCTTCATTCTAAGCAAAGAGGGTGGAGATGAAACATAGCTCCGCCCACTTTTGTGTTTACACTGACCATATTTGGAAGAGCCCCACCCATTTTCACATGAAAATTCTAATCTTTGTGAATCGGGGCGCACGGGGGGCAAGAATTCAAAAAGTAGCACAGGAGGCCAAGTGTTTTCTTACTTGCACACAGGTGTTGGTCTCCATTTTTTTTTGGTCGCATACACGCCACACGTCTCCCCCCTTCCTGCCCACGCTGTAAAAACATGCGCCCCGCGTTGAAAGGGAGCACTGATACCCCTGCCTGTTCACTGTCTGCTGTGATCGGGAGAATTCGTCTCTTACAAGTTAAGTTGTTAAATCATTATGGGTCGTAACCCTGACTCAAAAGGTAGTCTATTCCCAGGCTGGAAAAATACACTTTGCAAGTCGCACAATTTCATTTCATTCAGCCCTGATTGGGTGTATTGTGCGTGACGGCCGCGCGGAATGGCCAGGAAAACATAAATAAAATGATGTTGTATTCTGGTCCCAAAGCCGACAATTCACACAATTCATACACAGCTTTTTTTGTTCTTTGTGTTAATTGGGGAGGAAAACTTTTTGTTTTTCTAGTCTACCTTTTTTTCAATAGAACAGATCTCTCATAGAAGGTGTTCTTGTCTAGTAGATTGTAAGCTCTTCAGATCAGATGAGCGTCTTAAGCTAGTCGTAATGGTTTGTAAGGCTACTTCATAATCACTCATGAGGCTACCCTCCTAATCTTTTGATAGGTGCGATTGTCCATTGTTGGTCGGTCAGTTCTTCTAGCAATGAAAATAGGACTTTCCGGCCGAAAAAATAAGTAATAAAAAATATTTTTTATGACCGACAGGCTTGTTGGCTTTAAAGGCAGATTTTGATGCCTTTGAATTATCCAATGAAAATACTGAAATTATAAAAAAAATAAATCATACACCTGTCAGGGTGTAGGAAGAAGATGTTTGACATAACACTGAAAGCCTTAGTGAGGTTATGTTTTGAGTGATGACATCATAGTGGAATTAGCCCAAACATTTCCTCCAGATTACCATTTTTATTGATCCTGATCTAGGGCAGAATTTTAGTAAATGGAATTCTAGAACCCAAAGCTGTTTATTGTCTTCTTCTTCTTTCTCCTGTTGTATTATGGGGGTTACAACTTTCTACCACCAACGGCCGCCTTTGGCCCCCGCCTAGTCGCCCGTTTCCCCTGCTTTAAAGACTCTAACCTTAATCAGTCGTTGGTCTCGTCTTAGATTCAGGAGCCGTATGTCTATCCCATGCATGTTTAATACCCTCACTCTATTACCCTCTACCACTTCTAATGGTGGGCTGTTATCTACCACCCTCCCAGTAATCACTAGTCAGTGTAGGGCATCACCATTGACACACAGGCTGTTATAATACCTAAACTTCATATGAAGGAGATCTAAGTGGCTCAAAGCCTTTTTAGTGCCTGAGAATTTATCCACATATTCCAGATGATTAACCCTTTAATTAGCACGATAGGCAGTAAGCCTTTTGCATGTCCGAGCCGTTTAGTCCGTGCCACAGACGCGCGGGTTAAACGCCTTAAAGACCTGGCGGCCGCAGTTAATCAGATCCATTCTATCTGCCCTGCGATTCTGTTCTGTTTGAGATTTAAAGAGTATCATAAAAGGGATATATCCGATATCCCCCCCCCCCCAATGCTCCGCGCCTTAAATCAATTTCGGAGGAATAAAATATATTTCAGATGTTGTATAATCAATTCTCACCTTTTCCTGAGATTTAATATAGGAAGCCGCACGGAAAGAATGTTCTGACCTTCTGCGAAACCACAAAGTGATACTTTGTATAATCAGAAGGCCTTTATCTTCCTTGGAACTCGGTGTTGACATAAGAAAGGCCAAACGGATTGACATCAAACACCGTAGCAAACATTAACCGATGCCGTCCGAGGCTTTAAATCCATATGCATCCGTCTGCTTATTATTACACCTTCCGTGGCACGCGTGGCGCTCCTGCGGTTTGGTGCTTTATAGGAACTCTATAACACGACCAGAGTCATTTTTTTGGGGCCAGCTTATTTATATATAAAAGGAGAGAATATATATAGCGGGCCGACTAAATAAAGAAATCTCTATTATTTCGCGTCTTCTTAGGTGCGGCCAAACCAGACCTCGGCACAATGAAGGCTATTACTTTGCATGGGTGGGACAACCTTAAGTGTTCATGTTTTCCAAATGATGTACATAGTCTGTGTCATTCGATCCTAAGACTTTATTGGCCTGTGGGTCCCCTTTTCTAGGCTTCCCCCACCTCGAAAAAAAAAAAAAACCTAAAAAAAAACCAACAATGACTAAAGTAACTGAAAAACATATGGTTTAAAGTGTCCTCGTCATGTCTGCAACTCCTGTCACTCATAACCGGCTAAACAATCGACGGGCATCTGGCAAACATATACGCACTCAATCAAATTTACGTGGAAGGCAATTTCTCCTGCGGGAACCACCCTCCATAATGAGGATACAGAAATGTATAGCGGTACTGAGTATGACTCTGCACTAATCGCACTTAATTACTGGAAATGTTGTATAGCTACACTTTTAATTAAACAGATATAGTAATAATAATAATAACAAATTATAAATAATAATAAAAAATGATAAATAATAATAAATAATAATAATACATTATTATTATTTTGTGACGCCAACAATTTCCGCAGAGCGTCTTTACTTTCCATACATTAAAAAGGGTCTGACAAAACTAGAACTGACAGACCGATACATTAGGTAATGAGGGCCTGGCACGCAGGCTTACACTCTAAATGGATATTGTATTTATTATTAAAGCATATTTAAAGTATCGTATGACATAAGATTTTTTTATACATTGTATCTCTTTAAATTCCGGCATCGGAATTCCGGAAGGGAACTCCCTTTCTCTTTTTTTTTTTTTTTTTAACTGATACATTTATATCCAGGGATCATTTTTGTTTATTATGTAAAGATACAAAATATACAAACAAATAAATAACAATAAATAAAGCCCGTTTTTTATTTTCTGGTGCCATCATTAATTTGGAGTTTGGGTAGCTATCTAAAGTTGGCCTGGTGGCCAAGAAAAAGCAACAGTAATACTTTTTTTTTTTGAAAAAAGAGAAAGTAGTCCACTGTTTGTGGGCATTCCAGATGTCCGAACTATAGTTATACCAGAACAAGTTTTTTTTTGTGCCTCTTGTGCCAATAATGACCTCACTAAGGACTTGTCTGAAGAAGCTGAGATCTCTAACAATGACCACGAATGGTTCCTTCCTTTCATATTTCTATTGCGAGATCCCCAGCGTCCATCTCTTTTCCTGTCCCGAACAAAATTAGCTCTTTATAGGAAACAATGGCGCGTCTCTTGGCTTCTTTTATCGGATTTTCCTTAGAGTCTCTTTCAAGCCACTATGCATTGTGTCTTCTTTCTCTCCGAGAGGCGTTTGATATTCTCCTGTCGATGTCCTGTTTTATTCAACCGGGTGCTTTTAACTCCATCGTTCCTCGAAGGGAAAAAAAACTTGCGGCAGATATGTTTTTTTGTTTTTTTTTATTGTAGACTGTGGGATACTTTACACTTGGTTTGGTAATCTGGACTCTATTGCTGTAAAATCACAGAAAAGGAGAGGGGGGGAGGAAAAAAGAAAAAAAAAACGGAAAAAAAAACTATCTTTAGAAATGACAGAAAAGATCAGGCCTCAATGGACCTTTGTTTACTGTTTTCGGAAAAGGGGCCTCACTATATTTCATGTGTCAAACTTGCTTTTCTTTCTTTCAACAATGCTTGATTGTTTTCACCAAAAAGAAAAAAAAAAAAAAATCAGGTTCCATAGACAGGAGAATTGTGTATTATACTTTCCTGCCAAATTCCGATCTCTGTTTTCCTTCCCCTGTGCTCACAAAGGGCTCATAACTTACTGTCAAGTGTGAGGCTAACCACAGAGACTGACTGTTGCTCTGGAAATAGGCTCTCCTGGATGATGGTTTGACTGGCTGCTAAGTGCTTCTGACTGCAGGAGCGGCCGACGGCCCTGGTCGGACATCGCTTCTTCCTCTAGGCCGATGCAACTCAAATTTGGCTGTAATTTTTTTTTTTTTTTTTTCGGTTTCAAGCCACTTTGCAGCTGTTTTTTTATTTTTAAATATAATAATTAATTTTTATTTATCGAGGGGGGGAGGGTGGCGTAACGTACGGCTCGGAATTGGAAGTCTTTGGTGACCTGCGACTTGGCCAATTGGAGATGATTAATTCCGTGTGGTTTTCTGACAGCTGACAGTGATTCCTTGAGATTTGGGGAGTTGTGAGAGGTGGAATGCCATCGAGTTCTGACGTTCTAGCTGGAGTTGTAGGAGAACGCGCCACAGAAGAGTGGAAGGACAACTACGTACTGTGAGTGACGTATCAAATCTATTTTTTCCCCCTGTGTGTTTCTTTTCATGGACCTTCTCTGTCTGTCATTCTGTCTTTGATTGTATCTACCTTCTGTGTAACGGCTTTATGAATATTGCCAATTTTCGGGAAGGATGAAGGTTTCTGGGCTCTCTGTAGAGTGAACTCTGTGGGATGCTCCTTACACCCCCTTCTGTTTTGTTGCATCTGATACAGCAGATACGTTGCATTCATTCGAAACATTTTCAGAGTTATTTATGGCATTTTAGATATTTTTCTTTAATATTATAAACCCAACCCTGATATATGCCCCACAATACATTATATTTTTACATTTATTCAGGGTATTATTTTAAAAGTAGTTCTAGGAATGGGGTTTAGAAACCTAGAACCTGTCAGCAGATCAGCTCCATTCGGCCCCATCTAGTCTACCTGTATCCGTGCTGTAAAGACTCATGTCTATCCCATGCATATAAAAATCCCCTCACTGTATTACCCTCTACCACCTCTGCTGGGAGGCTGTTCCACTTATCTACTACCCTCTCAGTAAAGTATACCTAAAAATATGCTTTTTTAAAAAAAAAAAAAAGAAAAAAAAAGAAAATTGACATACCATATGAGATTGTCCCACATGATAACACTCTGTTTATATCAGTTAACATGACATATAGAATACGCAGTTAAGTCCCATATCAAAATTCATATCAGGTTTTGACTCGTTTCCAGCTCTTTTCGTTGAGAGCTGCTGTGTATTTGTAACTCTATAGTGCAGAGAGCATTTGGAGGGGATAAAACGAGCGAGGATTCTGGTAGCTACAGCATTGAATTTGGCAGAGAATTACCCACATTCCCCGGCCAGCTGCCCTACTGACAGCTTCTACATCCATAGTAAATCTCAGCGTGAGTTTCCATTAAAGAGTTAAAAGCGACCTGGCTACCGAGCTGAGAAATAAGCTCTTCCAATCCCTTATTGTTATCTTTTTGTTGCATTCTATGTTTGTGTAAACAATATAAAGACAATAATAAAACACTGATTTATTTTAATATATAGATAATTTATGGATATTTTCGATGTTTTTAACCTTCGCATGTCCTGCACCTGTGGCAGTTGGCACTCCGTCCGGTTAAAAGGCTCTGGATTGTTTTGTGGCTTCCTGCGCTACCAAATATCATTGCCTGGTTCAGTAACACCTAAAGTGAAGCAGGATTCCAGATGGAATGTTTTGGGGAGTTATACGGAATCCAGGCGCATAACTTTTAACCCCCTTTAAAGTTGGACACTGTGTCTCTTAACTATTTCACGACCGGTCTTTAGAATGTCTTTAAAATGAATGAATGTCTAGTTTTCTTGGAGATTTCGTCTTATTGCGTTAGTCGTAGATAAAATAGTGTCACTTTGTTTCATTCCGATGATCAAAGAATCTTTAGATACATTTGGAGCGGAGAAGCATCCCGGAATTGGGGCGAAAGTTTCACATTGTTACATTTTAAACCAGTATTACTTGTTTTGGGAGGCAGAGAAAGTTTCCTAATTCCCTGTGTATTTATGGATATTGCGGGGGGGGGGGGGGGGTTGCCGCGCATCGTCAGCCTGGGAAGTGTTTTATTTTAAAAATAAGAAATAAATGAATTATTTCCTTTAAATATAATGGAAAAAAAAATGTAAGAATAGCTTTTCTGTTGTAGTTAACCCTTTGAGCCTCAGCCAAATCTTTTCTCAACTCTGTGGCATTTAAGAAAGGACATAGAATTTTACAAAATGGACAGTAATGATACAAAATGACAATTCAGTGAAATTTTGAAAGGAATTGGGGGAGTTCTGTGACATTTTTTGCGCGAGGTTAAGAAATGATGGATTTTGCTGGAATTATACGCCGTGTCATTTAGTCGTCTTGTTAAAAAGAAAGGAATCAGCCGCACGGAGATCTTGTGCTTTTAGCTCGTCTGTAGTCTGTTATTAGTAACAGTGACAAGCGATACACAACTCCACATAGCCAGGAGCAAAATGAACGGCGAAACACGCATTCCACCTTCCCAGAGATCACCGCAGCTTAAAAACTCGTCACTGACACTGGAAGGGAAGCCGGCTCACTTTCTCCTAATGTTTTACATCAACACCACGTGTCCGCCATCTGGCAAAATGAATTTTCCCTGTATTTCAGGTGGTAGATAAGTGGGACGAGTTTCCAGCAGAGGTGGTAGAGGCTGATGCACTGAAGGAATTCAGAGAAGCCACAGGCCCCATCCGGCCCCCGGCTAGTCTGCCCGTTTCTCCTGCTGTAAAGACTCAAACCTTAATCAGTCGTTGGTCTCGTCTTAGATTCAGGAGCCGTATGTCTATCCCATGCATGTTTAATACCCCTCACTGTATTACCCTCTACCGCTTCTGCTGGGAGGCAGCCCCACTTATCTACCACCCTCTCTGTAAAGCAAAGAAATTGGACTAAATATTTAAATTTCAGCATCTGATACTGAACCAGGTCAGCTCTCCTTCAGCCGGTCCTTTTTTAACCCTTTGCATGCCTGGCACATAACCCGCCTGACACATAAAGCGGCAGCGATACACCAAATTCCGCGGACGGCTGTTACCGCTTCCTGTTTGAAAGACACTTTTGTTGTCGATTTTCCCAGGTCTTTTGAACGCGGCCGGTCACATCGCTTTGCATGTGAGATTTTTAACAAATGCTTATTATTTTTCAGGCAGTAAAATGCGGTCATCTGACACGCTCTGCAGCGGAAAACAAGAATCAAAAGAATTTATTTTAGTTCAATTTCAGCGATCGTATCTTTCAGTCTATTATATCCATATATATATAGAAACACATAATGTAAGGTATTTTGTAGCAATATTTTTTTTTCAAACTTACTGTTTTTGTATCAAATTTAGGTGCAAGTTACTTTTTAGTCCCTAATAATTCCCAGTAGCCCTGGACTGGTCGCTTTAATCACAATGAGGTAAACTATTTCATCTCACCGATTTCATCATACATAATGCGGGGTCCATCTGGCTGGATATCATGACTTATGTTCAACTCAGGAAAACTCACCTGCTCACTAACAATTTGATGAAAAAAACTAAAAAAAAAGGGACTCTTGTGCCCGTTATGCTCAGTGGTCTCTGCGCATGCACATAACCCAACAATGAGCAGATCTCTCTTTACCTTTTGTTCCTGTAAGTAAAAACTTCTCTGTGCTATTATCATGTCCCGTTTACAGCGCTACTGAGTATGATGCCGCTATACAAATCATTAAACAATAATAATAATATAACTGGGTCACATGCTCGGTGCCCATCAAATGGTCTCTGCGCGTGCACAAATCTGCTAACACTGACTCACATGCACTTGGCCATTAAAGGGTCAGAACTGTCTCTGCGAATGCGCAGAATGTAATAATATTCTGTTATTTTTGGGAGATTTTAGTCGTTTTTAGCTTTTTTGGGGGCCGGACAGCACAGGGTTTTGTGATGTTGTCCCGTCGGCTGTGAAGGGATGAAGGAAAGACGTTCAGAAGCTACATCTCCGCTCCCGAGATGATCTTAGCGTGGCCTCCCTTCCCTCGCTCCCGACGCCGCGTGATCCTGAACATACGACCCTCCCGTGTGGTGGCCCCGCTCCCATATGCTCCCAGTAGATTATCCGGCGCATGTAATTGGGGAATGGAAAGAGACGCGAGTTGAGCTTAAAGACACATTAAAGTTCATTATTATTAACTTCTAACATCTGGTCTTCATTCTGTCTGCCTCTGTGGAACGCCGGTTACTGAACCATGCTGGCGCTTTGAACCCGTGAACCTCGGCTTACAGATGCCTGCTAAAGATTCCTCATTTATCTCAAAAACATGCGTTGGATGTAAAAAACGATCACAAATTAAATATCTGTAACATTTATCGTGGATTATTTAGTTGGTCTTTGGAGGTTATTCGGTTCGAGACAGTTGGCATGCGAATAAGGTGAACAGCCTCCCAGCAGAAGTGGTAGAGGCTAATACTGCTAGACAAGACCAAGGACTGATTAAGGTTTGAGGCTTTACAGCAGGAAAAAGCGGCAGACTAGACGGGGAGCCGAATGGGGGGGCCGATCCGCCGGCAGGTTCTGGGTTTCTATCAACAGGAATGATTTGTTTACAAACAAAGAGTTCCGTGTTCCAAAATAGAACCTCTGTGTGTCTTTGGCTAAATCGGCACCGAAAATGTCTTCCTTGGCGTTCGCGCAGCCTAAACGCGGGTCTCAAGTAACGTTTTTAGGATTATTTTGTATCAAATATGTTCATTATGAAAAACGTCTAATAGTAGAGCTTTTCAGACAGCAGACAGCCTATCAGGGCCTGCTTTGGCGTCATATGACAATTAAGTGTTCCCGGCCAAAATGTGACCCGATGAAGGAACTGTCTCTGGGAAGGGTTTGGGGTTCAGCAGGACTGGGAACGATGTTTCTGATGCTGCATTTAGTTATAAAAGTGTTACATTTGGTGGAACGGCAGCTTAAGTCCGCAGCAGGAGCCTCGGTATAAGCAGGGGCGCGCAGGACCAGGTACTACACGGAATTCCAAGCCTGGTATCGCATTACATGCCCTGCTGCGCATTGTTTACAGGGCGATTAAAAAAAAAAAAACTAGCTAGAGATGGGTGAGCCCTGGAGTTGTGGGTACATGCACTGGGCCTCCTGCAGCTGTGGTAAGAGCTAATACAGCAATAGATTACTGCTATAGATGCGAATATTGGGGATAAATGGTAAATTTAGCGAAAAAGCCACTGATGCCTTATTGGAAATCATTACAAATGAACAAGGGACCGCTGAGGTCTCGAAAGCTTATGTAACTAAATCAAAAAGCTTTCCATATTAACCCTTTGAATACACTTTCCTTGTTTAGGAAACGCGCACACTGCTCGGATTGCATTAAAATCACTCCCCATTGCTTGCCCACCCCCACCCCCACCCCCGCTCGGCGCTGAAAGGGTTAAAACGAGACGCCGCAGCCGCGGAGGACGAGATTTTTAGATATTTTGTAGCTTGTTTGGTCTTGTTTTGCAGGTGTTTTAATTTGGGTTTATCCACTTGAACCTCGTGTTTAAGAACATTTTATCCGCGTAACAACGTTGCGAGGCGGCGATACTTTGTTTGAAAGCCGGAGTGCGTGTTTCAACAGAATAGCCTGACACGGGACCGCGAAGCTGGCTAAGAATGACTTTACCCCCGGGGGCAGGAATATCACATCTCTCCGCCGGGATATCAAACTCCGCAGTTCTTTATATATATATATTTTATTTATTTTTTTCTATTGTTTTTAACGCCGCGTATGCTGGAGCTTCCACTCCCTCCGCCGAGATCTGCAAATATTTGCAAGTAACGAGTTGCAACATTTTTAACGACTTGAATTACCATTTAAAAAAAAAAAAAAAAAAAAGCTTGTCGGCAACTGGAGAAAAAAAGCGGCTACTGATTTGGAGCATCACAGGGTCCAAAAAAAAAAAAAAGGGATTTTTTTTTTAACCCTTTGTGTCGCTTTCAACCCGAGCCATGCCCAAGAGACATAATGTTGGCATCGGATCTCCCTTCCGTAACAAACGTTGCGCATGGTTTATATTTAGCTGACAATATTACTGTCACTTTGTGTCGCTGCAGACGGGGTCTCATATACCCTGGAATGCTTTTGGCTCGCGAACGACACCCTGCTGATAGTTTTACGTCGCCGCGCAGGCTCCTCCGTCCCATTGGTTCGATTAGCTGCTCTGTAACGATTGCCTTTAAAGTCAAAGGGCCGGGACGTGTCGCCGGTGGGGGGGGGGGGGGGATATCCAATTTCCTTCTCTTGCAAAAAAGATTTAAAAAAAAAAAGACCCTGACCTTACGCTAGAACCATTGACTTTTATGGTTGGGAACAATAGCGTGTTTACATGTCTAGAGAACACGTGTTCTTTTTTTTTTCACCCGTCATCCGTGTTGCGTGTATTGAATACAAAATATATAAATAGCCGATGGCTAAGCATCTGGGATTGTGTTTGCCGAGTATGAAAGGGACGCCCGGCCATCACAGACGCTTTGATACATAACTTATCTGTATGGTCCCTTTAAATCCCCCAAATGAGTTTCCCCTCCCATTTTTTGATACAAGAGATGTGATTGGCTGAACAGAGCTCCCTGCATGTCATATACTTACTGTCAATCAATGCTGCCAGTGGGGAGGGGCACGCCCAGAAAGGGTTCCCGTTGCTTTGTATAGGAGCGCTTTCCTGCCACTGATTGGCTGCTTTCAAAATGTGTATTTTTATTGATGATAAGATTAACCTTATTTTCCTAAAGAAACCTCAAAGAAAGAAAAAAAGTAATTGGTGTTTTATATCTGTAAGAAGCAGTATATATGGAACCCAGAACCTATCGAACATCAGGGCAGTGGTTCCTTCTGAGCTCCGTTGTTTTGGACTGAATTAAATTGGGTTCTGCAAAGTTCCAGGTCGAGGGACGACTCCAGAACAAATTGAACATCAGGGCAGTGGTTCCTTTGGACCAGGATCAGAAGAACTGGGTAAATGCCTCGTAGCCTTTGAGGAATTGCTCTAATACCCAGAACTGAACTTAATTGGGTTCTAGGTTGGCTACCAAATCTCACTCCTAGTCTAACCAAAGCTGCGCAACTTTTATATTTCTGTTTCTAGGTTTAAAAATTGCGTGAGCCTGGTGAGTTATTTCTACTTTACTGAGAGGGTGGTAGATGCGCGGAACAGCCTCCCAGCAGAAGTGGCAGAGGCTAATACACTGAGGGGATTTAAGCACGCATATGGTTTCTGAATCAGGTTGAACAGGGCTGATCTGCCGGCCGGTTCTAGGTTTCTCCCGGTTCTAGGTTTCTGCCGTTCTGCACTGATCTTCATTGAAGACCTGAGATTGGGGCGAAATTTAACTTTTTGCTTTTCAGCTCCACCAAAACCGCATCTATTTGACATTTTTAAAGAAAAAAAGCTAGATTTACAGGCAGTAATGCAAACACAACATTTTTTATTGGAAAGCCGCGAGAAAATAAAATATAATTTACAGTTTCTTCTTAATAATCCTGATTTCCCCGCAGGGTGATGTATTGTCTTCTGTGTCGCTGATTAATAAATCGCCGGGTGGTTTCACGCTTTTTCATTATTTATATGAAAAAAGTGTCTGAAAAGAGGGCGCTGGCTCAGAATCGCCGCCTTTCACTCGCATTTCACAGACATTTCTGCTCCGATTCAGCTTTTTAAAACGGAATTTGATTATGAAACAAATTTAACTGAATTGATTCTTTTAAAGGCATGAATGGTAATAAATGTATCCAAATTTGCGGTAAATTTAGATGTTTGCTCGTAAACAAATAAACACAACAGGAAGTTTAACATTTTTGGGGGATTTATCACCTGGTTTGCAGATTTTAGTGTGGAGTTCATATTTTTTTGGGGAAAAGAAAGAGAATTTGGAATCGCAGAAACCCAGAACTTGTCGGCAGACCGGCCCTGTTCGGCCCTGTTTCTCCTACTGTAAAAACTCAAACCTTATCAGTCGTTGGTCTGGTCTTAGATTCAGGAGCCGTATGCCGATCCCATGCATGTTTAATCCCCTCACTGTATTACCCTCTACCACCTCTGCTGGGAGGCTGTTCCATTTATCTACTACCCCTGCAGAAAGCATTAATATAGACTGGTAAGTTCTTGATATGGAGCCCAGTGATGTGGATGACAGTGGAACCCTTTTTGGTTTTATACAATCCCTTATAGGGCTATATTCATAAAGAGTAAATTGGGTCCAAAACTTCCAATTCTGTTACAATTATCATAGAAAGCGGTTTATCTCATTTTGTTGATGTATCCTGCTTATTTTATTCTCTATACATGTATCTTAAATCAGCAGTGAATGGGTTAACAGAAAAAAAAGTATGAAACTTAAAAAAAAATAAAAAAAATAATGAAGAATTCCGTCTTTCTCGTTTCTACAAAGAGAGTCTGAGATCCTTTTGCTGCAGATAATGGTGAGAGCCTCTTAATAATGAATAAATCCCTTAAGAGTCCCTACAAATTATTATCAGGAACGATCTTCCAAGCTGATGTTCTTCAATTCTAAAGTCTTTTTTATATAAACTATCCAAAAGTTTGGGGTCACTTAGAAATGTCCTTGTTTTTAAAAGAAGAAGCTCATTTTGTCCATTAAAACAACATGAAATGGATCTGAAATCCAGCACAGACGGGGTTAATGTTGTAAATGACTATTGTAATGGAATCTCTTCATAGGCGTACAGAGGCCCTTTATCACTCCCATCACTCCTGTGTTCCAAAGGCCCTTTATCACTCCCATCACTCCTGTGTTCCAATGGCCCTTTATCACTCCCATCACTCCTGTGTTCTGATGGCCCTTTATCACTCCCATCACTCCTGTGTTCCAAAGGCCCTTTATCACTCCCATCACTCCTGTGTTCCGATGGCCCTTTATCACTCCCATCACTCCTGTGTTCCGATGGCCCTTTATCACTCCCATCACTCCTGTGTTCCAAAGGCCCTTTATCACTCCCATCACTCCTGTGTTCCGATGGCCCTTTATCACTCCCATCACTCCTGTGTTCCGATGGCCCTTTATCACTCCCATCACTCCTGTGTTCCAATGGCCCTTTATCACTCCCATCACTCCTGTGTTCCAATGGCCCTTTATCACTCCTGTGTTCCAATGGCCCTTTATCACTCCCATCACTCCTGTGTTCCGATGGCCCTTTATCACCCCCATCTTTTTTTTTTAAGTATTTTACATATATAACAAATAAAGAAACAAAAAGAAAGAAAACCCCAAAATATATATTTTTGAAAACGATCTCTTTTGTTGATATATGAGAGCTGCTTTGTTTCAGTTTTTAGCACAGTAAGTGGGGCGGCAATTTAATGGTCACCGGAGAAATTGCCGAGCGGCGGCTTTAAAAGCAGAGGTGAAGCTTTCCCCGACTAATTATATTCAGCATGTAATTTCTAAACTTCACTCTGAATTTTGATTTTCAATTAACACTCCCAATTTGAAGATAATTTTCTATTTAATGTAATTGCAGGAAATCATTTATTGGTTGATTAAGACCAAGACTCCCAGCCTTCCTTAAGAAAATACATTGTATTAACCAGCTTTTTTGGCATTTGAAGGATTTTGACTATTTTTTACAGCTGGGGTAATTGCCGACTATTGTTCTCTGGATGCAAAACTTGGCTTTGATTACCCCAAAAAAGCGTTTTCTGAACTTTAAGTCACCATTCATTTGTTCAACTGAAAAGAGAAAAAAAACTTTGTATTTTTGGGTCGAAAAGTTAGTTTTGTGGCTCAATAACGATTTTAATATATTTAAACCTTAGATAAACTGACCTATTCATGATTCACAATAATTTGTTTTAATGGGTTAATATTTTGGGGATATAAAAGTAAAATTCAAAATACATCAGCTATTATTTACTATTTATCATCATTATCCTCGGTAACCCTCAGAGTTTTTGCCCCAGTAAATTCTGAGGGTCATAAAGTCTGGAGTCCTCCCTATTCTACCCCCCCCCCCACTGCAATCATATATAAGACTCCTGATTTTGCCCCCAGTACGTTATGGTAGATACCCCTGCTTGAGCGCAGGTGACTCAATTAAGTGTATCTTTGAACAATGACAAATGACGGTTTCCATGACGACTGGTGTTATTTCGGTAACACGTGTGGCGATTCGCTACATAGACTCTTCACGATGGGCTATTAAGGGGTTAATATTCTCAGGGTCGGCTCATTTTTGTTTAACCATTACCTTTTTTTTATGGAATATTTCCGTATTTCAGAAAATTCACAGTTTTAAAGTTTTCTACTTAAATAAATACGCTTTTTTTTTTTAACCCCTTCATGACAATGCATTGTTCTTAATGAGTTGAAGGGCAACCCGTTGTCTTTAAGGGGTTAAAATTAATGGTAGTCAAAATCTGCAACTTTGTGACCCTTTTCTTACGGAACCATAAACCGGACCGTTTATGCAAATTAAGCGCTACAGTGAAGGATAATTTGCATATGAGGCAGTCCTGGTAAAAAACACGTTAAGCCTGGGAGTGACGCGAGGCGCTTTGCCACAGAGCTAATATTGTTATTTTCAAACTTGAATAATTACATTTACAGAATAAATATTTTTAATTAATGATTCAAACTCAAACCCGATTTGGTGGCTGCGAGAAAAAAATGATGTCAGGTTGTTAAATCCTAAGCGAAATATGGGCCGTTTCTTTAAAATGAGTCCTTAATTTGAAATTAATTATTTTTTCTTTTGCACCTGAAGTTTCCTCCACTGAAATATTCATGAAATCGCGTGACGGATTAGTAAACGGAGCCGTTAGTCTGATTTGACTGGATATTTTTTATTATGACATTAATGATTTTCGCATTTGTGAGATTTCTGCGCTAACCGATTTCGTACATTTTGAAAGAAAATGGGTTAAAACCAATTAAAGGCGCAGTTTAATGTCCCTGGCACCGCTATTAAAGAAGAATGCATGCCGCAGCTGCCTACCTCCTTCATGGCCTGACCTTCCTCCCCACTGATTGGCTGCTTAAAAAGGCCAATCAGGGGCAAGACAAACACTCCCATTGAAAACAATGAGGTTGCTTGCCATGCATGTACATGGCGATCTAAATACTATATTGGCCGAGCCAGAGACGGAGCTGACTGGAGGTGAGTATATCACGTCAAGGATGTGTTCGGCCAAACATATCTCCTGGACGGCTTTTAGCATGACGTATAGATTTAGTTGTTCCAATGCCTGGGAATATCCAGGCTCCAGCTACCCGGAGCCCTTCCTTTTCGGAATGTGGGTAGGTGGTCCCGCTGATGTTGCCGGGTGGTCCAGTCGACGTTGGCGGGCTGTCCCGTGACGACATTGGGCAGCCAGAAAACCTGGACATGGTTGGATGGGAATTGGGTGGTGAGTGGGGCATTCCACAACACCGCTGCCATGAGCCGGAGTTTCCCCGTTGGGGCCGCGGGGAAGCCGCGCTTCCTCTCGATGTCCCAGGCTAAACCCGCGCTTCCCACGTATGGTGACTTCTCACACATTCGTAAGAGTATCTCATGATTAGAGGCCTAATTTTAACACCTTGAATGCTACAACTCTTGGTCCTCGTCCTCCATCCAAAGGAACAGCTATGACCGGCATATTAACATTTTATGAGACTCTAAGCCTAGAATTCTGCACCCAGGAGCATTTGCTGGTTTATACGCGCGCCGCTCGGAACATGTTACATCTGGTTCTCGCAAAACTACAGATTTTACCGTTTATTATTTTTAGTAACCTTCCATATTATGTGATATTAGGTTTCTGTTTTATTGACTTGAACTCCATGAGAAAAATATCAGGTTTGTAATATTTTGTGGTTCCATAGAATGGGACCAAACAGCTGTGCGAAATCCCTGAGTTCCTAGCGCTTTCAGCTTCGTACTGACGTGTTGGAACGTATATGTGGCCCGTTCGGGGTTCATTGGGCTTTCTCTAAGATACATTGAATTGCGGCATATGCTACGGGGGACCACCACTTGGCCCAGGCCACCTCACAGAAGACAAATGTTTAGCCCAGACTTGAAGGTTTCAATGACTCTGTGACTTTTGTATTGGCTTTGGGTTAAGGTTTCCATGTGGATTTAAGTTAAGGTTCCACTGCTACGCACTTAACGATACCTTTCGTCAGACCTCTGGGTGGTCAACTGGGATGCTGAAGGAACTGGGTCACCGGGTTCCATTACTTTATATAACAAGCTTCATCGTATTTAATGTCTTAAAAATGACTGTAGTGCACGTATAACCCCTAAATGTCATGTAAAAATAATTCAGAATAAGACATTGCCGAAGCCTTTTTGTATATAATGGATGCGGGTAGAACATGTGGTTTTGGACACAGATGTCCTAGACCCTTCTTCAGGTTCTGGAATGCACAGACATCTTCATTGTGTGAGATTACGCTGGGTGCTTGACTCTCGACAGGATATAATTCATGATAAAAACCCTGATCTGGGCTTTTTAAGTCTGACATTACTGGGGTGATTTCTGGGGATTCCAGGTCTGGAAGGTCTGCTTCATTTATCAGATTTAGTAGCTGTGAGATAAAAGCGTTCTCGTAAATCAGCCTTCCGATAGCTCTCTCCGTAAATGTAGAGCCATGTTTAAATTCCTGTTAACAAAGCTTATGGGTTCTGCGGCGCTGAGATATGTAGAAAAGAGTCAGGGAAAAAAACCTTATATAAAGCACAATTTATATAAAAAAGCTGTAGTATTTAAATCTTATTTTGTTTTATTTTTTAAAAAAAGCAGCCAAAAAAGTTTCAATCCTAAAACTTTTATTAGTGTATAATTATATGTTTAATGAAAAATGTGGTTATAAATCCAGACATATGAAACAATTATTTATTATTATTGTTATTATTAATAACATTATTATTACTTTATAAATGCCTTATATATTAAAAATATACAATTTTCGTAAATATTTAACACCTAAAAACATAAAAATGCAAGCGACTTAATTGTCTTTTGATTATGACATAAAATATATCTTTTCATGATTTAAATTTACAGTCCATTATGAAGTTATTTTTTTGGATGTATATATATATATATATATATATATATATATATATATATATATGTATAAAAAATATAATATTATATGCCTGTTCATTTTTAACATTACTGTGGAATTTATACATTTTTGTACAGCTCTGCAGAATATGATGGCTATATAAAACAATAAATAATAATAATAATAATAATAATAATAATAATATTTTTTCTAATACTAGATGTAGATATGTTGTATGTTTTTTTTCTATATACACAACAGCTAAACCACAATAGTTTTTCTCTCTAATGATACTTTTAAAACAAAAATCCTAAACTAACTTTTTGTGCTTTGGTAAAGAACACAAAACATATTAGGCATTTTATCACAAACTTCAGCAAGGTTCATCTTAAAAAAACCCAAAATATTCTGTTGCGTGTTTCATTAGTAATGAGGTCTTTTGCGAGAACGAGCTCTCTGTACTTCAGAAGTACAACTTACATATTGAAAGATCTTAAGATCTATTAATTTATTGACTGTAATTCTACTAATGAGTTTCTAGGCATTAAATAAAACATTTTAGCAAGCTAACATAGAAACCCGTTTTAAAATTTAACGTGTTTTGCTTTTTTAAAAAAAAATAAAATAAAATTCCTCGCTTGTGTTATGAATGCATGGACTGTGAAATAAAACACTGTTGTAATCAATAAAATAAGACCAAATCTGCTTTTATGATGTCCCATGACAATAAGTTTAAGCATGAAACGCATTGATGTGGAAAAGTATTAATGCAGGAAAATGACATAAATTATTGAAAGGAGGTTTTTGATTTTTTTTTCCAAACCAACAAATTATGATTAATTGAAGAACTGAGTCTACAAAAAAAAGAGAGAAAAAATTATACTTACTTTGACAGTTTGTAAGTTTTATATGAAATGCCCTTAAAAAAAGTTCCTTACTTTAAGCTCATTCTTATCTATGTATCAAAAAATGTTCCGACATTAGGAGGTCTCAAATCTCTTGTAAACATACAAAATACGTTCGGCTTGTGTATTTAATTCATTTATTGTATGACATTATTATTGAACTTCTAGCTCAAAAAAATATATCTTCTGAAACAGATTTTGGGGGAAAAACTCAACAGTTTTAACATGGCCAAAACTAACCCCCAAATTGTTCTATGAAGGACAATCCTAAAATGAATTTCCGTCCTAAAAATGTTGTAAATGGCTCTATCTGTCTACCTTATAGGAAAGTCCAGGTGTCTATGTTGAGGTGGAGGCCATTGCTCCAACCATGACCAACTCTTTGGGATGTTCAGACTCTTTTACTTGTTACATTGTTTCCAACCCAAAAAACCCCCAGACGTCCATACTAGACCTTTTTCGTGTGTAAATATACAATGTAATTCATTGGCATCGCTCCTGACGTGTCCATCTCGTGTTTCTGTTTAGAAGAATGTCTTCCAAGCAAGCCACCTCTCCGTTCACATGTAGAACCGATGGAGAGGAAGAGGTAACAGGGGACGTAGCGTCACGGGAAATGGAAGAGAACCACGATCAACACATGGGCAGCTGTCTGCCTCTACACAATTTAATACAGAACAAACCTCACCCCGAGGAGCTATCTTCACTACCCAATATGCAGACTGACGTTGACTGGGACGGAATGATCGCTTCCCAGCATAGAATGGTAAGAAAACTTTATTACATCACATTAGTCACGACAGCTGAAGTAAGCAAAAGATTTTTTTAGCCCATCCCTACAACAGCCAATAGAATATCAAGAAAGGACAATTGTTCTAAAAAGGTCCATCAGTTTCTTTTGACATTTTTTCATTGAAGTTTTCAGCTACCCCATCATGGAACTCATTATTTTAGGGTCTCTTTGGGCAAACACCTGACACCCCAATTTTTTTTTTATGACAGTATATCATAAAACAAATGCTAAAGATAGTCTAAGCCCAAGGGGCAAAGAGTATAATTGGGAATATATCATTAAATCCAAAAAAAAAGTTGGGTTTTCCCCAAAACTGCTGTTTTTATATTTTAAACAGCAGTCTAAAGTCAATGCCTTCGACGAGCCATCGTATGAAGCAATCTAAGTGTCGATGTAATAAAAACCCAATTAAAATTAGAAATATTAATTGAATGCATTGGAATCCAGCTCCAAATGAAACGTTACCATGTGAACCCTGCCTTTATTATCGGAGAGAAACCAATATGATGATTGTTTAATCTTGTTAAGTATTCACCATTGGAAAGGTGATGTCATTAGATGAGTTTATCTTCTGCGGGAGACACGCTCAGTATTTATCACGGTGTCCACAAGACACCGATGATTGATGACGGTTTGGTAGCCTTATCCATTTCAGGTGCAAGTTCCTCGCTTGGAAATGTCTATCATTCAATCAGGACGCCACGTTAGGCACTCGGGGTGGCAGAAGTCTAAAGAGGCAATCTGTTTCTGTCTTAAGAACATGTTTGACATGACAGAAGTGCTGCGTCTCCATAAACAGTGAGCTAAGCATTTCCTGAGCAGCCGTTACAATGTGACAAGCAGATCCTCCAGGTCCTCGTGATCAGTTTCTATGTTACAAGAATCCCATTGTATGCGAGGTTGACTCGGAGCAGAAGAAACATTATCGAGAGGCCACTGAAGCTTCTTCTCCGTCTTATTCCTTTGTGCGGGGGTCTTAATATTTTTTTTATATACCTTACTTATGGCAACTTTTATATTTCCAAATACGTTTAAAAAAAAAAAAAAAAATAGATTTTAATTAACTTACTGCCTTCACCCTTTGCAAGTAAATGTTTTTCAACAACATATATTAATTATGACCTTTTGAGTGAATTTTCTCCTATTTTTGTCGTTCTGAATCAGAGGTATTTAAAGTTTTTTACCAATATTTTTGACCCAAAAGAAAAAAAGCAGAAAAGGGAACATTTTAAGACTTTTTGCCTTTGATAAAATATATATATATATATATATATATATACACAGCTCATTATTCTAAAAAACTATTCTTTTGGGAAATATTAATTTTATGTTTTGTTACAAAGTGATCAGCTATTGTTTTTTTGGATTTTATTTAAAAAATTTTTTTTTTTTTTAATTTGGATCAATGACTTTGTTGGAGTTTTAAGATAAACATGATTCGCTTGATCCTCGAAGAACAGATTTCTTACACCTGGATGAGAACATGCTCCGCAATTCTGTCTTTTTAAGGGGGAAACATTTATATTTGGATACATTGTTGTCTTATATCTTTTAATTCCATTCCCGATAAAGCCCTGGGGCTCCGTATGCCGTTTAGTCAACGCCCAAGGCGATTAAAGTCCATTGTGCCTTATCGTTAAAAAAAATTTATTGGCTGAAAGAGTTTTCCATCCAACTCCCTTTAGATATCATTCCACATGGGACGCTGTGTGTGCTTCGTGTCTACGAGCCAAAATATTTGGTGTAGACTCCCACTCGCCGCTATTTCCCAGCTGTGTATTTATACGGGCTAATAAAGGATTTAACAAATAGGAAACATCATCTGTCTCCCGAATTACACTTTGAGCTGCCTTTTTATTTGACGGATCCCACAGTTTGCTACAAGTAAAATCCCATTTCCGCCTTGGCCGGGGCTGAAAGAATCCCATCCTTCGCTGTTTTATCACTGAGCAAAACAATACGGAGGCCAGAAGCCCAGGAGGAAGCTTAAACCGACGCTCCGGCCACTTTCATCCATACGGTGGATGAAAGGTCCCCCCTTGCAAGTTCATAGGGGGATTCTGCCCCCCCCCAGGAGATGTGTTTCCTCCAGCATCATGGAAGGTCTAATGATCCCACTAGCCAATGTGTGAAAAGTGCTTTTCCTGCCACTGATTGGTTGCTTTGAGCATCCAATCCCGTAGAGAAAAATCTCTGGGCCACGGAAGAGGAAAACTGTAGCTCTGGAGCTGCAGCTTCCCCTTAAACTGTTTTATTTAGTCATTAAAGAATGTGTAATATTTTAATATGCATGCTTTTTGGCGAGGTGATCCGGGACCATGATGCCTTCCCTTTACACATCGTACAGTGCCTACTATCGTATTAAGCTCTTGAACACTGACGTTCTGTGTTTGTATTTTTGTCCTATTGGGGTTATCAAGTCCGTTTATAGTAAAGGAAGTCATCGGAAGCTACTCTATAGCATGGCGGCATGCCTAGCCATAAGGCTGTCTTGTGCAGAACAAGCGCGGCCGGCCGATAGGGCTATTCCTCCAAAATGTGATTATTATGTAATGAGCCGCCATAAGAAGCTGTCTGTAGAAAGATAAATCATAAGCTCTTCATAGGTCCGCGCTATTGTAAAGAATTAAATATTTTCTGTGCCTCAAACCAGGATTTTATACCCAGATTGTCTTAATATTTGTCAACTGGCTGGAAACATTTACACGTATAATACACGCCATCGCTTCCCTGTCTCATTCGGCTTAATTTTCTATTGTGCGGAGATGTCTTGTTACGCAGATCACTTGAAATTAACCGACTATTAGACCCTCCCTGCGTCAGGTACGGGCCCCCTGATTAACACGCTTTGTTCATTAATGTGCTATTATCCGTGTTGCGTGTTGAGCACCTGCCAACAGATATAACGGCAGACACTCCGATGCATCTGCGGCAGGAGGATGATGCATTCTCTCCGGCTTAATCCGACAGCCAGAAAAAATAAAGTTCATTAATTTAGGGTGAAATGTATCGTAATCAGTCCGGTTCTTCTTCTTCTATTTTTTTTTTTTTTTTAATAATAATAATAAAATTGATCATAAATAGAGAAATCCAACATATTCTCAACATTCTCTTAAGGTTTTCAACATTCCGAAGCGTTTCTTCAGGTTATCTATTTGGACCGGGGCCATTAGAAGTTTCTAATATCTTCCTGCCTTGCAAATAACATTTATTCCTCCCCTTCCCAAAATAAAGCAAAAAAATAAACCCCACACATTATTTAATATGTATGCTTATTAACCCCTTAGCTGTCATCGGAAGACATCATGGTAATGCATTGAAAATGCCTGACATACAATCCCTTAAATTTTCTGGATATTTTGTGCCTTTTTTTCTTTAATAAACTATTTGTGACCCCCCCCCATCGCTGCCTTGAATTAAGCTGAAAAACAATATTATTTCTTTTGGAGAAAAACTAGTCTCAAAATGGTTTTGGGGAAGGAAGGGAAAATGTGTCAGTAAAAGTTTGCTACTTTCTTAATCAATCTCTCTGCTGTCGTTGAAGAGGGGGAGAGCGCGGCACCAAAACCCACCTATAGGCGCAGGTTGGTGAGCATAAAAATATTGTTTTAATACATTTTTTTTTTACCAAATCCATTGCCTTCCGGCATGAAAGCTCACAGGGTGGCCTGGGCAGGCTGGTTAGATAACGCATTCAGCATTAACTCCCACAACGATATCCGCTTGGCTGACCGGTCATAGATGGGGGGGGAGAGGTGAATGGCGTTCCTGGCCTGGCTTCAGACTCTTATACATTCTTTAAAGCCGTATTTCACATTCATTTGACATAATAACAAAACTCTCGCCATTTTAACCCAAAATGAGCTTGCGTGATTTTCTGTTGACCCATTTCTATGGGCGATTATTTTTTTCTGCCGACCAATCGGTGGAATCGGTATCCCTTTTTTTGGGGGGAAAGAAAAATCAATAAAAAAAAACATTATCTCAAACATTGAAAAGGGTTTGAATTTGTTTGCATGGAGTAATGGTTTAGGAGGTAGACAGGGAAACTGGGGGTTTGCAGGTAGGCTGAGCGCCCCATCTCCTCGACCTCACGCCGCGCTACGAAGGGTCAACCCTGGTGAGTTCTCCTGCAGGAAGGGCCGAGCTGGCCCTGGATAATGCATAATTAATAAATGGCAGAAGGTCTCACATTAACTCTACCTTATACAGGGCCAACTCTACCTTTCATGACGTGAAGCAAACATGTCGCCTCGACCTTTTATCTTGGTATAATCAGAACGATGCTACGTATACAGAAAAAAATATTTGACTACCTAAAAGGAGAACGGGCCGGGAAAACACGGCAATCATTACAACAAAAAAAAAAAGAACCCTAGAGCAACAGTGACACAAATTGTGCTTCTTCTGTAGGATCTGAAAAATCTGTGAATATTAACAGCCATCCCTGAAAGTTATAATTTTATATAATAGGAGGTAGGATAAAAAGGGCAATAATATAATTTGTTTAGTTTCACCTAATCCACGGTGCATACCCCAGCCTCTCAATTGAAAAACATGATTTTTTTTTCATAAAAAGGCTGTAAATATAAGAGCAATTTGTGCAGATTTCGCTTTAACACAGAAGAGAGCGACCGTCGAGCCACTGGATACAAAGTAACCTCCGACCATTAAGTGTTGGCACTTAGAAATGTGATAAATTGAAAAGGTCCCTGCGCGTGGCGCGTGTGCCCGCTGATAATACCGCGATGGGGATAATGCGGTGACAACACCGACCCTTTCCTGCCCCGACTGCAAAGGAAGGAACGGCGAGAGCAAGGAAAACAATTTCATCTATTAGAATAATATCCCATTATTAAAAAATATATATTAACTAGGAAGTACTTGTAGCTACATGATTGTGTTCTGAATTGGAATGTAGCGCAGCCAATGGGAGACAAGCATCATGGAGCGTCTAACTCCTATTGGATGGATCTGCCTGAACTCCTACCAACATTGGAAATGTTCATGTCAAGGAAGACTTGGACATAGACCTCTTCAAAAGCAGCCAGATGTGTATTATTGTAGCCAATGTGTTCAGATACATTGATACTTTATATCGTCATCATGCTAGAATCTACGCTTGGTTTGGACACCGGGTCGTCTGTCTTCCGGGATTCGGCCCAAGGATTTGGCCGTTACATTCAGCCTTCAACTGTTCTGAAACCGGCCATGTTTCGCAGATGTTCCCCTTTAAAGTCTTGGCTCCTAACAATGCAGATAATTGTAGTAGACAAAGAACTCCCCCAAATTCTACACGAGAAGAAGATCATTTCACTTTCTTGTTCCGTCCCAATGCTTTTGCGTTCTTGGTGGTAAGATGAACATTGGTGGATTGTGCCAGGAAGTGACATCACATGGTAACATTGTTACAATATCATTTTTTTTTGCCTTTTCTTATGCATTTGAGACTTTGGAAATATCAGCTCTTAGCCCAGCACCCGACGGGTCTATCGAGTGCAGAATTATTTCTTGTCTAAGTTTGATGATATCCAACTCGAGATCCTCCAATGAAAAACCTTCCACCGTAAAAAAAAAATATTCTTAGGTGCTTCTTTTAGTCAAGCACGGTAAAAAACCCCAACTATTTATAAAGCATATGTTGTGACCAAACAATTTGCATTTTACCCCAAAAAATAAGTGACCATATTTTGACCGAACACAAAAATCTGCATTTATTGGGATAGATGGAACTGGAGCTGCGATGACAAGGAAACATATTTTTTTTAAATAAAACATGAGGTTTTTTTTGTAATGAAATGGGCAAATGATCATAAAAAAATGTATGATTTATCAATAACCAAAAAATGGAAATAATATTATTTGGTCTCTAAGCATGTCTTTTCCAGCTAAATTCTATATTCACACCAGATATTTTATTAAAATTCTTTATAATTGTGGGTAACAGAAAAAAAATAAAAAAAATAAAAATAAAATATATATATATATATATATATAAAGTGTGTGTGTGTGTGTTTCTATCGCTATTCTTTAAACATTTATATTTTGGGATATAACCAGGAGAAATAGGGGCACACTTAATATTCAGTCAGTATTATTACACAAAACCTAATTATCATTTTTAATATAATCATATGATTTCTTGGAGAGAAATGACTATTAACAGAAAAAGACTGTCTTAATTTGATCTTTCTTCACTCCGTTCTTCTTAATTGATCGTGTACGCAACGGATCAAAGTTTGGAGATTTGCATACAGCTTCACATCAAACACTCAAAAATTCTCTGGGGTTGTCATAAGAAAACCTTGCGACAGCGAAAAAACATACCATAGTAAAAAAAAAAGAAAAAAAAGACTGAATGGGGGGGGAATTTTGCTGCGGAATCTCAAAAAAAAAAAGGACATTTTTTTAACCCTTTAGTGGCCAGGCCGTCTCCTTCTACGCCGAAGCTATTGGTGATGCAAGGCTGCAGAAATAATTATATAAAAAATATATATTTACTTATTTTCTGTAGGAATGTCAGTGAATTGCTAATGTGGCTGATGGTGGAAATATAGAAATAAATTAATCCAACCCATATATATCCCCGGCTCCAAATATTCTTGGGCTTAATTACGTTTAATCCTATTTCACCTGAATTGTGTTTTAAAATTTTGTTTGATAAATAGATAACAGTGTCCTTCACTGAGAGGCATAATGTACCCCTTGTACACTAAAAAAAAAAATGCCCCTGAACGGAGCAAAAGTCATCAGGCAGTTTGGGAGATTCCTTTAAAAAATAATAAATAAATAAAAAAATAAAAAAATAATAGGTTAGTGAAATGCGAAGGGGTAAAATAGTCATGGTTTTGAAATTTTTGGACTTTTGGGAAAGCACAAAAAAAATAAAAAAATCAGCATCCAAAAATTAATAATTGAATAAAATGGAATATTTTTTATTCTACTACCTCCATTGAAAAAAAATATACTAAATAATAAAATAAAAGGCTAGGTCTTTACCCATTTTTCATGAACATTTATGCTAAAAATACATAGTCTTTTTTTCTTTTTTTCTTTTATTTATTCCCTATTTTTATCCGCTATTACAGGACTCTGAGAGCAATAAATTACGTTCCTTCTACTCCTTCCGAACCACTTCTACCTCACCACACAAGCCTGACGAAGGGGCTCGTGAGCGAAGCGATCTTATGACCAGTGTTAATTTTGGAACGCCAGAACGACGCAAAGGAAGCTTGGCCGATGTGGTGGACACGTTAAAACAGAAGAAACTGGAAGAAATGACGAGGACCGAGCAGGAGGGTAAGCGTGGCTCTTTAAATCGTCAGATATTTTGTTCTTTCTTTCTCTTTTTTTTTGTTGTTGTAAAGATGCCATGGCTTACAAGAAATGCGTAGGATATTGAGAGGCTGAGAAGTGTATAATTGGCAATAGCTGAGAAAAGATTATCCGTATGTTACCATGGCGATGGCTGTTTGAAATACACAAGATATTTGTTCTTCTGGCTCGGTTAAACTTTCCGTACTTTAGCCAGGGCATAAAACTAAAAATCTAGTTTATTTTTGCAGATTATCGACTAATTATTTCTGTATGAAAAATAAGAGCAAAGAGTTTGGCTTTCTTTTAAGACGTGCGAAAAGGCCTATTGTTGTCCATCCTACACCATGGTGAAGACCACAAACTCGTCGGAGAACCATGGTGGCCGTAAAGGCCAGAAAAAGCCCAATTTTACAATTTAGCGAAAAATGGGGGGGGGGAGAGTAAAATATTTTTTACATTTGCAACTAGACTCCTAAATGCTTTAAAAGTTTCAAAATTGTTAAATATTAAGGCGATCCTATTGGATAATAAACCGAGAGGCAACCCGTTCTCCTTCTAGAAAAATGGGAAATTGCGTAAAAAAGGGGCAGTTCTGACGCAGAGTGGGAAAAGCGGTTTAGTTGCCATAGCAACCAAGCCATTTCCTGCGCTTCCGAATTACTTTTCATACTGAGAATTAGATCCTTGGCTATTGTTCGTTCGATTCTCTCCACTAACGATCGAATGAAAACCCTTATTGTACGTTTAGTGGGAAGTTAACGTCTTATTAACTTCCAATACTTCACTTGGTGGGACGTCATTTTGTTACCAATCCTGATAACATCACGCGAGCGCTGCTTCCCGCCGATAATCTTTTATTACGAAGGTTACGATGCCGAGTTACGAACGGCTGAATATAAGATAAGCGATGAATGGAGAGGCGTCTTTAGGTCTCTGATCTCGGTGAACGGTAGCTGAGCTGGGGATGGTAGGTGGTAAAGAAGAAGACAATTTATCATCATGGATGTAAGAGGTCATTGTCACGTTATGGCTGGATCGACCATTAAGTGCCGGGGAGACGAGGGGAATTTGCCCGTTGATTGAGGGTAGACTATATCGGACCCGATCTGTCATGGCTTCCAAAAGACAATACATTTTAAGACATGGATTTTATATAAAGTCGCACAACGAGAGCCGCGAGACTTGAGCTTTCTCCCTTTCATTGCGTTTTAGAGAAAAGCGACAGAGAAACACAGAAGGATTTTTTTTTAAAAAGTGTATCGTTGATTTTTTGGGGGAGTTTTTCAAAAATTGCTTAAAAAAACTCACCAACCAGAAATGATAGGCGCCTCCTATAATATAAAATCAAAGAATAACATTGAAATTAATAACATTTATATACAGAATATCTCTTAAAGTGATCTTTCATTTGAACGGAATGTAAGCAGCAACATTACTGTATCTCTAAACCGGCCCTTTAAGAAGCCGCAGGTATGTCTGCCAGCGGGGCCATCTTTCCCTAATGTATCGGGTCGTCTTGGTCTCTCAGTTCTAGTTTTCTTTGGACCGTTTGTATGGACTGTAAGAAGCCCTGAAAATAAAATAATAATAATAATAATAATAATGTTGTGTTTTATGGGTAAAAATGTTGCTTTCGTCCCTGTCGAGAGCAGCCACGTTGGAGATATTTAGAACTTTGCTTCTTCGGGGGCTCCATCTGTTTGTCTCCGATCCGTCAAATCCAGAAAAGGTTATTTATTATTGTCGGAAATGTTTAACCTGTAAATTTTAAACAAGGTCTCTCGGGGGGGGGGGGGGGGGGTTCAGAAGAAGTCATTCAATGAGGACTTAATTTAAAGAGGCGAAGTTGATAAGGTCAACAGGTTTTGCCTGCGAGGATCTACCCCAGCTGCTGAGATCTGCTTGTTGTAGCTGTTTAAGTGGTCAAGTGGCGCTTCTATTAGGAGAGCGTCTGTTTGTAAAACGAAGCGCGAGTCCTTCAGAATAATGTACAGATGTTTTAATCTTTCTTTAATAATACACCCTCAGCCGCTACAATTCCCCGCGCGCCATACTGGGAGCGGAGCGCGCTCTTATAAAAGGGCTGTTCATCCTTTTGATAAGTACCTAGAGCTATCCATAGTTCAATAAATAATGTATCCATCACAGAGATAACAGATTGACATCATTACTGGGAATTAAAATGTAATTCCGCTCTCCGAGGCTGGGACCTATACAAGCGGCGAGAATTTTTTTTAGTTTATTTTTTAATGTTCCGGAAAGGTTTCCTTCTCGGAACGGAGTAGTAAATTATATTATTATTATATATTTAGATCATATATTATTGTATTATATTAAATTATATTATGTATTATGTATTATTGGTAGCAAAATTCCGAATTGTTTTTTTTTGTTTTTTTTTAATATATTTTGTATCATATTGGGGGAAAAGATAGAGAATGTAACGATTTGTTTCAGCTGAAATATACAGCATTTGAAATCGTTGAACAAAATGTGTAATTCAGTTTTGATTGGCTTCATTCCTAAAAGCCGTATATCGGACTGCAATACAAGAAAAGTGACGTTTCCAAGCTCTTTAAAAATGGCTTGCAAAATATAACATTTTGACTTTTTTTTACACTTTAGACATTTCTTTGTGCATTTTTTTGGATGCTCTTTTTTTCTAGTTCTGAATGTGAAAAAAGGTAATAATGAGCAAAAAGTGACAACTCTAACTTCAAGATTCTAATACATTTGGAAGGATCGCTCTCACTGGAAACTGATAACGTCCACGTGGAATTTGTATTCTATTCCTTTTTCTGTTTTTTTTCTTCCATTTTTATATATTTTCTCCATTATCATCTCTAGCCTTACGCCCCTTCAAGTACCGCTGCTTTGTGACCCTCAGCCCGGCATGCCATTTACATACAGTGCCCCATGCTTACCCTTAATGCCATTGGGTCCTGCAGAGTCCGGACGCATGATGCAGGAGTTTGAGGACCTCTCCTAAAAAAGCGTCCCTGGCGCTTTAAACCCAGCTGCCGGATTCAACGTACCGGGGATGCTTTTAATCGCCCCTATTCCTCCCATTACTGCTAACTTGAACTTACGTTATACCTTAACCCTGTTACAAAAATGTATAAATATATATATTTTTAATAAACAAATAAAAAAATCTCCCCGAATAAAGGAGAAACAAACATAGACACCAGGAATAGCGATGCGTATAGAAAGTCTATATTTTTTCACCTAACGAGCAGGATATTTAGCCCTCGTGTACGTTGTGCTCTATGCCTTTATATATTCTGTTCATTTTCACTTTGAACTTGTCCTTTTTTGCAAAAGGCAATCGGAATCACGAGATAAAAAATCTCTTTGATGAATCTAATCGATAACATTTTCTTTCTTTCTTTCTTTCTTTTTTTTGACATTTCCAAGATCTGAAACCTGCCCACATACCCCTGGATCATATCACACCGTCCTTACACCAGAATAAAATGCAACCTTCTTCGGTATCCTGTATTTAGATGCAAAAAAATAAATCCTCCCACACAAAAAAAAAAGCTTTGGAGTTTTGTAAATAAAAATATAAAAAAATATAATTTTTTTTTAATATTTTTGAACAAGTGGATTAATTGAATTTTTTTAAGTCATTTAAAAAAAATGCTAATTATTTAAATAATAGAGAATAATAATAATGTATTGTCCTGTCTGAAATGAGTTTTATCTTTTTTATTTATTTTTGAATGAGGTTTATACGGCCCTATGGAGTTCTTGCCGACAGTTGCATCCGTCATTCTTGAAAATGACTTTCCTGCCAAATTACTGCCACGACGGCATTCATCTTATGTCTAATTGGGTGGGTACACAAGTGATTCCCTTCAGAGAAGATGCCAGTGCAAGAGCATGGAACAGTTGGCATCAAACACTCTAACAGCATGTCATCTGGCTTTATCCATCCCAGAATCTGAATGTCTCATAAACCCCTTAAGTGCCGACGGGCTTCGGAGACTGCAGAAGTTGCGACTTAGAGCAGAAATTCTAATTTGGGCAAAAAGAGATCACACCACCTGTGTATCGAAGCTCTAATTGTATGCATTAAGCGCGTGATTGCAAAGGAGATCCCTCGCATGTCTATGTTTCAATTTATTTTGGCCAAATATAAAGTGCCAAAGATAGCAGCATGAACAATGAGATCACCGAAACGTTGCCATTCTTATTTATGAAATGTTTACACATTTATTATCTGGGCTTTACACACATTTGGTATCTGAGAAGGGAACGGCAAGCCTTTCTGTTGAGACAAAGCAACCGGGTTCAGTAGGGCGTGAGTCTTGAAACCAAAGGCATTTAGGTTGAGTACTCAGGCAGGTGAGTCTACGATAGTGGGCTATGCCGCCAGGATTTTATCCCAATGAACCCAAGCCAACCAGTACATGTTCATTCCAGGGAACCCCCAGCATCGTCCCCATGAGCTTGGCCTTGGTGGCTTCTTTGAAGGTCTAAAATTAAGACAAGCAGAGCGCAGTTCTACTCTTTATCTTCTTTTTTTCTCATCTATTTCTTTATCCAAGCTAATTTTGGGAAATTCAACCTACCTGGTAGAACTTTTAAATGCATTACTCCCCCCCCCAAAAAAAAATCCTTTGCTGATGGTACGGAGGGCCACCTCAATCTACCTCTCATTGATTAGACATTCTATCTTCTCAAAGATTTGATTTTCAATAAATTTGGAAACAAAACAAAAAAGTGCTCTCAGGAAAACAATTGACGATGGATACATTTGTAACTAGTTATTTGATTATGTATCCAGGTTCAATTCCACTGCTATTCATTAAAGGTCCGTGAAAACCAAGCCTTGGAACCGGTCGGACGTTAGCCAGAAGACCTTCCACCCTGCAGCCTACATAATGCCCAGACTCAACCTTGAAGATAATGGCTTTGCTTTGAACTTCTCATTCATCTTCTAACTCATTTTTTGTTACATTTTATTGACTACCCTTTTGGTTTGTCATCTGAAGAAATGCCCCTTGGCCTTGCCTACGTACCTGTCTTTTTTTTTTTTACCGTTAAGCTTCTTCAGGCCCCTCGGTCGAAGGCTCGCAGCCGAACCGGCAAAGAAACCGTTAACGCGCTCAATTTGCTAATACTGGAAATTGAAATGCAGAGGCCACTTATGCAAGTGAATTGTCCAGTTGTTTAGGAGAAGAACCTTAGGTTTCTCGTGGTGATGAACTTAAGTTTTAGTTAGCTTCACTTTTCCCTGCCGTCCCTGCTGTTTTGCAACAGTGTCTGAAAGTGCCTTAAGTGCTTTTGACCGCGGTAATGAATGAAAATGGCCTACTTGCACAGAGGGCACTGCATTAGAGCGAATACTAACCTTACCTATAAAAGCACTATTAGAGAGAGGCTTTGCTGTAAGTACGGATAAAAACATGTCCTCTGCTTATGTACTGAAAATTGTAAATGTATTATTTGGTGAGAAGTCTTTACCGCCAGCTCGTCGGATAAAAATGTCTGCCGGAGTAAAATGTGTGTTTTTTAAAAAAAAAAAATATAATAAAAATGCTGTTTGGGCAGTTGAGTCACGCAGCTAATTAGCTGCCCTCGACACACATTTTTTTTTTTTAAAGAAAAGACACCGTTTCTAGAATTTAATTGTTTTAAAAAAATTTTTTTTTTTTTTAAGTCTATCGTTGATTCACGTGTCTATGTAAAGCGTGGGTATTAGGGTTACGAGCTCATTTCCAGTGTAACGCAGATTCATTTTCCCATTTTCTCGTATATAGCGTTATTTATGGGTTCGACAGATAAAAAAAAATCACAGACAAGGACAGCCGGAGCAGAGGTTTGGCATTGACAACGGCCTTAAAAAGCGAGTTAAAATAATAATAACACAAAGTCATTTTCAATGACCTCCATAATGATGGGATAACAATGTGATATTTAAACTTTGAAAACGCGCAATGTTCTCATGTAAAAAGCATAGCTGCCAACATTCCAAATGCCCATGGAGAGACACTTTTGTCTTAGGGGTGTGGTTAGAGGCGTGGCTAAATGGTGGGGGTATTTGTCTATCTGAGTGGGGCATTTATAAGAAGAATAATGGGGTTTTATTTACCCCGTTTAATTTATAAAGCCGTTTCCTGCTGTTTCTATACACATTATCGGGGCTTTTAGGGCTGTAGAACCCTGCGATACCCTCATACCCAGCAAACATTCTGAGCTCCTAGAAAAGAGGAGCATCAGAGGAAAAGAGAGGGGCATACAGGGAAGGAAAGAGGGGTATTTAGAGAGGAGAGAAATGGGGATCAGGGGAGGGGAGAGGGGCATTGAGGGGGAAAGGAGTGACTGGTCAACGTAAACATGGACTCTTGGCACATATATAAAATGCATTTAATTTACTTTAGTTTCCTTCAGTATAGTTATACAATAATTACTCACTCAAAAGTGTATTTGTAGGTACAGGGCTTTATTATATCTACACCCTCTGTAGCTCTTATCCAGAAATGCTTGAAATCAGATGAAAAAAAGTCTGTAATTATATATGACAACTTAAATATGCAAACAAATTAGTCTTGATTAATTTGCATATCTGGGTTGTGCGGAATATAAAGGGTAAATTAGTCCGTAGTAGTCGTGGACCTCAGTGTGTTTCTTACAAAGAATAGAACACAATGTATTCCCTTACATGCTGTTGGGTCTCGGTGACGTTATAAAGTATTAGTATGGCTGGTAAATATAGTGGGGGTTGCATTGTAACTTTGTTGCACCAGAAGACACCTTTATACAATACGATAGCTTTATGTTGCTCGGATGTAGGACGATATGGACACAGAAGGTCTTCTGCAAACCTTGGCTTCTGTCCACATCTTCCATGGTAATATTACACAAACATGTCATCTCCTCCCTGAGTACTTGTCAAGTCTGGAGCAAATATGACATCGGCCCCGGAAGAGTCTGAAAGAACAGCTCCAGAAATCAGCAGAGAATTTGATTAGGGTTTCTGGGACCATCTCTGAACTTTGAAAGACCCTCAATCGTTATTTATAGGCTGAGATTGTCTCAATGTCAAGTTACTATTTCCTTTGTTCAGTAAGAAGTCTTTGGTTGAACCCCTTGAGTGATATGCAGGGGGGGTAACACCTTCGGTTCCGAAAGGTTAGGACTTGGCCAACTGGAGTAATTCCTTGGACAATGGATGGGGAGCATAGGAACCAATAGAATCGTTGTTTAGATTGGTCCAATGTTTGTAGTGTGCCCCAAAATAGCACAAAGTTGGTTGTGATACATTGTTACTGAATTTAGCTGGTTTATCCTGTGTTTGAATGTGTGTGTAGAACCAAGTTTTTTTAGATAAATATTTAAAGTAAACTTGGTGACTAATCTTGATTTTTCCAAGGTTTTTGTTATTGAATCGGGTTCCTATAGCCATGCCCTGATACAATGTATCCTGGGTTACAAAATCCTCATTTTAACAAAGCCACATTTTTTTTCTTTCTGGTAAATTTCAGTAATATTTCACCAGCTCGCACAGTGTCAGAGAAGCTCAGAAAATGATATAAACAATATACTTTTAAATCTATTAATAAATTCAGGAGAAAAATTGATTTTATTTTTAGAGTTTTCTTTTTTTTCTAGTTTCTTTTTTAACACAAGTTGCTTTGAATGCTTAAAAGGGAAAATACTAAGGTCTTAAAGTAGAGTCCCCGTAGTCGTGGGAATATGGCCAAGTTGTCAGAGCTCATTTCGGACCGGCGCTGGCTTTTCTGTTCCCTGCTTCCCCAAAAGCCACAAGTCTTGGCCCAACATCACTCAGCTTCTGTCTGTCTTTTTCTTATATCCTCTCCTAATAACGTTGAGGTCCTGCCCAATTTTGATTCAGACAACCTGCTTGTCTGGGAAAAGAAACAAATTTTTATTTCATCAGCGATTGCGTCTCCAAAGTAGCCCCCTCTGAGCGACGTTAAAGCCAAGGCAAGAAGCAGTAGTATGTCGCTTCTGTTTGAATAGGTAACGGGGGAACCATTCAGCCAAACAGACAGTAGCAGCGACGGCTTGTTAGGACACTCCATCAAAAGCCACACGCCTGCCAATCAAACCTCATGCCGACTTGTGGGGCAGACATTTTTTTTTTGATGCCGTAGTCTGTGGGCATTCGGCCAGCTTGCGGAAGATACAACACTTTCCACTTCTTATTTGACTGCGTTCAAATGTAATCAAAAGTTTATCAATTAATAAATTTATAAATAATATACTGATACATTTCCCCATTCTTTCTCATTTTGCTCTGTAAAGACCATGTGTTGGCAAAAATAAGACAAAAAGTTTAACATGTTATACCGATAATGTGTCCTGTGCCCAAAACCCATTGGTTCTTGGTTATCAGCCCAAAATCCTGATCAATGCTAAGATTAAAACATGGTTTTGTGTTTATAGACATTGATAATTGAAGTTATTGGACAAGTAGGTTTTACAAAATTCGCCTGCTTTAAGCTGCTTTAAGATGGTATTTTTTGTTGTTGTTGGGTGTTTTAATGGTGGGTGACATCCATCTCCTGACATTGTCAGTCCTTGGTAAGAAAGCAGGTCAGATAGCTTTGTAGATACCAAAGAGTTTGTTATGCTTAGACGTTATCTTGGTCCACCACATCATCTTGGACACAAGGAACCCTGAGTGACTAAATTTCACATTACATAATAACATAATATTGTTATGTTGGACAGGTTGGTTGGAACCAAAACAAGAGTCATGTAGAGAAGACCTTCAAATAAAAGATGGTGCACAAGAGATGCTGTTGGAGCCAAGGGTTTCTGTTGTTGGCATAGATTGTAGTAGATGGAGGACGTTGAAGCCAGTGTTATACCAACGTGTGTATGGATACAACTTTTTTTTGTAGAGTTGATTAGAGAACTTTCTTCATTGTGCAAAGTTTTTGGTTTTTGGTGACTTATTACGATTCTTTACTACAGTCTGGCACGATCAAGGAAAACCAAAAGCCGGTCAAGTTGGTGTTCAGCTGCCACCATCTATAAATTGTTACATTTACACGAAACATATCTAAGCGTCGTTTTTATGAAGGATATACACAAACGCTTAAAAAAAGAACTCATATTATAATAATTGAAATTGTGTCATGAGTGGAGTGCCGACACTTTATTACTTCTGACAAGTTCCGTCGTTTTAAGGAGCAGGCATGAAACAGAATTGTTGAATAGGTTTCTGTCGCCTCTTCAATGAGATCTTGGCCCCAAACCACATGGCAGCGTTCTCCGACATTGGCCAAGAGACCCGAGTTGAGGATTATATTTTCTGCTCTAATCCAAAATTGTACATTATACCAATTTGGAAAGTTCAACCATTCTCAGCATCCCAATTAATTCAACCGGTTCCACCTTAATGGGATGAAACAAAAGGCAAAATTCTAAAAGCAGAGCCCAAGGTACATTTATTCCACATGATAACTGGTATTTCCATCGTAAATCAAGCTTCCAGCGTATGTACGACAATTATCTCCTTTTTAATAAGGGGAAAAAATTGTCTTATTTCCAATTAGGGGTGGAGAGGAGCTCAAGATAGATTTAAATTTGAATCCAAACCAGCAAAGGGTTCATAAGCTTATCCTGGATTGAGTCCTTTTTTTTTCCTCCTTGGAAAAATCCCGACCTCTGTTACGGTTCTAGATGTCAGTTGGATTCATTCTGTGCATTAATATATAAATTGGATTAACGTAGAAGTTTGCTAATCAAGTTTGGCAAGTTAGCACAAATTTGTTTCGGTGTTTCCAAGTGATCAGGATCTCGGTAGATCAAGTAGGAAATCTGCTCCAAGGTTGGACGTGATGGAATTTTGTCTTTTTTTTTTCTTTTCTATGTTACTATTTGGTAACAATTCTGTTACTATATGGTGAAATCGTAAACATGCACTTGGTTGCCCCGGAGATTGCACCAGTAATATCACTTTGGAACCAAATGCTTTTTACAGCTATATGTGTAATTTGACGCCATGGGAGATCGCGTTACACGCATGTCATGGAGTGATGTGTGTGTCGGCTGAGCTCTGTCCTAGATACATGAGTTTTCCCAAAATAGATTCCCTTGGTCAGAAAGTGTTACTTTTTTACCAATTCTTGGAGATGAGATTGTTGTTTTTTTATGTACCTCTTCTCTCATGCTCGTCCAGCCAATGGAGGCCTTAGGACTGCATGTCTCATTATCCTGAGATAACTTTACATAGCTGTTGGCCTTCAAGCCCCATATGAGCCATAATGATTACCAAGAGGGGTCTCAGTTTACCTATACATTTTTTTTTTTTGCCTCGTTGATAAAATTTCACCACTAATGGGGGCAGTCTGAACGTTTATGAAGCAAAGCCCCGACTAAATACATTATCTCTCTATGTTGCCTCTGCCAGACCCAATAGCTGGAATGAGTGTCTCGTGGAATTATTTTTATTGGTAACCTTCTCGTCATTTACAGAACGAAATGCTGACACGTTGAAAACCTATCCTGTTAATAGCTCTAAATCTGTCATTGTGTACTCAAGCCCATTCTCAAAATATCCAAGCTCTTTTATACCGTTGCTGCTTCTTCTTCTTTTTTTTTTTTTTTTACAAAACTCAGAATCAGAATAAATGAGAACAGATGTCGATGTGATTAATCCAAGGTGCTCCCAGAATGGGGGTAACTGGTCTTAACCCTGTGGGTGCTGGAAGACCTCGATCTACTCTCTGATAGAAGCAGCAGTAACTTCCGGATCAACATCCTCGAGAACTTGGAAAGTTAACTGAGCCCTGAGTCTTTAAGACGTTAGACCTTAACAGCCAATCGAGTTCCTCTAAGTAACTCATGGATTGATGTATCTAACTGCTACCAGATCGGCCCCGTTCGGCCCGTCTAGCCGACTCAAACCTTAGTCGTTGGTCTCGTCTTAGATTCAGGAGCCTTATGCCTATCTCTCACTGTGTTGACCTCTACCATGTCTTCTAGGATGTCGTACCCCTTATCTACTACCCTTTCAGTAAAGTAAACCTTCCTTATATTACCTCTTAGCATCTGATCCTCTAGATTATGACCGCTTGTTCAAACATTTCTCCTCCTTGAAATAATACAACTGGGATACTCAAATATTATCAAGTTACTAGGAGTCATCTCCATAATGTGAGAATTCCCCGATTTACCCTAATATTAATTTACCCCAACAAGTAACCCATGGGTCAAACACTGACAGTTCCAAGCTACGCGTGTAAGAAAATGTACAGTATGATGACCAGAGAATGCTATATCTTCCTTGTACTAATCTTTGTAATATTTGTCTATTCAATCTCCTTTTTTTGGTTTTAAATTCTTTTTTTCCATATCTTGATGACTTTTGCAGCCGCTCACTGACGCTGAACACTTTTTGAAAAGCAACTCTCTTTATTTTGCTACAATGTTATCCATTGCAGTCAATAGTAACATATTTAATAAAAATGCCAACGGCCCCTTAGAAAACCAAGGAAAGGTACTTTGGCAATCGCCAAATTTTGAGGATGATATGTATGACATCATCATGCCATATCTGTAAATATTACACTTGTTGGATTGACACTGTGCGGATTTTACTTCCCATAAAAAATAGAGGATTTTGTGGGTATCACAGGCAAAGTGTACGATACTGTGACAGATCATTAAAATGCGCAAAGGATTTCAGACTAAAATTTTCCAGACGCCCCAAATACCTGTTTTTAAATATATTGAAAGCTGAAAAAGAGAATTTATTTATAAGTATAATAATACTTTCCCCCCTTAGTTCATTTTTACAATTTAAATTGCCTTATAATTTACTAAATCTACATGAGCAATAATGATCAATTTTGTCAGCATCATTCACACCTTTTATTAATTTAACATAGTTGAATAAATGTGAATGTTCCGAGGAGTTGATTGGGAATAGAATTTAAAAGTGACAGTTAGATTATAGGGTGTTTAAAGAGAAAAAAATGGCTCTTTCAAAAGGTACCTAGTAATTTAATTCTTGTTTGAAATTATTATAATTTATTACGGCTTGTGGGTTCTAATGAATATCTACTATTAAGTGAAAGGGAGAAATGGAAACTAAGATTAGCAAATTCTAACTCCACTCCCACTAACAGCGAAGAATGAAATTGCATCGGAGGGAACGAGAGGCCAGAAACTCTGACGCCCAGCGCTCCTAACACGTTAACTGCAAGGTTCTGAAGTTCCTAAGCTATATATATATATATATATATATATATATATATACATACATTACCACTCAAAGGTTTGGTGTCACTCAATGTCACTTTATGGAAAACAAGGAAATTTCTGGCTGTAACATAATTGCAAAAGGGTTTTCTAACCATTAGTTAGCCTTTTATACTTAAACTTGGATCAGCGAATACAACGTGCCATTGGAACACAGGAGTGATGGGAGTGATAAAGGGCCATTGGAACACAGGAGTGATGGGAGTGTTAAAGGGCCATTGGAACACAGGAGTGACGGGAGTGATAAAGGGCCATTGGTACACAGGAGTGATGGGAGTGATAAAGGGCCATTGGAACACAGGAGTGATGGGAGTGATAAAGGGCCATTGGAACACGGGAGTGATAGGAGTGATAAAGGGCCATTGGAACACAGGAGTGATGGGAGTGATAAAGGGCCATTGGAACACAGGAGTGATAGGAGTGATAAAGGGCCATTGGAACACAGGAGTGATGGGAGTGATAAAGGGCCATTGGAACACAGGAGTGATGGGAGTGTTAAAGGGCCATTGGAACACGGGAGTGATGGGAGTGATAAAGGGCCATTGGAACACAGGAGTGATGGGAGTGACAAAGGGCCATTGGAACACAGGAGTGATGGGAGTGATAAAGAGCCATTGGAACACAGGAGTGATGGGAGTGATAAAGGGCCATTGGAACCCAGGAGTGATGGGAGTGTAACACAGCTACAATAGTCATTTACAACATTAACCTCGTCTGCGCTGGATTTCAGATCCATTTCATGTTATTTTAATGGACAAAATTTGCTTTTCTTTCAAAAACACGGACATTTCTAAGTGACCCCAAATGCTTGAATGGCAATATACATATATATATATATATACAGATGTATTCAGTAAACAGCAGGCTTTGACACTCTGGACTAATGCCCGACATCATTCCGGATGTAATGTTCCTGTCATATCTGGTCGTCAGTCACGCTTACGTCATCAGGCGGCCACCGGCCTTAAACTGCCGCGACCGCCTTGTGATTCCCAGTCTGGCCCCGGTAGAAACGTTTCCTGAGGATCCGTCGCATCATTTCTGGAGCTTTATGACAAATCTTTGCCCCTCCGGCTCTCTTTCCTTGTTTTTAACCTTTGAGATGTTTACATGTCCGAGAGAAACAATCCCGAGGAGCGTCGTCTATTACAGTTCAAAGATCTTGGTTGTTTATAGGAAGAATGAGATTTTTATGGACATTGGTTTTTTTTTAAACTATTTAAATAATATTCACCCTCTTTTAATGTATTTTCAAAATTATTTAAAACCCACAAAAGCAGAGAAAACCCCGCAGAATAGCGACTGTGGATCTTAAGCAGAAGTAGTCGGATCTGCAAAAAAAATTCTGTTCTATAATCTATCTTTAGTTCTGTTCCATAATTTATCAAACTTCCCATTTTTTGGGGAGATTCACCAGCGTTCAAGTCACTTCTGGAGAAGTTGGACGCTCGGCTTATCCATGAACGTACTTCATAGCAATGACCTTGTGGGTTAAAGTCGCATGGCACATTGGCACTCTCCAGCTGTACACATGGTATCCGTCGGGGTACGGTCGCGCACGGTCTCATCACCGCAGGCCCGGACATATGTTGAATTTTCTTTCTTTCTTTTGACATTAATCCCGTTCACCAGCTGTTCTGCCAGCTGCTTTCTCCAGATTTTTCATTTTTTTTTTTTATTTTTTTTTTGCTATTTAGTAGAGGGCACAGTGCGCCGATTCAAAACAATTGTATCCAGATCGTGGCCAAATTTCTGGGGATTCCCAGGATTTTTTTTTTTTTTTTAAAGTAAAATAATATTCCAATTTTTTTTTCTAATTTATCATATATTTTTTTTAATTTTAATTTAATATTGTGGGAATTTCTTCTCAAATCTCCCTGAAAATTCCTAAAAATAAAACCCCTCGTCTGTTTAAAGCATTTGGAACTTTTCCTGTTGGAAGGTAATTTCGTATCCATTCTTGCTTCTTGTAACACGTTCACGCTTTGTGTTTTTTTTTTTTTGTTGGCGGATATTTTTTCGTGCCTTAGAGTTCTGTAAAGCATTGTCCCGCTAATTGAGTTTGATCTGCCTGTTAAATACTGGTCATACTACAACGTACCCGGACGAGCGCTATGGATTTCTCACTTCATTCTCCAGATGATTTCTCCATGCGCATGATGTCAAACATCTGCACGGGGAGCCTACGGGGAGCTGGAAACGCATTAACTCGGCCAAGGCGGCCGCGGCGAACAATAGCGATCGGACATTCCTGCGAAGGAGAAGCAGCCGTTATCCCTTATCCGGCCGTGAGAACAATCGTAACAAACTCCGAATAATTCATTTCGCCGTGCTGTGTTTTTCTTGGCCCCGTACGTATCAAAATCAGATCCTATATCCGTGTTGTGATGTCATATGTTAGGGGAAGCGGGTAACAGTTGCACAGATTACACAGAACCTGTGCATACATAAAGATACATATGTGATGTATCTATATGATCAGATGTGATTTTTTTTTTTTTTAATAAAAATAAAATTAAGTGGTCGAAATCTCACCCGCGCAGGAAGTGGAAAGCGCATTATGACATCATAATATGAATACTTTGTTCATGTGTTCTCTAAAGCACGGGAGGCTCTTGTTTAATCTTCTGACTATAACGCCATTATTTACAGGTCTCAGCTGGATCATTTTATAAAAATAAATAAATCGAATCCTCTGCCTGACGCATTTTATCAGACCTTATATGCAAATAAGAGAAACAGCTCATAAGCATATGCGGTCCAATTGGTCACATATTAGTAAACGGGGGAGCTGGCGCATGTGTGAGGTTATTGGGTAACCAGCTGAAGTGATGAAGTCTTATTGCATTCTGATTTTGAATCGGCTGATAAAATATTAAAGAAACCTTAATTTATATTTTTAACACATTCCTCAAAAGTACTAAAGAGTGGATTTTGATGTTACCAAGTGTTTCATGTTTACTGATGATAAAAGAAAAAATATTTTGCCATGATTTTAATGTTTTAAAAATAATATACAATAAGTAATACATATTTATGATGATAATAATAATAATAATAATAAATAAAACAATCCAAAGAAGTTTTTTAAAAAAAACCCCAATAATATTATAGAATGTTATCATAGACATTTGCATTCAAAATATCTTATTATCTAATAAAAAAATAATAGGATTATTGTATATTATACAATATATCATATATTATGATTGGAAGATTTGATGGATTCTTCCTTAAAGCGTACAAAGGTTGCTACAATTAAAATTCCGCCTGTGTTACTATTTTGGATAAGATCAGCTGTACCAATCCACATGTACCCCCCCCCCCTTTTCATAAATGTATCTGTTCTATTTATAGGGCATCGTGTTTCCCTTCGGTGGCCACAGGGGAAAAAAAAAAATAAAAAAAAATAAATAAAAATAATTAAAAAAAAAAATAAGAATAAAAAAAAAAAAAAAATACCCTACAGGTGACTAATATAAGTTAGTTCACTAAGTGGAATAATGAATAGTATTAGGTGTCAATTAAACGAAGCTTTCCTAAGGTGCAGGTGCTACAGATAGCGGTGACACATTTCAAGTATCGACGCCACTTCACCCAGGCATATGAACAGCCCCATTTGCATATTAAAAAGCTGAAAATTATTTAACAGAAGCAAAAGTCTTTTAGAGATGATGGAGGTTATTAAAACTGTTGACAAGAAAGAAGGTAATTGCCTGAAAATGAGAGATGACATTCAGCTATACACAGGCTGCGTTGTTTTGTTGCATTGTGAAGCCGTGTCTAACCTATTACATTGGGATTGCTCCTATGCAATTAGGCACTTTTTGTCCTTTCTTCAATACGGCTGTGATTATGAGGGATTGGAGAACACTTGGCATATTGAATGTCTGTTGTTGTTATAACTTCATCACCAAATGACAAAACACATTTTCGTGTCCTGCGCTTTCTTTTGTACGTTTCGAGATTCCGTGATTATAATATTCAGAGGGAGACAATGCGTTTCGCGGCGGCTGGCAGGTCTGAACGCCCGTTCGAGAGGCATATATACGTGGGCGCTGCGCGTTTAAGGAGCGGAGGTGAATTGTGGAGAATTGGCGCGGCCCCCCCTGCGGAGAATGTGCCAGGGGTGGCCGGGGGCATAGGCGGTGTGGGTGGCTACCCGCAGCACGGAGGTGGCCACCATAAAAGGATCTCCTATGTCCGCCATCAAATCCGCGCAGGAGGGGGCAATGGCACCTAGATCTTAACCAGGGCAGTGCCACCAGCTTCCCCCTCCATGATGTCATATCCTGGCACTCCGACACATGGCGCCAGGTGGAAATACTATACGGCCCGGCCTTCATAGTATGAATGCGCCGGCTGGGGAAATCCTCTCTCTTTTACCCGACCTATTGAGCAGCGGCGCAACAGGAAGCCTGATCACCCAAGACTGCGATTGGCTCCCTGTTATGCTGCCCCCCCGGGACCCACCCCCTAGCCGCCCCCTGGGAGGGGATTGTATTGTATTTCATGGATTGTATGTAATGTAACCAAATTCTCAACCAAACAGCCATCACTACTAACAACCATCACTACGTTTTAACTCATTTCCCCGGGAACGCCCGACATAAATAACTAATAGATACATTTAGAAATCTGTAACATTTTGCAACTTTTCACCCTGAAATTAAATGTTTCCATATATTTTTTTTTACTTGTTTAGTGGATTTTTTTTTAACGTTTTCATAAAACGTTCATAAAAGAATCGCATCCCTTCTCTTTTTTTTTGTAGTTTTAGTGTCAATAATGCATATTTTGAATGTTTAGTGACTTAAATACTTTGTATCAAAAACTATATTTTATTATTTATTTATAATTAATTATTAAGTTAACATATATCGTGTTTATTATTTTATTCTGATTGAACCCACTTCGTGTTTATTTAGACTTTGAAGATTCCTCTAAATTCTCTTTTCCGACAAATATTTGCGATTGGAAAAATTCTCTCCTCGGCGCAGGAATTACCATTTTTAAGCCGCTAACTAATCTCTCACCTAGAACACTAGAACGCAGCAGGGTTATTTGAAAAATAAAGTTGTTCTAGGTGTAAGAGTTTTTTCCCCGCCCCAGAAATAAATCATTTTTTGGTAGTAAATGAATGCTTTCTAAAACAAATCTTGGTTTTACGTTGAAACGTTTGGCTTTTTTTACTAAAACCCCGTTAAAACGCAGCATGTGTTTCACTTTAGTATTTCTTTGGCTTCACGTATTTTGATTTACTGTTTTAAATGTATTAAGGGGTAATCCACACGGTTACCGGGTACCACCGCCTGGGCGAAGGATGCGGTTAAATGACTAAGTACGTGAAGCGCTTATATTTCCACACGTCTTAATACACTGTTTCATGTATATATTAACTAAAATCTTGGGTCTGTTGGTGCCGTGAGGAATGATCCTCTGCTATTTTAGGCTCTGCAGAGTCCAACTCTCAGTTTGCTCAGCCAATCGGGGCTATCGATCCAGTAATAGATTCTACATTTCTACATATTTTATAGAAAATCTGCCGGCCCCATTCGGCCCCCATCTAGTCGCCCGTTTCTCGTGCTGTAACGACTCAAACCTTAATCAGTCGTCGGTCTCGTCTTAGATTCAGGAGCCGTATGTCTATCCCATGCGTGTTTAATCCCCTCACTGTATTACCCTCTACCACCTCTGCTGGGAGGCTGTTCCACTTATCTACCACCAATACACAATCAATATAGAGAAAGTGGATATAGCTGTATTGGTCCAAGAGAAGAGTCTTTTGTTAAAGATTATAGGATTAAACATTTAACCTTTGAGAGCTCAGAGATTTTACCTCCAGATCAAATTAAATTATCTTTTTTTTTTAAATAAACCTAAAATCCTTGTGTCATCGTTGAATTTTATAGCCGGGGGTATTTTACGCGGCTGCTTAAAAACATGGCTTTCTGGAAAAAAGCGTATCGTTCCAGCAAAATAGGCCACAGAAGATCCCATTGACATTTATTATTAATTCATAGCTTCACTTGCGTCTGATGCTATTTTTTCCTCCCCAAAACATGAAAGTAACATTTTGAAACAGATCGCTCAATAAACGTGGGATCCGTATCGGGTATACCTATAATACATGTTCCGGGGTCGACAATAGTCGCTGTCCGTGTCCTACCTACCGCCTTATAAAACTGCTCCAGCCAATCACAAATTAGAATGTGTTAACCCTTTGAGCACCGAGACCTCGCCACTAAAAACAAAACCCCACAAAAGTTTTAATTCTCCCATCGATCCACAAATGGTTAATATAAACCAAGATAACCCATTATGTTCAGGATTAAAATTACGGGGCCCCTGATAATTCTTCCTCACCTTAAAAAAATGAAATACCCCCCCCCCAACTCTCTCTGGACCCTTAAATATCAATATAATTGAATTTAGCCTCAGATGTATCCCGAATGTCTTCAGCTCCTGAATGCGAGGGTTATGTACACGGCACTAATATATTTCTGCGCCGCTCGCCGCGGGGGAAATAGAATTTCACTAATGGTTTGCCGGCGGCTGTTGGGGTAACTTTTCTCTGCATTTCAATAGAGGGTATCGTGTGACGTGAAGAGCTTGGAAGTTAATAAAATCTAAGGGTTAATAAAATTTTAAGGGTGTTTTTAAAAAAAAAAAATGTTTTTCTACATTTTACTATTAATATTATTAATTAAAAAAATATATAAATAATATTAATTATAATAAATATATAATTATAATATATTAAAATTATTTCATGATTAATTACGATACACAGAAATGTAGATGGGCGTAAAGGGAAAAAACCATGTAAAGTATAAAAAAGTAACCATATTCCATTCCTAATACTCACTGGTGGTGGATAAGTGGAACAGCCTCCCAGCGGAAGTGGTAGAGGGTAATACAGTGAGGGTATTAAACATACATGGGATAGACATACGGCTCCTGAATGTAAGACGGGACCAACGACTGATTAATGTTTGGGTCTTTACAGTGGGAGAAACGGGCGGACTAGACGGGGGCCGGATGGGGCCGATCTGCCGGTGGGGTCTGGGTAAACCGGTTCTGTTTTGCGGTGAATCGGTGTTTTTCAGCCTCTCGGGAGCGCATTGTCTTTTAATCTATAACTAATGGGGATGTACTTTAGCACGCGGCGTGTAACGGCAGATCCCGACAGCTTGTTTAAAGAACATTTTATTGTTTGCTGTTTAAACTAAAGGTCGTAATTACCCCGGAATTATTGTACTCAGCTCTTTATAAACCAGTAGACACAAACCTAGGGGCAATTACGCCGTGTGTAGGAAGGCTGGTGTTGTTGATGGCAATACATCAGATTTTTGCTGGTTTAACTCTTCGGGCGCTCCGATGCCAAGAGCCAATTACATTCACCGGCACCTCGTCCAGCCAAAAAATTTTTACAACTGTGCCTGTGGTTAGTTGCGGTTTCTTTAACAGACGAACAAAGGTGTTCAGCGGCGCAATTGCAACGTAAACATGTTTTTCTATTTTTTTTTACAAGATCTGAACAGCATTTTTTTTTTATAATTTTTTTTTATTTTTTTGGATAAGGTTGCAAAGGAAAACGCGTCTGGATGAATGGCGTTTTATGAAGCAGGTTGGCACGCATCTGAATTAAATATTATTTGCGCTCTCTTTTTTTTTTCTCTCTCACATTGTGCGCATTGTGGGGATGGAAAGAAGGAGACGTGGGGGCGTTTTAATAAAGACGCGGAATCTCTGACGATCCGTGGAAAATAAGAGCTCTTAGAGATGAACCCTTTCAAAGCCAGGAGGGGGTAGGTAAAGCCGTGCATTGCCTTAAATAAACTATGCACGCTCTGGAAATGATTGGGTTAATCCGAATATTGCTTGGGTTATTATTTATTTATTTATTATTATTATTATTATTTATTTTTTTTAAAGGGGTAAAAATATATTGAAAAAAAAAATTGCAGGCGGTGGATATTTTGGTGTATTTGGTATATATTAGACGTTTCATTTATAGGGAATCGTCAGCCTTTGTCTTTTTTCTAGAATTGTACAGGTTTATGGTGTAGCTGCAGCAGAAATTTTAAGTAGAAGATATAATTTTTAGAGCTCATTTTTAATATGTTTCTGAACAGACCCTGACATATCATGTTTTTAGGAAAAAAAATACATTTTCTCTAATATTATTTAAAAAAACAACAGAAAATAAGAATGTTATTAAAAATAACTACCTTATATGTACCGGTAAATATCACCCAAAAAAGTCCTCTCATGGCCTTTTTGGACATCGATACCCAAGAAGCTGACATCTACCTATTATGATGCTACAATTTCCATGATACCCCAGCTTGGTGTACCCCAGTTAGGAGGCTGCTAGAGCATTATAGGAGTTGTAGTTTGGGGACTGATTGATTTAATATGTTTCTATAAATATAGAATTTAAAGGGTTAACTCTCTTAGCATTATTAACGCCATCCACTACATTTTTAACATTGCGCTAAGCACCACCGTGCGGACATTTGCGGTAAAATTCAGGACTCTACTCCCCCCGGCGCCCAAGCAGTTAAATCAAATAATGTCTATTTTCATTTTGTGGCGATTGCTTTATTTTGACTTACTGTGAAACTGAGATCCCCACCGCAGGAACAAGACCCTACGGCAGAGCCTGCTTTCTAGTGGGCAAAACCAAAAAGGAATTTGGGGCTTTTAGACATGTGTCTAGTTGTGTTTTTTTCCCCCCAAAAGAAAACATCTTAGTCAAGTTATAATATCTTTAACAATGCAGCCGACTCCAAACGCGTGGGGTCGCTTTTCATCAGTCACATAAAACCAAAGGGCGCGTAACGTCTACCGATCTCGATATAAAGCATGGCTTGTAAAATACGCACCCAGGGAAGAACTGAAACGTAACAAAATAGGGGTGTCGTTACTAAAAGCAGCTGATTTATATATTTTCTAGGTCAGGGATGACCAATGACACTCAGGAACGACCCTCGGAGTGACTAGAATGGTTTGTTCCATCATTGTCCAAGGAGATCCTTCTCAAAAGTTGTCCCTCATGTCCACTCTTAAGAAGTTGGGTTTTCTTGATAATAAAAAAAAAGGCTTCCTCCTTTTGGTCACCATCTTTACATCCATCGGTGGCAGCCAATTGGTGGACAGTTGTGGCTCCGTGAGAATGGTACGGTCCTGGGCAGAAGCCCCTCTTGCTCGATGGAGAAGGTGACCTTGAATGGTGGAGCACTCAAATTAAAGGTTTTTTGGGGTGTTTTGGGAGAAGACAGCATGAAGTAGGCCCTACACATTAAACTGTCCTGTCCATCAGCTTTAAACGCTGCTTCTGTCAGAGAAGCCGTAAAAATTTTTGAGGATTAGACAGAATGAATGGTTCAAAAATGGTATCGAGCATCATGGCCCTGAATTTCTTTATAGCGTTCAAGGTCAAAGACGCTCTGTAGCTTAAAGTCATCCTCAAAGCATGTGGCGAGTTCTTTTGAACCTAGCGTCGGAGTTCCAACCCTCGTCGAAAGACACTCTTGCTTTTGGAACGGTGTAGATTTGCTTTTGGAACGGTGTAGATTTGTGAACATTTCATCCTTAAGTGTTGGAATAAAAAATAATACATTATATTGTCATTTTATCCTGTCATTTGTAGCGAGCTGCAAACACATAATTACAGAGCGGATTGCCAGGAACGGAGTGCGTGCCGTACGTTGCGCCAACCTAATTGTGCGTGGAGTGAAAGCGCATATCCTGTGGTCGCGGCTGCCTCTGCTGGAACGGGGCGAGTCAATGTTACAGATCTGCTGAAATCTAAACAATGTATCTGTGGCTTAATGCAGTCTGGGCAACGCGTTTCACCTCTCTGTGCCACTCAAGAGCTTGAACGGCATAGAAACATAGTATCTGCCGGCAGATCGGCCCCCCTTCGCCTCTGGTCATCAGGCTTAGATAATAACCTTATAGAATAATTGTAAATCTTGTAAACTGTGAGTTAAAGGAAAAAATAAAGGGTTCTATTATTTTACCTAAAAACAATAATATTAGGTCCTTCCGTTACGATATTAAGTAGCGTTTGGAAGCCTCTTCTCTGCGCAGACGTCGGAGGTCTCCAGACCGTTATCCCAAACAGTTGCCGCATTCCGCGCTGGGCAAATGCCGGAGGATCGCGCGGCCGCCTCGCGCAGGATCTCTGTTGTTGTTTATATGTGCCTCCTGTACGGGGAAACCCGACCTTCCTATAAGTACAGCGCGAGGAACATCTCACGGACAATTCTCGGGCAGCAGACGACTATTTTAGGACAATTATTTCAAGCAAGCGTTATCGGCAGGTTCTGTCTGCTCTGTTTCCGGAACAATCGTTAAAAAGTAAAAGTAAATATTTGTTTTTCTTTTGTAAATATTTACATTCGTTTCGCTTCCGTTTCCGGAATCCTAAACTTTATGATGTCATAATGAATTACTCACAAGATTCTAAAGTTCTAACTTGTTTATTGTTTTGAATTTTTCGAAAGGGTAAATATACGCTTTTGCTACTTTGTATTTACAAACATGTAACAATTGTATCAAAGCTTTATGGCGTTAACCCCCGCGTGACCGCGACGCGACGGCTTGTGGAAAATATCCATTTTCACTCGCGAAGGCCGTGATATTTTCTTTTATGCTACTCGTTTTTCTTAAGTGCTTTCTTTATCTCAAGGAAATCTGGAGGACAGAATTCACGGGAGGCTTATAAAGAAGCCTGCCAAAGATTGAGCAGCAGAGCCAAAGGTGCTACCACGCCTCGCGCATGTATAAAAAAATCGCATCACCTCGCCGTAAAATTTAATTGACATCATTGTTTAAATAATTCACATTTTTATAGGTTCATCATGTCATGAAATGAGGTTTAACTCTCTGTATGATTCACGCGTAACCTACAGATGTTTCTAAAGAAGCGTCAGCAAAACGCTACGTAACGGTATTGAAAAAGATGAGTTTCTCAACAATCCAGATTATATCATACATTTTGGGGGACGAATATTTTTGTTAATAGGGTTGGGATAATGGGACTCTACTATTGGTCAGCCTATACCACTAGACTGCTTCCTATTGGCCGATGACATGACCATGTCCCATTGTCAGTGGCTGCCCATACTAGTCTTCCATTGACTGAATTCAGTGAGACTCCATTAATTAGTTGGCTGCAGAATACATATTTTAAAATGTATTTTGGGCAGCTTGGCCAAAATGCCCCAGGAGTATAATCACATGATAAGGAAGATACCCCTTTCTTATGGCTCATGGTATTCAATGTTAAACCTTTTTCTTTTTGTGAAATGTCATTACCATCTACCACTTCTGCTGGGAGGCTGTTCGGCTTATCCATCACCCTCTCTATATACAGGAGCCGTATGTCTATCCCATGCATGTTTAATCCCCTCACTGTATTACCCTCTACCACTTCTGCTGAGAGGCTCAGTAAGGTAAATCAACAAATAATAATTATGATCGGCTCTAATATCACAGCATTTAAGATCTTTCCAACCAAAGACTTTAAGCTTTTCCTAATGTTTTCCCCATCTAGTTTTTTCCTTTCTCTTCCCCAAATCTCCTCTTATTTATTGGCATAAACAGACCTTCATGTTTAGGTTGAACTAATATTTGCAGAAATCCCTTCCGCACGTCCTCAAGCAAATGAGGCAAATATTAACCATGCGCCCACAGTATTGTGTATGTATAAATATTTAATTAACTTTTCAAATTGTCTAATTAGAATAAATTGCCATTTAATAAGTTATGGTGAGTTATTTAAATAGCAAATGACAGAGAGTATCGGATGGTAAATCTGTATCAGTTATGTTGTATTATTAATGACTTACATGTGACTTTTGGCTTAATATGAAGAAGAAAAAAAAAAAGAAATCTTTTGGTGACAATCAAATGTATGTGTCGCTAAGAGCTGGAACGCTGTAACGTTGGGTAGAAGAGGCATTTTTTATGAATATATTACAAAGTGGTCATTAGGGTTTAACCCCAGTCTCAGGGTTTTGGGGTAAACGTGTAGATTCTCAGGATTTGTACCCCAATGTCAGGTCTCAGGGTGAATGAGTAAATAATTAGGGTTTTTACCCCAATGTCAGGTCTCAGGGTGAATGGGTAAATTCTAAGGGTTTTTACCCCAGTGTCAGGTCTCAGGATGAATAGGTAGCTGTCTCAGGGTTTTTACCCCTCTTTCTACAGTCTCTGGGTGAAGGGGCACATATTGGGGGTCACACAGTCTGGAGCTAACTCTACGTATTCTCTTCCGATTTAATGATATCTGAGCATCACGATTGGTGCTTTTTCTCCCTGCTATAACACAGCTGGAATCCCTGCTTGAATACTGGTGACTTCATTCTGAGCTTCTTTCTCTCCCAACAAGTCGTTGTTTCCATAAGGGCCATTATTGTCACCATATTGGCTGCCACTATTGGCGAGTCACTACAACAGGATCTATGTAGGGAGCTAATAAAGGGTTAATATTTGTAAAAGTCTTAGGGTCACCTATGCTTCTCAGTCTGTCCAGAAAAGGGAAATGAAACATTTCATGCCAAAATCTTAACATTTGACCTCGAAGGGCCAGTCCCTACAACTCAACTACAAATTCTCTATCTAGTGGACGAACCGCATACGGTACTTAGTGCCGTAAAACTGTTACGATTATTTGATGTATATACGTATATGTAACGATACCAAAGCCCCTGCGCAGAACTCACTGCTACATCCATCACAGAGTATGGTTTACGGCATCTTCCAAGTCAATAAAAAGGGTTATTGTGTATTTTATACGACTATAAAAGTCTACAGAATCAGCCGCGCTCCCCTCCGGCACAAAGACCCCAAAAGCAATGTGTGTTACAAAGAAGGGGGCGTTATTGGGTTAAATCGTTGGTCGTATCCGGCAGCCATAACCTACTTGCTACTTTGTTTCCTTGCGATACGTTTAGGAAACCAACGTTCCGATTTTCTTTCTGATTCTAACTTCGCTTACGATTTCTAAGCAACGTGTCCTGTAAATACACAAATAGTTCACTGATTAAAGTTAACGCGCACGAGGCTCGCATCATTATTGTCATTGATACGGTGGATATAAATATCTCTCCTCGTACAGCGGCTGTTTATTACGGCTTGAAAAGTCAAAGCTGATTTTGCATAATAATATTTGACATTTTGGGCTTTGAAGATCGTCTTGTGATCCACATTACGGTTTTCATTCATGTACGCCTCCAATATACCAATATATATGTGTGTATAGATGTACGTGTGCATATGTGTGTGTGTATGTATATGTGTGTATGTGCATATGTGTGTATGTGTGTGTGGATATATGTGTATGTGTGTGTATGTATGTGTGTATGTGCACATGTGTGTATAGATGTATATGTATGTGTGCATATGTGTGTATGTGTGTATATATGTATGTGTGTGTGCGCAGAGAAATATTTGTGCGTATGTGTGTGTATATATGTATGTGTGTATAGATGTATGTGTGCATATGTATGTGTGTGTGTGCATATGTGTATATGTATGTGTGTGTATATGTGTATATGTATGTGTGTGTGTGTATATGTGTATATGTATGTGTGTGTGTGTGTATATATGTGTATATGTATGTGTGTGTATATGTGTATATGTATGTGTGTGTGTGTGTATATATGTGTATATGTATGTGTGTGTGTGTGTATATATGTGTATATGTATGTGTGTGTGTGTATATATGTGTATATGTATGTGTGTGTGTGTATATATGTGTATATGTATGTGTGTGTATATGTGTATATGTATGTGTGTGTGTGTGTATATATGTGTATATGTATGTGTGTGTGTGTGTATATATGTGTATATGTATGTGTGTGTATATGTGTATATGTATGTGTGTGTGTGTGTATATATGTGTATATGTATGTGTGTGTGTGTGTATATATGTGTATATGTATGTGTGTGTGTATGTATATTTAAAAAAAAAAACAAGAGAAATTTTAAATTCTACCAGAATTCTAAATGTGTAACCATTAATATTTAAAAAAAATAATTATTATTTATTGGTAAAAATGAAAAGTTTTGGCCTCGTGTCTTTCAAAAACTGCTTTCAGATACAACTTTATTGTGAAAATGTAAAACTATAAGTAAAAATATTTGCTGCTCATCTATTTTCAAAGTAATGTAAAATGTATTTTTTTTCCACAAGTAGTGACCATAACGCTTCACAGTATATTTTTAGATGAACGCAAGAAGAGGCGCCATTAATTAATATATAATGGCCCATAAACCATGGGGTGTGTTTAATATTTAAATAATAATTTGTACAAGAATACAGAGATTCATTATAATTACAGTTTATTAATAATCAAGCCATAAAAAAAATTTACATTTTTGATTAAAAAACCCAAAGCATTTAGGGTGTGAATAACGGGCTTTTTTTCGTGTTTCTTTCCGTAAATGTTCTTATCTCAGAGAAAAAAGTTGTAGCGACCTTTTGGTTTTTGCAGGTACCGAGCGAGCGCAGGTTTTGTAATAAAGCTGGATTGCATTAGGTTCCGGAATGTTGGTGATAATCTCTCCCCGTTCCCTGCTTATCATTTACTCCAGCAATGCATTGGATTCCAGCCATTCCAGCAAACGAACCTTAATTATTCTCCACTCCATGCGCAGGGTCTGAAGACAAACTTTGCATCTAATATCTACCCCTTTCCTACCCCTTACAAGATCAAGGAATTACATCCTCTAGGCTTCGGCCCATTTAAATGGGACCTAATAAATATTTTATAATATTTTATTATTATTATTTTATTATTATTTATTTATTTATTTTTTTTTTACATTTTATTTCAGCTTAATACCGGGTTTAATTTAAGTGATTAAATTTCTTTACCATCCCCTTTTTACACGGATAAAAATGTATAAAACAGTCTTAATCTTAACAGTTCTTGATCCATTAAATGTAGGGTCAAATTTACTCTCTAGCTGGCCGAGCCACAAGGAGTTAATATATTTCTAAAAAAGTAAAACAAATATTACAAATATATTAATTTATAAATACCTTTATGAAGGTATACTTACTACATATAATTTTTTTTAATTTTTCCTAAGAATATATATAAAAGTAAATATTATTATTTTTTTTTTTTTTAGCATAGGTAACATTGTTATTGGAATTAACAGCAAAAACTATGCAAAAAGATGCCCAAAGTCAATGTTTTGCAACTATTTTGTCACTTAAATTGGTCTGATAGAAGAATGTTGAAGCCTTGCACACTAGATGATGATGATATCCCTTTTCAGGACAAATTATTGTGTTGTATTGGCTAATTGGTGGTTATAGGAAAAATCCTCTGTTTTCGGGCCAAAGCCCATAAAAGTAACATATTCCTCTAATTGTTAAAATTACATTCTTTGTGGGTTTTTTTTATTGCATAACAAGTATTTTGATACCCTCCACAACAACTTACAGCTTCTTAATTTCTCTTCGCTCGCTGAAAGATATAATTACTAAATAAATTGCCTTTTCTGTTGAAATATTACCCAAAAACATTTCCAAGCTGTGTTGTCTTTCAAGTGAAACTTTGTGCAAATGTGTTGCAATTAAAGTCTACTTAGTCATTCCACGGTTGCAAATATGGCCTGCGTTTGGGCAAAAATTTCATTAAGACGCCGCTGGTCAGGGCGTCACAAAATAACGTTTATCGTTCAGGGGCAAGAGACTGATTTTGAGAAATTTTTCTGAATTTTGTAGAATTTTTGTTTGCTAGATTTCGTCTCGGGGATTAATTTTTACATGCATTGAATAACAATCCTCCAATCAATAGGAATGGAGAAAAATGAGCTAAAACGTGATACATTGTATCCCGTTTAGTGAATCAACGCTAATACATATCTGGAAACCAATTGATGTTTCTTCTACATTCTTCATCATTTCTTATTTTCTCCTATAGATTTTGTTTTTCTTGTTTTGATTTTGTATCAAAGTTTTTTTTTTTTCTTTTTGAATTTCTTAAAGATTCTATGCGTTTAACCCAAATGCCCCTTACTTTGTCTGAAACAAGCTCATGGCTATTGCGTAACTCGGCAATTGGACGCGGACTCTAAAAAGCAAAAAAATAAACCTTGCTCTTCCACAAACCTGGAGTATCCCAACAGGAATGTAGGAAATTGATTAATTTTGTATTAAAAAATGTTTCAAAATTCCATGTGCCAAAGCTTAACATAGCACATAGTTGTAGAAAGATTTACTAAGAGGGAAGACGATGAAGAGATTGGTTACATGGAGCTTCGGTGGGATGTGAAAAATCACAGTGTTTGTGAGATCCATCCTTATCCATTATTGGCTGAAAGGTACATCTGGTGAATACAATCCATTTAAAACATCTTTACATAGTAGACAGAAAAATATAACTTTTTACATTTGTTATAACGCTGATTTTTTATTCTAGATTCTACCTAGATCTTCATTTGCCCCCCAAAATATTGTTTGCTTGATGGTTACATTAAATGACTGCATTTAAATAATAATAATAAAAAAACATAATCGATGCCTTCAATTATTCATGTTTTTTTGTTGTTGTTTGTTTTAACAGATTCTTCTTGTGTAGAAAAACTGCTTTCAAAAGACTGGAAAGAAAAAATGGAACGATTAAACACAAGTGAACTTCTGGGTGAGATTAAAGGTAAATACTATTTTTTGGCGATTACCACCCCACCCAAGGTTCCGATGGATCGTAAATTGTAGTCCCCCCCCCCCGTCTACCCTGCGGTTCTATTCCACTGTATGATGTGACTTAGAGTGCTTTGTTACTAAAAGTATGATCCGCGGCCCGTTGTTTAAATTAATTAAACGCAGGAGAGAGTGTTTTGTGCTGTTTCGCTTTAGGGTGGAAGCGCCGGACATGCGCTTTTCGGAGTGAAACTTATAGACCTATATAAGGAACGCCAAGAATCTTTATATCAACTGGGGGGGCGGGGGTAGAATAATCCTCGGCGGGGTTATATGCGGGGGACACGAGTTACCTGTGGTCAGTGCGAGATCGATAGGGATGATACAGTGAAGACTATCACATGCCCCCCAAATATTTTATATGGTAAAGGCAGGGGCACTTTTTTAGGGGTGGGGCTAGAAGTGTGACTGGGGGCGTGGCTCCGCCTAGACTGTTTATGTGGCTTTGTGCACTATTGCCGGGTATTTGTGTAGCTGAGTGGGGTAATTAGAAGAAGAATAATGGGGTTTTATTTACCCCGTTTAATTTATAAAGCCGTCTCCTGCTGTTTCTATACACATTATCGGGGCTTTTAGGGCTGTAGAACCCTGCGATACCCTCATACCCTGCAAACCTTCTGACCTCCTAGAAAAGAGATGCATCAGGGGGGAGAGAGGGGCATTAGTGGAGGAAAGAGGGGCACAAGGGAGGAGAACTGGCTCAGGGTAGGAAAAGGGGTGTCCGAAGTGGTAAGAAGAGCATTGGAGAGGAGAGAGGGGCACAGGGGCTTTGAATAGTGGGGTTAGAGAAGGGAAAAGGGGCACAGGGGTGGAAAGAGGGGCCTCAAGGGTAGCTAGGGGCGCAAAGATTGAGGCCCAGAGATGGACTACATGTGTTTGGTCAAAGTGTGTTATAAACACAGGGCCAATGATGATTTCCTAAAGGCTGCTTTGTGGTTACACCGTTACAAGTATCAGCCTTTTAATAATCAGGACTCTATATGTATCTCAAAGCTTTTTGCGTCTTCTTGTAAACAATTTTTTTTCTTTCTTTTGAAGTCTGTTTCCTATTTGTTAGAGCAATTACACAAAAATCAGCTCGGTGATGGCGGAGCGAAGTGCGTTTTTCAATTAAATTTCTAACAGGAATTGCAAGCTTGCAAAACCCAACTAAGATTGAAAGTTGTATTATAATCAACGTTGGAACTTTAGAAAGCAATAAAACTAAACATTGTCACATTATGGCGATGCACGCATATTAATTTTAAATATAGTCCTATGGAATATAGTTTAGTTTATATCTGTATGGCAAATTTATCTCTTGTCATCATAGATACCAGAGTAATTGTGAACAACAGAGATTAGAAAGTGTAACATTAGCCGTAACATTTTTGTAAGAGAACTTCCTGAGTACTTCCTTAGAAGGCAGGAAGTGAGGGGTGCAAAGGGAAACTTCTTCCCCCCTACCTTACTTAAACTCACATATTTAAGATTAAAATGAGTAATTCCTTGATGCAATTTCTTTCACTTTAAGTATAATAAACAACTAATATTTTTATATGAATATTGTAAACAATTTAAATTAATAGATTATTTAATTTAAATATACTTAAGTATTCTGTATATATATATATATATATATATATATATATATATATATATATATATATACACAATTTTTATAGTAGGGAGTTCTACAAAGGAGACACCATAGTATAAATAAATACTATGGTGTGTACTAATATATATATATATAATTCCCTTCCATTAAAAAATAACAATTAGATGGCTAAATAACGTTAAATTCTAACCACGTTATGATAAAAATATATATATTTTTATTGAACTTAAGCAGCTTAAAACAATTCTAACGTCATCCTTCAACACTCATATCTGAATTTATCTTTTTTCTAAAAAAAAATGTTAAAATGTGATATTGTACGTAGCAGGAAAAAAAAAAAAGAGTGAGTGTCAGTATCATTTGAGGCGAGTCTGTGAATCGAGCTCCTTGATACATGGATTTAAAATGTAATTTGGAGACTGTACTGAGCCCTTTGACTTTGATGCAGCTGTCTTGTTTCACTCCTGCTTAAAGAGTTTTTTTGTACTGAAAATTAGCATGCAAATTAGCTGCATCTGCAATTAGCACAAGAAATAATGTAGTCACCAGCATTGTGGATCATTTCCGTCTGCCATAAACACTTCTGCATGCAAATTCAGCCGGCTGCCATATTTGCGAATGTTTTTATTTCTTATTAATGTGAGAGAAACATTAAGAGGATTAACCTTTTTTTTTTCCTTTTTAGAGGTTTGCAGTCTAATGCCATCTATTTCAATTTTGCATTAAACATTTTATATTTCACACTTCAATTATCTAGAAAACCATCTTATTTGTGTAAATGCAGTTTTTGAACCCTTTGAAAGAAAAAATTAGAAAAAAAAACCCTTTACGCAGAATCACGTAAGCATAATATGGACAATGACAAGCATTTTATGTAGATCTTTTAAAAAAACTATTTAAAATCTGAAAATATCCTTAAAAATATGCAATAAATTCATGAATTTGTCTACTATACTAGCTTGAAATCTTCTGACTGTTGGATAAGATCCAGTAACTTCTGATTTGGAAAAAAAATTTACGGGAAAGCAATCTTTTTCGGAAGCAGATTTGATGGAGATCTTAGGAAAAATTACCTAAAAAAGATCATAAATCACCAGAAAGCAAAATTAAAATCAGTACAGATTTTAGTGTTGTTGCTATCACACTTTGTAAAGCGAAGTTATTAACATTGGTTGGTTTGGTAGTTTTTTAAAAATATTTATTGAATTTAGTGAATTTAGTGGATAGACAATGAGTAATTCTGTTATTTGAATAATTTTGCTAGCTTTATGTTTTATATACAAATAAAGTAAAAATGTGAATTCACTCAATACAGTTACTATTTTCTGGTAGTCGAGCATTTGGTTATTCGACAGCCGCATCCTTAGAAAAGCTTCTATTTCCCAAATATATATATTTTTATGATCAATACATGAATTAGAAATGTAGAAACCAGACCATTGGTGATAAGCAAGAAAATAATTGTGTAAATATGACCAATTTCCTCATTTTTTGTCGTGGTGTCCCTGTTGTCACATTGTAAGCCTCTGTTGACCTTAGTTTCACGAAGGGAAGTAGACATTATTTTTGTCGGTATGTTCTTATACCCTTTTCTTTCATCGGTTCCTCATAGAACGCTAAAAAAAACAATTAACGGAAATGTCACCAAAGCTCTAGTTTGGTACTTTATATGCTGGAAACTTCTAATGGACCAAAAATTATAAGTTAGGATTGAGCACAAGCTTTCAAAACCTTAGAATTGTCTTCTTTAGAAGATTAGCTTCCAGGATATATATTTGAGTTGGTGATGACCCAACATAATTGTCTTCTGGATATAGCTTAGACCTTTCAAAAGACCTTTCAAAAACCCTATAGATCTTCTTAAAGAAAAAAAAAAGAGGGATTTAAGAAATATATATTACAGCTTTGAGAAGGAATTACTTGGTCAATGCTGAAGTAGAATGAAATTTAAAAGCGCTGTCCCTCCTACGCTGCCGAATTAAACACTTTTGTAACTAAATGTAGCAATAGAAACGCCATTCCTCGTTCCGATGAACGTCCAAAGCCTTCTCCGAAATAATTCTTTACTCATGCAAAATTATGAAGGGGTCATAGTGTTTAATTGTCACGTGACACAAAAACGGAGACCCTGGTAGGTTGTTGCCGTAGAAACGGAAAAACGATTCTTAGAGGTTTGTGTTGTTTTATTGATTAAAAAGAGAAAAAAAAAAGAATAAAATAACAAATAAAATGATGTGCTTAGGTTGTTAGAGAACTTAAAAAAGTGTCCTCCTCACCTGTTGTCTCTGTCAAATTGTTATGTCACATACTACTTGTTATGTCCTGTCCATCAATTGTACCACGCTACGGAATTTGATGGCGCTATATAAAACAATAAATAATAATAATATTAATAATAGATAAAGGCAGGACTACATCTCAGGAACCCCTAGGCACAAAAAGCGAATCCACCAATGCTGTAAACGTGTGTTTTTTAATCAGCTTCTGATCGATTCTTTTCTTACCTTACTCTCGCAGGGTACACATTTAGTAGATGGATCCCTAAATGGATCCTTGCCCCTAATGGGCTCTCTGGACGCTCTAAATAGTGGTGTTCCCTAAAGATCTGTTCCATATTTTTAAACTCCTTCACCTTGAACGAGAAATAGGGTAAAACCCAGAAGAATGTATGTATACACATGTTACCTAGATAAACAATCATAATCTTAACATTTTACCCCAAAAATCGTAAGTGTAATTTTTTTTGATTCATCGGCCTAAAATAAAGAGTATCAGAGATGTTAGAACCACTAAGGCAGGATTTATTTTTGTTCTCCAACCACATACATAAAGATATATGACCCGTAAATGTATTTACCCGCGGTCTAGGTCGTAAAATAGAAATATAGACCATTATATACTTTCAATTAATCAATTATATAAGTTAAAAAAAATGATATTCGATCTGTGTGTGTTGGCTGTTCCGTTTTCATAAGGTTCGAGGCAGTTTTTGAGTTATAGTTTTTCTGTGCTAAAATACTTTTTATTGCCATTTTTTTGAGGATTTTCATATTTGGTATTCAACACGGAATTAAAAATATACTGAATTTCTGATTAAATATTAAATATTAAAAATACTAATTTAATGTCTAAATAAAATGCTAAAAGAAAAAATAAGATAGAGAGGAAATGCACAAAATATATCTATAAGCGCCGCACGTTCCTAAATACAGAGAGGATATTAAAAAATAAATCCACCAGTTAAAAGGATAATGGTTTGAAGAATTCCTGTGTATTCGCTTTTTTGGGTGACATGGGGAATGACTGATCTTCCATATCTTGTATTGACAGTTAAAGCTACATTTGTATCTCTGGGTCCAAGTTTCTGGAATCCGGTAGAAACTATCATCTTGTTTGGTCATCTTGGTCTTTGTCATCTTTGGTGGAGGACAAATGATTGAACTTGGTCCTTGGGAATCTTAAATGACACTTATAGTTAGAAGTATTACCTGGTCAGGTGTCCACGTGCCACCATCATGTCAATCTAGAATGTATAATATATTATACTATTTATTTATATTTAGAATTCCGATGTGTGAAGATCTTTGTCGTAAATTTCTATGTATATGTATCCAACACGGCCAGATGATCAGGTCTGTCTTCTCTTCATGTTCTCTGAAGTATTCCCTCCTTTGTCATTCACATCCCTGGTCTCTATATCATCCTTTTTTATCTACGTGGAGATCTCTGGTTATTTTCTGTCTCCCCTTTTTTTTCCGCTTTGACTTTTACCGCTCTATCTCTCAAGTTATTGTTCCTACCCCAGTCTCTCTCCACCCTTCTTCCCCCAACATGGCTCCCGAGCCATATCTTACTTCCCTATCTTTCCGGGCACTGGAATGGGTCTAGTTCCCAGGGAACGTCTCTTGATCGGTGCTTCTTTGTGTTCTGTGGTCATACTGGGGTATGACATCATCAACAGACCAAACAAGCCCTTTGTGAGAGTCTTCCTCGAGAGGTTTGTGTTCACAGACCTTGAAAGATGTTGGGAAACTGGGATATAAGACTCGATGAGTTGGTGGGAATGTGCCCCAATACAAGACATCATGCAACCGTAGAGTTTGGCCATAGAACTGACAATCCTTAGCCTGCTGTTGGTTGAGTTTTAGAATTTGTCAGGCTATCTAAAACTACCCAGTAACGTCATCGCGGGTCCTGTGAGGGCTGAAAAATTCTAGAAACAGGGTCCTCCAAGACCGTAGGCCACTCTTACAAGGTGGGGTTTGTGGCCCTTCGATACGTGCGTCTTTTCTGTTCCATCGCCCTCTTCACTAAGCAACTCATTAACAGTCTGAAAAGGCAGCTGTACTGCTAGTTACGCTGTGACAATGATGTCTTAATAGGAATTAGATTGTAATGAAGACATCAGCTAATCTGATGACTTAATTACCTTCCAAAGAAGCTCTAAAAATGTGTAAGAAGTGTTGCGCTGACATCATGAAAGCTGGCATGTACTGTCAGTGAATCTTCCCCTCTGTTCTCCATGTAGCAGACAGGGAAGCGGCGCAGGGTAATAAGTGACTCCTAGCTGTTTGTTTTTCATTGTCAGGGGTTGTGATGCAAGGCGGTTGTCTGGTTTTGACATCTGTGTTGCTCCTTTTGATTTCTCGTGGAGCCGAGCCAGGTAGTTTTAGCGATGTATAGATTAGCACTTTTAATGTAGACTCGAGTTGCTATAGAAGGGGGGTTTCACTCCGAGCCGCTGTTCCTCCAGCTTTATAGAATATAATCTAAGGTACAAATCTGGACCGTTTCTTGCTGCCTAGAATAATTATTCCATGTTCTCGATACATGAGGCCGTGATATCACAAAATCTTTCTAAGTTCCGGAGTTCTCGTCGTATGTTGCATTCTTTCTACGGCTATGACCACTGCCTTCGGTTTAATGTCTTTTTCATAAAGCACCTTATTGGGAGGACATGATGTTGTCTTCTTCTCTAAACGGAGACTGGAAGGTCATTGGTGGACGGTGGGCAGGATGACATGATAGCGCCCTCTAGAGTTGGGAATAGTTGGGGCATCTCTATATTGTAAGAATGTCAAATTTTGACTCCTACGCCATTATAAGAGGATTATAACCCTCACTGATTTCTTGAAACAAAAGCTACGAGGTTGTGTCAGTTTGAATCTGGGTTCTAGGTATACCAACTGGCCTCACCTTTGACCCGTACCTAGATGTCCCTCGAAGTAACTGTCATGGTTTTCCCATTAAATTGGAAGCTGTATCGTGATGACGAGGTCCTCGCAGGCAATGGCTTTAGTTGGAGCTCTAGCTCGGATGAGTTGTTTGTAAGTTAAGTAGGAGAGCGTACGATGCACGTGGCTTTTAAGCCCAAAAGGAGCGACAACGTCACGGCTCAGACCGCTTAAAGACTTGGGGTAAAAATAAACCCATACGGGTGAATCACATTTCTATTCTAATTAAGACTAATTTTCCGTTCTGCGAGTGGAAAACCGCAATAATATAAATACTAATTGCACTAAGAATAAACTCGATCAGTAAGAGGTTCAGGAAAGGAGGACGTGCGCGGGGTTAGGGACATATATTGGGTTACGATATACGTGATGTTGAGTATGATTGGGCGTTACACCTCATGTGACTTCTTCCCATACTGCTTTTTTGTATATGAGCATGTCTGATCGGCCGTGTTCGATAAATGGCTCATATGCTGCAGATCGACTGCTATATATAGTAACAGCCCCATTTGGCCCCATTCGGTGTGTGTGGGGGGGTATAGGTGCAGATATACTTGTTTGTATATATATATGCGTATAATATGCCAGTTTGTTTGGGGTAATCTTTGCAGTTTTGACATCTTTTCCGCGATCTCCTCGTGGAGCTTTTTAAAATTTATTGCCTCCAAGTCTGGAGTAATAAGAAAAAAATAAATAAATAAATAAAAAAAAATAAAAAAAAAGGGCCAGCTCTCCTTCTTAAAGGAAGCCCTTGTGTCTATTAACATTTGTTTGAACGGAGTTCTATCACAACAGGTGCACAATTATTTTATGGATAAAATATTATCCGCCAACCAAATTAGTCGGGGCAAGATGCGGCTCCGTCTGATTAAATAATCACCGCTGGTACTTAAAATGCACTTGATTTCCGCAGGAATGTTAAGATGCCGACTCTTAGTCTATCAAATAGATTTTCTATATAAACTGATTGTTTTTTGGGGGTTTAAAAAAAAATAAAATAAAAATATTTAGCAAGTGGCGGATTTTCTCTGTTTCTGGCTAATTTATACAAAAATCCGCTTGAATTATGCTGGCAACGAGATATAGAATAATACATTTTTATCGAGAGTCAAATATGCTTAAACTGCTTAACTAAAGGTTGGGTTTTTTTGCGTGGCTTCCTTTAAGGGGGGGGAGAAGGGGGGGCGTTTGGATTTCTTATGGAAATAGTTTTGAATGTTCTGCATTCAATTACGAAAGCCGTACGTTAGGAAACATAAAACCTGATGGGTTTTTTTTGTTTTTTTTTTAATGTTTTGGTTTATGGAAGACGACAGGCAATTGGGGCATAAAGTGCAGCTTGTACTGGTGGGCTCACACGTGCTGCCGTTAGGAGAATAGTTGAGGAGGGCGATGCAAATCCGAGAGATGGATGTATTTTGAAACGAGGGGTATATTCGGAGTGGAACACGCCGTTCGGGGAGGAAAAAAAAAAAAAGAGGCAGAGCGGAGCGTCGGCGATTGCGTACAGGTAACACATTTGTCGGTGGGAAGCTGCTGCGGATCAGGAGGTCGAAGCTCGCGTACGGAAGGCGTTAATGCAGACGCGAAGCCCCGGGCTTCTTCTAAAACGCAAAATTAAGAGCAAAAAAAAAAAAAGAATAAGAAACAACGTTAGAATGTGCGTGTTCGGCAACTTCTGCCTATGAATCGCACGATTGTTTCATGGGAGGGAATAAGTAACGGTACAGAACACAAGGAGCTTGCTAAGCAATAATTTATTTATTATTTTATCTTGATACGGCTGTTTTTTTTTTATTTTTTTTATTGAATAATTTAAAATAAATGAAGGACTGAAAATATATATATATTTTTTAAAATTTTTAAGTATTTTTTGACAGGATGGATATAATACAGTAATTAAAATTCTGTAATGTCAGAAAGAACTTAACCCATTAGGCTATGGAATATATATATATATATTTATAATGATTTATTTATTTTTTGGTGATGCATATATATATATATATATTGTATTAGAAAAAAAACATATATTGGTAATGTATTAACTTATTGTGTAGGCAGACATTTTTGAATGTAATTTAAATTTCATAAAGTGTTAAAAGCATTTTTTTTAATGAAAATAGTCATTGCTGGGATCTCTACAATTTATTGTTAGGATATCTTGAGATATTTAATATATTTATAATACATGAATATTTAATACAGGTTTATATTATTTTTTATTATTATTGTTTATTATTATTTTATTTTAAATAACTTATTTTTCTGTAGCCTCGTTATTTAAGCATCAGACTTCGCAGAACAAAGACGTTAATTCCCCAAACTGTTAATGATTTCATATTATTCCACTACCTGCTAATTACAGGCTTTATATATATGGAGTGTTTGAAACACTATTCTGTATACACACGCTCGAGTCAAATTGCATGAATGTAAGTAAATGTAAGGTTTATGTGAAAGCTGGCAAACATCTATTAAAGAGGTAGTGGAACAAGTGCCCACATTGAAACATGCAGCTGTTGTAGCTCCTTGAAGAAAGACCTTCATACAAAGGAGGCCTTACATGAGACGGCCGATGGAAAGTTTTCCTTCCCTGACGGGAAAGTCTTCAGGGACCTTGGGTTTTGGTTGGTAACATCAATGCAGCACACACAGGAGTTTATTAACTAAAAAGTGAAAGAAAATGGGTCCGGCCGCTCGTTACATAGAAACATAGAACCCGCCGGCGGATCGGGCCCCATCCGGCCCCCCGTCTAGTCGCCCGTTTCTCCTGCTGTAACGACTCAAACCTTAATCAGTCGTTGGTCTCGTCTTAGATTCAGGAGCCGTATGTCTATCCCATGCATGTTTAATCCCCTCACTGTATTACCCGCTACCACTTCCGCTGGGAGGCTGTTCCCTTTATCTACCACCCTCTCTGTAAAGTAAAACTTCCTTACATTATATGGTTTGCTGAACACAAACATTCAGATTGCTGGGTCTCGCGTGAAGCCAGACGTCGTATCATTTGTGTTTCTGCACCTTGGCTGCTGCGTAACGGGGTATGTGACATAGAATGAAGCTTTCCGGTGCAGGAGCTGAGTGCGCCCGTCTACGCTAATGCTGCTATAATAAGCAACGTGAAACTGGTGCCAGATAAAAACCACTTGGCCCGCCCAGTTATGGGGGGTTTTTTTCTCCAAAACCTCAACTTTTATTTATTTATTTTTGTAAAATCCTTTTATTTTGTGGCCCTTTTTCAAGTTTTATCTGAGACACTTCAGTATTCTGCCACTTGACTTTTGCACAAAGATTTTCTCTCTTCAAGTATCAGTCTGAATACGTTTGCTCTCAATATGAGAATAAATGTAAATTTCTTACTATTTTTTGCAATTAAATTTGTGTAATACTGATACTCTTTCTAAACCTACCAAAAATAGAAACGTCCTCGGTATAATTAATAATTAAATCACTTTAAATCCTAATACGTTACTTATGATTTTATACTTTTACTATATTTGATGATTTGGAAAAAATTTTTAAAATTCTAACCATTTTACTATGTTTTCTGAATGACGTAAAATGTAAAAAAAAAAATAAAAAAAAAATAAAATATAAATTTTATGTATAATCTGAAATAAATTGTTATAAATATGAACATAAACACTGGATACATTGAACATTTTCAGTAATAAATATGGCTTTATTATTTGTTCTCCTGTAATAGAAAGAATAAAAAATTATTTATCATAGGTTTTTTTTATCTCATCAACAGCTACTACTGTATATTATGTAAATTATGTTCATGTGCAGAATGGGAGTTAGATATGTAAAAAATTATATTTAACAAATATTTTTCTGGTTAAATAAAAAAAATAAATAAAATTCTTCTAAAACATTCTGAAAAAAACAAATTCAAAAACCAAAATGGCACCTACGGATGCTAAATTATTATCTTGGTTTAAAATAACCTAAAATGTCTTGTTTTACGTGTTAAAAAAATTCCTATGGCTTCTCACTGTTTAGTATCCGGAGAAGTTGAGGTAGAGTGTAAGTTCTGAGAGGTTCTACAAAAGTTGTCACAAATGTTACAAGTCAAAAAGAAGGAACCAGTTGGCCGCGTTCCAAGGTTGGCGCAGGTGGTGCGGAGAAGCAGGAAGGCAGGATTTGTCTTATTTCATCATGAGCTGTGAGACAGATCACATAGAAACCTCACTTCTGCCTTTATTGTTACTTTAAAAATCCATATTTTTGTTATTAGTATTTTTAAATTGTTTATTTATTATATTGAATTCATTTTTTTGGTTATATGCAGCCCCAAAATAACACCCAAATAGTCCGTATTCACAAAAGAGTTCTCATGGATGTAGAAGGGGTCGATCTGATCGGAATGTTGCGGTTGACTTTATTTGGCTTAATTAGCGATTGGTAATTAGTGCCCTCTATACGGTGGGATCGGGTTTGATCGTCACCAGATCTTTAATTAGATCTGCTGTGGGAATGTGTTTTGTCGACCATCTGTATCACACAGACTAAAGAATCATTCCGCAAGATCCAATAAGTGATGTGTGTCCAAGACAAAAATACATTTTAAATATTTTACCTTCTATCGTTCCTAATTAATGTGGGATAAGTTGTTTTTTTTTTGTTTTTTTTGCTGAATTGTAATATTTCCCACTCCCGATCAGTAGCATATTGTGTCGCTGACTTATGTACTATATAAGGAAAAGAAAACTTTCGGTACGGTATATGTAGAAAAAAATGAAAATAATTGAAAAATAAAGAATACTTTTCTTACAATAATATATATCTTTAATAGAGACGTCTCATTTTCAGTGTTTTAATATAAAGTGCCTGTTAGTTAATTTTAATGGATTTTGTTAGAATGCTTTGATATTTCAGTTACTTCAGTGTACAAATGAGTTGTCCACGACAATATGTTCTTTGTTAACACTGGGTTGATTTTTTAAATTAAAACTAAAGAATTTAATGAATAGAAATGAACATTTTTCTCTAATGGTCGGCCTTGGGATGTCTGGAGAAAGGCTGGCCTTAGAATTCAATACCAACAACTAAAGCTTAACGTATACAAAAAATAAATAAAGGATTTTTTTATATAAACAAATGATTTTACAAAACTTGGTGCTTTTGGACCATTTTTTTCCCTACCTCTTCACAACTTAAGAAAACCAAACTGTAAACTGTTTTAATTATATTTAGAAATGATTTTCCGTTCTGCACAGTTACTCCAATGCATTTTTTTCTCACATATACTAAAACAAAAGAGTATCATTGACATTGCAGCAAATTCCAAGAAAACTCTTTAATTTGATGCATAAAGACTTTGACACATGTGACTTCATTAATTGGGAACGTTGAATTTGAGAGATTTCATTCTAAATCAAAATTTTTAACCCACTTTTGTAAGAATCTTTACTTATTTCTAATGACTTTAGATTGTAGGAGCTTCCTCTGATACGTTAAAGAATTCAACGTCGTCTATTAATAAATGATAGTCTTTTGTTTTCCTTTATTGTCCCATTACCCAAATTTCTCAGATCAATATTAGTTTTTCTACTATTTTACATTTTTGGCCAAAATTTCAAACATGTCATGTTTTTCATTCAGGTTCTGCCATTTTCCCAATGATTTTTGGGGCTTAGGGAGGTAGAGAGGTCAGGAGCATGCTGGCAAGTAAATTGCCCTAATGGCACCTTTTCTGAGGGTTCTTGGGGTACCCTCTTTTCAACTTTCTTTAATATTAAAGTTAAAATAGAATAACACAACTATCTCATGAGTGATAGGTGATCGTCTTCTTTGTTTCTATAAAAAACACACATCCAGGGTTCTTAAAAAGATTTTGTAATTCATAGGAAAATGTTGTCAAAAGAAATGAATACTAGAAGTTGGGTTATAATGTATAAGAAGTTGGGTTACAATGTATTAAAAAAAGTTCCTGTGAATGTAAAGCTCAGTAGTTGAAGAGTAGACTTAGGACCACCGGCCCATCAGCGTCCTATAAAGAAGTCAATAAACTGGAGTTATCGCTCACATTTTCACCATCTACTGAATCCCCTCCTCAATATCAGCATTTTACCTGTAGAAACCCCAGCACCATCGCTGAAGAGGATGATGATATAGAATGCTAAGGACATTGAAGACTTATCGTGGTGGCTCCATCTTTGGTGAATGATGCAGGATTTGGTGTAAAGATTTATAAATGAATTCAAGGCTTCCATTTGGTTTCTTTATCTGTATTTCTGTCACTGTTATAGGAGACGAGCTTGAAGGATGTCACTGGAGATGAAAGTCCTTATGTTTGTTAATGTGTACCTAATGTCTTGATGTTATGAACTGTTACATTTAAGACAGAGCTGGTAATGAAAATGAGAAAGAGCTGACATGGTGGAAATCAAAGCTGATGTCCATCCAGGGTCTTGCTTGGTCCTCGTTTGGCTCGTCTCACACCGTGGTCCCTCTTCTTCTCCTCTAACCATTGACGTGCACTTCAACAATTCTAGAAGCAGAACTTAAATTCCGACATCAATCCTTCTTTAATTCCTCCCATTCATGAGATTTTACTATCTGAGACACTTTGATTTGTCATCTGAGCAGTAGATACAACGTAGCCATTCCATATTGTTTGGCTCTTGCAGTGATGTGATCAGTACTATTTATCGAGGCTCGTTTCCAAAAGCCATCTCCATATATTTGAGGAATGAGCTCGAACGAACCAAATGAAGAATGTTAAGCACCTCGTAACGCAGTCTGCTTCTTCGTGGAATATCTTTAGACAATGAGTGAACCACAATCTGTTTGCCATTTGTAATATTATATGCAAATAATTGGCCATATGCATGTATAATAGGCAATAAGACCCAGTGTGATGTGGGTTATGTTATGATACTGGCGCATAACAGCTATATTTAACCCCCCGCAAGCTCCATTTTTAGATACATTGACTCGGTAATACCCTATTAGGGGGGTTCTAAGTGGTTGAGCAAAACCATTTGAATATTTCTGCATGTTTTACTGAAGCTCCTATGATCTGTTATTGATATGAAACGGGATTGTGATATTCTCCTTAGCATTGTACTTTCAGACAATGCTATTGAAATGCGTTTAACAAACGCAATTGTGATTTACATTCATGGTTAAGAAAAGGCAAGGCCGGCATTCGCATTTCATTAATTCCCTCGCCATTCCCTTTCAGTGATTCATTGTTACTTTAGGACAAAAGAGGGACAATTTTATAGATATGGAGTTTAATACATAAGTGCACTAAATTCGCCTACAGTATTTAATAGTATTAGAGCTTTAATATAAGCAATGAGTATGTATTAGAACTCCCATTATGTGTATACAATCGTAACTTCCGGTTCTTGGGACCTGCATGATTATTCCTCCCCATTAAGTTATCTCTCCCTATTCTTAAGTTGCTGGTTGTTTCTGATTGGTTCAGGCAGCCTTTGTAAGGGTGGGGGAGGAGGAGGTAGATCATTTCAGGACATGAAATCGGTCAGATAATGCTAGTTATGTCTCTCACCTTATAAAAGGCCATCTTTCTTTTTAGACCATTAAGTTCGCCACATCACACACATACACATACTATTATTTTTATAATGGGTTGAATATCTCCCTAATCACTAAATAGGGCTCCAGTAAAGTCTCTGCTTGGACCTATTGGAACCCCCGATATAAAAAAAGATTCACCTCCTTTTTATCTTATTAGTTTTGTTACATTGTAACCCACCTTAAAGTGGTAACATTCTTATTACATGAGGAATAATACAATAATTATTAGAGAAAGTAAGAACAATCACGCTCATATGACGAAGAGATACAAGTGTCGGGGAGAGGATCCTCTTCTTAAATAACGGCACAATCATATGACGGACCCCAAACCCTTTACATCTTTGCTTTCATTTTAACCCTTTTTTTTCTACATCAATTTCTGGATTCTTCTGAAGGTTTCATTTTAATTTTTTTTTAAAAAACAAGAAGAATCAATTGTATTATTACGGAAATCTCCAAGAAAACTATTACCATGTTTGTTAGCTTCTGCCTGGAAACATCTGGTTCTGCAGTGAAGCGGCTGTGGTTTGGATTCTAATTGAGAGAAAATACCGTCGGAACATATGTTTTCAAAATAAATCAGAAGGATTTTGACCAGCTTATATATATATATATATATATATATATCTCAATGTTTCAAGGCATTTAATAATAGTAATTTTTTCTATTTAATAATTATTTTTTTCTAGAAAAAAAATCTATATTTAACCCTATTATTACCTGCGGCCTATGGATTCTACCCCGTACCTGCCCTTTGGCTAGAGATTATTTATTATTAATTATTTTTATTATTATTATTCAAGATATGTTCAACAACCAGAATGTATCACTACAGGTACATTGAGTAGGAAAAAAATATATTGAAAAGTTTGGCTGCTGTCACTGCCACGTGACTTTGGGGAAAATTTTGGGTAAGATGAATGTTTAAACACAGTTTAACAAGAAAAAAATGATATTTCTTTAGTTTATTGTATTATAGTCAGGAAGTAATCACATTGAATTTTTGGAAAATGATTTGGGTTTTCAAAGTGTTTTTACAGGTGGGTTAAAAAAAACGTCTAAATTCCAGAACTTTAATGTGTTGTAATGCAATTCATAACTTCATTTGCAAAGCGGACGCTCGTGCCAACAACTTTTTTTCCCCCTTTTAATGTTTTCATTTATGAATAAAGAGAATCATTTAGTTTGGTTTTCTGGTTTATATATAAATGGGCTTTGATTTTAATAGTAATATTTATCTAAACAGCTCTAGAGTAATATATACAATTATCATAACTATGAAACTTACAGTGACCTAACGATATAACATAAACACGCAGCTCCTTGGGGATAAGGATTAGCTAAAACATTAAGATATTATAGTTACTTTGTGGTAACAATTAGGATGAGTCAAAAATTATTTCTAAGTAAAACAATTCTAGAGTAGATTTCTGTTCATACCCGATAACTGTTAGAATTAAGAAAGTCTCAAAGATCACGTTTTGTCCCAAAAATGAGTAGCTCATCCACAAGTTTAATTGGGTAATATAGTAAATATGTACGTTTTTTCTTTAAATGTCTCTTCTAGCGCAAGGGGTGGAGTTTCAGATTAGGAATTAGCATATGGGGTTACAACTGTGGGGGTAGGTGGAAACATTATTAAAATGGCTTAGAAAATGAAGGAAATAATTTTTTAATAACTTTTTAAAAATTTTTTGAAACGTTATTTAGAATAACGAAAACGTTACTTTTTTAAGCTACACGCAATGGCCACTGTGGGGTAACGAGTCTCTGTAAATACTTCATCACCTATATGTCACCTGCAGTCATGGATTCCATCCTATTGTGACGTCACACAGATTCAAAGTGATGTCAGCGCTCATAGAATTGATTGTTTACAAGAAATATATATATATATCATTAATTTTTATTTTGTATGATCCTATTTTTGTAGCAGCTTTGTTCTATCCATGATTTTGAAAGCCATGCAGTAAAAAAAAAAAAAAAGCTCACATTGAACTCTGCGTATCCATAAATCACATATGTCAAGTGAAATAATATATTCCAATAAACAATGTGGTTAACAGTAAATAAACGGCTTTCTTACATTATCAAAATATTTTACGATAGTTTGTAAATATCCAATAACTATTTAAAAAAGCTATTGTGTTCTCTTTAAAATGTAGTTTTCAAGTTAGAATTGCTTGAAAAATATTTTTGTATCTTAATATTTTATTTAATTATATTGAATTAAATGTATTATTTAATACATTTTGTTATTCATTTGTTACAATTGTTATTGATGTAGCAAATCTAAAACCAATATTGCCGCTGCTGGACCTTAGATACATTGTATCACCAATTTGTTTTAGATTTAATTAGCTCTAGGAATGTATTTTCCAGTTTGAGAAGAGTAAAAATAGTCACTCTAAGTGTTTTCGTCGTGCTCCCGATAGCGGTTATACCCAGAAGAACACAATTAATGTATTTATTAATGGTCTCATTTCTAGAAAGTGTCGAGAAGCATAAGAAAGCACCGACAATGGCTTTTCTGATACAGAAACAAAGGGTCGTCAGTATTCCGGCGTTAGAAAAAGTCATTCAGCACTAAATCATATTGGTTCAGATGTTGTAACCAAAGCTAGATGAAATAATAAGAATCTTTGTGGTTGTTTTATACTGGAAGCCTTTATCTTATGATGTGTTTGGGGGCCTTTGGAATAGAAATCTTTTTTAACCTTCATTTAGACTCAATTCCAAAGTTAGACCAATGGCCGTGGACATCACAAAGTGACTTTTATCTCTGAAGACCTTCCATTCAATTGTTACTTTCTTCTGTTGTTTCTTGATTTTTTTTTTATTATTATTTTTTTATTTTACCTCTTTTATTTTTGACTTTTGTTGGCCTTTTTGTGACATTTGAAAGAAGGATAGTTAAAAAAAAAAAAAAAAAAAAAAAAATCATAAAATAAAAACCTGCAAATGCTAAATGCTTGACCGGAACGTGTGAAGTAGGAACATCACAGGCTGTCTGTCCAATGTGCCCGGAGTTTGGTTTTGTCTCTATGTGTGAATTTACCTGGTTATATCACCATCTAAAATAAAAAAATAAATAAAATACACTGACTTTATTCCTTCTGCTCTGCCACAACATCCGCAGTTAGAGAAGCGATAAAAAATTGGGATACATTAAAATCATATCAAATATCGAAAATGCAAAAGCCATTCCCTTAAGGTGTGCATTGGTCTAGAATGGAGTTTTTCTTTTTATAGAACTAATGTTACGAAATATTATATTATATTATATGCTTTGCGGCTGTCCGATTCGTTCACTACCTTTGAGTTTTCATAAGTAATATTGGGCTCTAATAATATTCATGGCCTTATCGTTGGCATGATGAAGGCATCTTCTCACTTTAACCTTCCACATGTCTTCCCCTACATGACTTTCTTTCTCTGTCTCTCTCTCCGAACTCTTCTTTCTCTTCCTCTGGACTCTTGTCTTTCTTGATTAATCTTTTGGTGTCATACCCTAAAGAATTATTGGGGCAATGAGGCTGTTTTGAGTAAGCAAACATAGCTGTGTTCCTATGGTATAAGTATCTCCTTGGTCAGTAGGGTGCTGCTCATGGGTCTTGTTGGTTGTTGGTCGCTGTTGGATGGCGCTCTTGGGTCTTGTTGCCCTGTTACATTTAACTGAAATTCTATGAAGCGTAACTAATTTGGGGATTCTGCTTATTGTGTTTAGCTGCATATCTGAGTCGTCACTCGAGTCAATAAAGACTAAGCTTGGGTCGACTCAACAACTCTTGAAAGGAGAAGTTGCCGTTCACTGGGCATTGAAGGAGTACCCGCTATGTCCAGATCAGATACAACTAAATTAAAACTGAATTATAATATAGAAATGAAACAGGTAGACTAGATAGGCGGAATAATGCTTATCTTCTGTCAAATTCTATGTTTCTATGAATTTTACCCAAACTTTACTAAGGTTTAGCAGCCTAAAACTCAGTGGCTTTAATAATTCACATCCCAAAAATGAGACCCGGATATATTGTTAAATCTCTTATTTTCCCCAGAATTTCTTTTTTGACGAGCTCGTGTATTTTCTCAGTAAGAAAAAATAAATTAAAAAAAGCCTTGAATTAACATGAAACAGAATTTGTAAAGGTCTTCACCCAACGAGGACCATTTTGTGACATAGCCAAAGGTTAATAAAATACTCGGCGAATGGAGCAATTTTACAGATAAACCATTCACCGTAAATGTGGCCTCTGAAAATAAAAAGTTTATTCACTTCTATATTGCCGCTTGCAAAAATAGTGAATAGGAGCTTTCAGGTGCGTTCTGGAGAGGATAAAAAACAAAACAAAAAAAAAAAACAGATTTGGAGATTTCTTTCCCTCCGGCGTCCTTCGCCGCGTGCAAATTACCAAGACCAGGACAGGGAGATGACAAGTTCTATTAAGACAAACTGCCTTTCTCATCGGAGAGATAAAATAAATCAGGTGTTTAGTCAAATTAAAATACTTCAGTTAGAGCGGGCCCCCGGGATCACGGATCCACCTGATGCATCTGAGACAACTCAAGACAGATGTGATCCGAGCGTAAAAGAGACCCTATAGCTTAACCCCCGTGTACGTGAAAGACATCGCGATATGATCTGCGCATAACCATTCTACGCTCGGGTTCTGTGTGCAGATAAGAGAAGAATGCAGCTAAAAATGATATCATTTAGTGATTTATATAACGCGGCACTATAGAAACAAAAAGATAGCTCAAAGAGCTTACAATCTAGAGATGCCCTTGTAATCCATTGCACAGCACTGCAGAATATGAGTGTGATATTTAAATTAATAAATATTATTCAGAATTATTATTATTTAAGGGCTAATTTGCTTTTTATAGGATTTAATATCTACTGAAAACCATTTTTTTTTCTGTTAGAACATTTGTAAATATTTCTAGTAAAAGAAACATTGTTACAATATATATTTTATATATAAAATCCTGTTATAACAGAAAAGAGTACTTTCCCACCGAGGCCGTTACTTTGTAACTTCTAACTTCCGTCCTTTGTTTGTTCTTCGTCGTCCAGGTACGCCGGAAAGTTTAGCGGAAAAAGAACGCCAACTTTCAACCATGATAACTCAGCTGATCAGCCTCCGAGAACAGCTTCTGGCCGCCCACGACGAGCAGAAGAAGCTGGCAGCCTCACAGATAGAAAAGCAGCGACAGCAGATGGACCTGGCGCGGCAGCAGCAGGAACAGGTGAGCGTTCTGGACCATGAGCGGAATGGGTTGGGGTCTCTCCTACCAACGTTAGGTGGAGAGTTTCCAGGACCTTCATAAGTGGATAGGTACACCCTAGAAACGCCATACATTTATTTAATGGCCATGCCGATGGCAGAATCTCGGCCAAAATGACATTGGGGGGACTGACTCATAATCGCCAAGGTAACAATTTATTAGAATGTATCCAATGAGGTTATTTATTTTGTATTTTATCGCTATTTAAGTACCTTGATGCCCCATCATACCTGACACCTGGGCACTTAGTAGCTTAGAAGAAAAACATAAGGGGTTATATCATACAACGAGGCTATTCCATCCAAAGAAAGGTATGGCAGGTGAGGTGTGGCAAGGCGTTGAAGATCTACCTGGCCACAAACAGGTTAATCTTTAGCCCCCAGTCATTTCTTTCTTCCACAGTCTGCCTGTCAAGATATTTTGGGTAGGAAATAAGAAATATCACGTATCAGGAGACAAAGGGAACCAAAACAAAACTTGCAACCTGTTTCAGAAGCCACTGTCTGTTCCAAAGAGCTTGCAATCTATTATAGATTTAAACATGAAAGACCACTCTGAGGAGTAAATGAAAAATGTAGGACAAAAAAAACCCATTTATAATTCTCAAATTCATCACACGGACTTTCTCTTCTCTTTAAACTTCTTCTGAAACTGTGATGAGATCTCATTTGGGAAACCAGATTTATCCGAAAAAGATATTATTGCGAAGATGAGATTTATTAATTAATTTATTTACCTCCCTTGTCTCTGGGTTCAGACGTTTCAACAACAATACTCGCAAATTGCAGACCCCTGAGCATTAGATCAGACAGACCCAAATTAATGTGCATTTTTTTATTATTTTTTTTTTTAAGAATTCCCGACATTAACACAGAAATTATCTTTTGGGTTTAAACGGTTTTTAAGAAGGGTATAGAGAAAGTCCACGCTCTGCTGATTTTAATGATATTTTATGTGCTTGAATATTTGTCCACGTGCAGGAATATGAGATCGTCCCCAAATGAAATAATAATAAAAAAAAAAAAAAAATTAAATAAAAAATAATTATAAAAAAAAAAAAAAAAAAAAGAAACAGAAAAAAATATAAATAAATGAATCCGGAGTCAGAAATGTCATTTCTCCATCCAGAGACGATACAGTAATTAACTATTGACACTTGTGAATAAGCCGGCACAAATTAATCTTGACACATTTGCAGACGAGCGATATTTTACAGCGAACACTCAGTAATTATATTTCAAAATGAAAATTAAATGACACTTAAAACTAGGTTGTCATGCTCAATGGAGCAAGCATGTAGCTCAACCAATCGGCAAATAAATTTCCATATTTCAGCCACATGGTGCTGTTTATATGGCGGACGCGATTTAGCGGAGCGTGAACATTCCACCTAGAAACTCTGTGCTAATAGCCAAAATTTTGGAAGGGGGGGGGCAATTTATGAAGCTGCTGCAGATGTAAATATGGGGAGAAAAACACCCAAAACTTTGAATCATGATAAAATTCCGGAAAAGTGGATCTGCGCAGGAAAAGACGCAGTCGTGCCGTTTTAGATTCAGGAGTCGTATGCCTATTCCATGCATGTTTTTTTACCCTCACTGTATTACCCTCTACCACTTCTGCTGGGAGGCTGTTACCATTTATCTACTGCTCTCTCAGTAAAGTAAGGAACAGGAAAGATCTACAGTTTCCTTAAATGTATCTACAATAGGCTTCTTCCTACTAGAAATAGGACATGTGGAAGTAGAAAGTGGGAAAAATGTAAATGACAAAATCTATTCTATTCACAAAATTTCTGTTCAAAAGTTTGGGGTCACTCGGCCGTTTTCATGGAAAACAAGGACATTTCTGGCTGTAACTTAATTACAAAAGGGTTTCTAATGATCAATAAGCCTTTTAAACTTAAACTTAAATCAGTGAGAACAACGTGCCATTGGAACACAGGAGTGATGGGAGTGATAAAGGGCCATTGGAACACAGGAGTGATGGGAGTGATAAAGGGCCATTGGAACACAGGAGTGATGGGAGTGATAAAAGGCCATTGGAACACAGGAGTGATGGGAGTGATAAAGGGCCATTGGAACACAGGAGTGATGGGAGTGATAAAGGGCCATTGGAACACAGGAATGATGGGAGTGATAAAGGGCCACTGGAACACAGGAGTGATGGGAGTGATAAAGGGCCATTGGAACACAGGAGTGATGAGTGATAAAGGGCCGTTGGAACACAGGAGTGATGGGAGTGATAAAAGGTCACTGGAACACAGGAGTGATGGGAGTGATAAAGGGTCATTGGAACACGGGAGTGATGGGAGTGATAAACGGCCATTGGAACACAGGAGTGATGGGAGTGATAAAGGACCATTGGAACACAGGAGTGATGGGAGTGATAAAGGGCCATTGGAACACAGGAGTGATGGGAGTGATAAAGGGTCTCTGTATGCCTATGCAGAGATTCCATTAAAAACCAGCTGTTTCCAGCTACAATAGTCATTTACAACATTAACCCCGTCTGCGCTGGATTTCTTGTCCATTTCATGTTATTTTAATGGACAAAATGTGCTTTTCTTTCAAAAACAAGGACATTTCTAAGTGACCCCAAAATTTGGAGTGTTAGTGTGTGTATATACTCTATATGTGTGTGTAATATATATATATATATATATATTTATATATATCTTACACACACATGAAATAAAGTGGTTCTGAGGCCAGAACTGCAAATACTTTGACTTTTAAGCGATTGTTAGAAGCGTTTTGGGAGCAGGCAGTGCCAGGGGTTCGTGTCGTGTAAGCGTTTAATGTTAATTGGGTGCATTTCATAAGTTTTCGCTCAGCGAGATGAGAGTGAAATTGAGCATTGCTGGTTATTCCTGACAACAACCCTCAGGCAATTTGTAGATTATTCATTGTCTGATATATGTCACAAATTGACACATCTGGTGGTGAGTCTCACGCTGCTCTCCGCGCCGCTACTGAACGAAAGCAAGTGACTGCCGGCATTCCTGCTGCGTTGCACTACAAGTCCCATGAGGCTCAGCCAGCGAAGGTGATTTCAGTATAGACTAAACATGTTACATAACTTAGATCTTCTGAAACAGAAACCCAATCAGATATGATAAAAAAAACAAAGCCGGGGGGTTTAGAGTACATGGAATATGCTCCCAGAAGAGGTGGTATGGTGATCAACATTACAAAAGCCATTTTAAACAGAAAACAATAGGTGAATGGGGTAATATAGAAATATGTATTTTTTTTATTTCGGCCTAATAATTATTTTTATTTCCAATAGATTGCAAGACAACAGCAACAACTCCTCCAGCAGCAACACAAGATCAACATCCTGCAACAACAGATTCAGGTCAGTGTCGGACGCACTAATTTATATCAACGCGGCTCCATATGAAGCCCATATCATGCAACGCGTTTCACTTTAAGAGAGAAATAGTTCCATAATTCTTATAATTAATTGACATAAAAAAACAAATTTTTATTGGTAAACGCCATCTTGCTGCCCCGTCACAGGGTTAAATCGCCCGTCACCCTGAGATATCTGTGATAATAGCGTTACGGAGGGACCCGCGCGGCCGGAAACAATCTCTAGCGCTAGAGGCTCATGCGCCGCCCGCTAAAACAAGGCGGAGAGAACAGGAAGTGGATTACAACTTCCTGCTTGGGCTGACGCAGGGACAGAACAGGAAGCGGCTTACAACTTCCTGCTTGGGCTGATGCAGAGGAAGAGGCTTACAACTTCCTGCTTGGGCTGACGGCAGGATTCTGGTGCCGTCTGCACTGAGGGATCATGGGAAACGGAGGGGAATCTGCACGAAATATAAATTAAAATAAATTAAAAAATATACTTAAGGGGGCTGGTAATTTTTTTTTCTGTCTCATCCTTTACCAAACATCTAAAATATATATTAGATATTAGGGAAAATTCACTAAATAGCGAGAATCCCATTTTTTTAAAAAAGCTCTTTCCGGGTTTTGATCTTGGCTTCTCCGTTCCAGCACATTACCACATTAATATAGAATTCTGCCGGGAGAAAAAAATACAGATTTTTGCCAAAACTTATGAAAAACACAACTTGTATTGTTGCTTTAGCTAATGAGGGACACAGAGAGCCTTTGGCCGGTGGGATATTTCTCAGAGAAGCAATTCTGGCTATTGTGACAATTGCGGCTCGAGCAGGAAGCGCTCTGATTGCTTGTATCGGGTTATTGTTGATGCGGACATGGAGCGAAATACACTTAGAAAATAAAGAAAATTAAAAAAAACAAAAAAACACGTCCAATAATATTCCTGCGCGGATGTCGGACGCTCGCAAAAAAAGTCAGACTGATCCAAATGCAGACGGGAACTCAGCGCACAGCACTTAGAAATTATGGTACCCTCGGTTGTATAGTGGCAATTACCTACTATTCAATGGCAAGGCGTTGTCATGGCAACCGTGTTCACATGGCTAATGCATACTGGATTCTCTTACTTGGATTAGACTAAAAATAATTTTTGCATCTATCACCCGGCGGTATTTATTTTAACATAAAGATGAAAAAAATAAAATGTAAACAAAAAACAAAAACCCCCAACAACAAGAAGTATCACTAAGAATTATTACCAGCGGTTTCGGGAAGCTTTTTGTACTTTTCCAAAAGAACACACTATATATATAATTTTTATGTTTTTGTTTTTTTTTGTTTGGTTTTTTTTTTCGAAATGATAAATAGGAACTCAGTGGGGGAAATTTACTAATATAAAGCTAAGGAATAGAAATAAAAATACTTCACCAATGCTGAAAAAAAGTTTAGAATGTTAGCTAAAGTTAGGTTACAATGTTTCATTATTATTATTATTATTATTTTTAATTGTAGCCAATGTTTTGTCTATTTTTTTATGTTTTTTTTTATTGGGTTGAATTTTAGAAATTTATGTTAATATCATTTAGAATTTGTTGCTTTGTTGCATAGGTCCATGAGACTTTGGGGCTAATTTAGGCGCTTTTGGTGCTGAAATTCCTCAATTACGTTCTGATTTGATTGGCTCTTTGTTGTTTGGTGGATCTATAAGTCCCGCTGCTTCATTTTATGCCAATATTTTTCATTTAACCATAAAATAATTTGAGTATTTTTCTGCACTGCAGTTGTTTTCAGTAAAGTACCATTAATTTTATATTGCATTCACGGAATGATGTTATTAAACCATAAATCGGTACGCTAGCTAATAAATTATTATACCAACAGGCTGTGTCGGGCAAAGGACGTGCTTTGTGCCCCCCCTAAAACTAGAATCGATTATCCAATAGAATCTTCCTTACTTATTGTACATCGCTCCAAAATATGATGGCGATATATAAATCATTAAATAAAGCAAATAAAAGAAATTCCATATAGAGCCAAGTTAAAGGCATAACAGTGACTCCAATGCAAATAAAAATGCAAATTCAAAGACTATTACCCCCAAATTTTGTAAATGTGGTATATTTATTAAACACATTCTGAATTATCCAGCAACAAAAGAATGACTCAATTTGGTATAATCTGCGGTAAAAAAAAAACTCTTAAAACTAGGAGATTCAAGCAGACCTCTTCTTCTTCTTTTTTTTCTTCATGTGATTAACTACTAGAAATTCAAGTACTTCGGAAAAGCTGAACAAGGACTATCTCTTTATGTGTGGAGAGCATGTCAAAAGATCGGCGATAATTACACCGTGCATTAGCCTACACGTCCTCTATGACCCGGTTAATTAATATTTTTTTTATTTTTTTTTGCTGGCATAATAATAGAAAAAAAAAAAAATATTTAAAGATATGCTTCATCATTAAGTATCTCATTGACCTCCAGTTTTAAGAGCCGGACCTTTTTTTTGCTTTATTGCCGGCTGGAGATGGTTTTATCCGACGGCAGAGTCTGCGGGAGAAGGAAAAAAAAAAAAAAAAGGAAAAAAGAAAGAAAGAAAGGTACGAGCGACAATCAGAGCCGCGGCGCGGTGCAATCGCCCTCTGGGCTCGGTCGCTTTGTTTGTAAACGGTATTTAACGCCGACGGGTACAAAGCTTTTGGGCGGCATTGAGAGCTAAATCTCCGCTAGGTTCTGCTTTTTCCCCCCCGTTTATTATAATCCTTCCATTTTAAGGAATTGTTACCCTGTGGCGTGTGTTCTTAATTTAAAAGTTTTAAAGATGTTCCTATCAGCCAATCTGCTTATCCCGCTCCCCTATATAAGCATCTTCACCCCCCCCTTCTAACGTCAGTTAAAGGGGCGCTCCGGATAGCCTATGCACCTTAATGCTTATGACAGCTGCATAGTCCCTTTAAATATTCATGGCGTCCGTTGTGCAAATCCGGGGTGGGATAATGCAGAATGCCCCCATATGCATTTGCCCCTTCCCCTGCCCCTCAGCTATATGCCCAATCAGGTGATGCGTTCGGCCGAACATATATCCCTATATGGTATATACTGACCGTCAGTCAGCTCGGCAAACTCTCCAAGTGGGGGTCTGTTAAGACCCCCGTGCACATGCGCGCCAAGCCCTCCCATTGATTTCAATAGGAACGATTTCCTGCCACTGATTGCCTGCTACAAGCAGCCAATCAGCATCAACAAATGCCCTATCACAGAGAAGGAGGGCAGCTGCAGCAACAGGGCTGCAGCATCTACCCCCAGTGATTGTTTTATTTTTTTATATATATTTTTTTTGTTATTCTGAAAGAATGCACATAAAAGTAATCACAGAGGGTTAGGGTAACTCACAGGGTACTTTAATACGCAATATTTGTTTCCATCGATAACCAGGACATTTCCAGGTCTAGCAGTATAGAAGAGACGAGGGCTGAGCCTGTCCCGATTTAAAAAAAAGACTCCCCGTTTCTGGCTCATTACCAGTTATTTTGTAGATATTTCTCAACATGCGCGCTAATCAAAGGAAACAAGAATTGTTACCTTCTATATAATTTGCTGTACACCATTTGCCCTTAAGCAGGGTATTTTAATATTTTTTTTTAAGTGCAAAGCAGGGCAGGCGATGCAAATCTGTTTTTTTTTTTATTAGTTTCTTGTTTTATCGCTTGCGGGCGTATTAATACAATATCATTTCTTTAAAACCGCCATGCCACCGGGGTTTGCCCTAGGGGCTCTTAGACCCCTAGGCACAGGCTGACTCTTTCCGTCCGCCGAAATGCGATAATAGTTATAATATTCCAGTCCTGGCAGAGTACCCCCTAACAATTGCCCCCCTAGACTTGCGGTTCCTTTTTTTGGTCTGTACCCTCAAAACAGGGTCACGAGCCCGTGTGTTTCTTTTCTTTTTTTTTTTTTTTTTACTTTTTTTTAGCAGGAAATAATATTATTTTTTTATTTGACCTTCTAATCTTTTTAGGACACATATAGTGTTTTTTAAGGTCAAGTCACTATATGTTAAATACATTCGTTATGAGCCAGTGAGAGAATACGGAAAAAAAAAAAAATGATTATCATATGACACAGATCACGTATTAATCAAAATCTTACAAGCAATTTACTCTAACGGTCTCAATGTCACTGCTATGGAATGGATACCGTGTAACCCAATTTAGTCCAGCTCTGTGTTTTTAAGAAAAACAACAGAATTGGTGTAAAAAAGAATAGTACATAATATTATTATTGTTAATGGTCTTATATAGCGCCATCATATTCCGCAGCGCTGTACAATGGGTAAAAAGAACATAACACGTAGGGCATCACATAACAATTTGACTTATAGAAACAATATTTGCAGGGTTTCAAAGAGATAGTTTAATGTCTTTGACACCCCCTCTATAGAATAATTCATATTAAAGGGCTCTAAGAGCAACCTTAACCCTCTCTGAGAACTTTAATATTCATTCGTTTGGGGGAAAAAATATAATAATAATAATAATAATAATAAAAATACATTTACCTTGTAGAAGCTGCAGCCCTGCTGCTACAGCTGCCTTCCTCCACCTCCGTGATCCAATGGTTCTTGTCACTGATTAGCTGCTCCAAGCAGCCAATCATTGGCTGGAAAGCACTCCAATTGAAATGAATGGAAGTGCTTTCTATGCATGGGCACCAGGGTTTGAAGACCCTCGCCTGCTGCGTTCAGCGTGACTGGAGGTGAGTACATGTATGCAAGGAGGAACACGTCTACCGTCTAATAGTCGGGGGGGGGGTGCAGAATTCCCACATCCAATTCCAAGGAGGAACACCATGAATATTTAAAGGGACCCCATATGGGTTAAAGTACACAGGGCTGGATGAAACTAGGTGTTACATTGTAGCTTCACCTGGATCATAAAGCTTTAAATGGAGGAAGATTTGGGACAAACCATTAAAATAGATTATTTTATATCTGACTTCGCAAACCTGCCGCATAAAATCCCTTTTAATTCCGCTTGCAAACGCTGTTCTCCGCTGGCTGAGTTTTGTGCCGAGTTTCGACATCTCTCTGAACCCCGTAGAGATTCAGCAGGAAACTCAGCATTTTCCGCTCCTAACCAAAGCTCTATTAATCATCCCGGGAAAGGTGACCGTCTTTACCATTATGGGATTTTTTTGGTTGCTGAAAGTTGGTTCCGCAATTGGTACTTTCCATCCCTCGAAGACGTAATGCAATAATGTAACAATAATCAGAAACAGAGATTGTCAATTAAAAACGTTCAATGTAAGAAATCCAAAAACACACGAGGGAAATGCGCAGCCATAGAATGACAAAAACCATAATGGGTTGGAGTCTTGTCAAAACAATAATGGGGGGGGGTGGAAGCCAGACCACAACAAATATGAAAGAATAAAAGATTAATTTCACGTCAATTACAAAAAGAAAATCCTTCGGTGAAATGCGTTGCGGATCTGTATCTGATGAAGTGTTTTTAGACGGATGGCAGGCAGAATCCAGACTTTTTCCCTCGGTGACTGAACAAGTAACGAAGCCGCTAGCAGATGAGTAATATTACTGGAGAATATAAAGGGGAGCTGCCCTGCGGAATTACGATGCCTACTATCCTCGGACAGTTTCAGGATAGTCGTCATCGGAGTCCAGGGGTTCTAGGCTGCCAAATGTGGCACATATTTAAAAAGAGAATCTATCGGCCCAAAAGTACAGAGGTGAAGATGGACAACAAATAAAAGTCTGCCTTGTTACGGGCCGCGATGAGGGAAGCTCAATATCTGGAGGTCCAAATTTCAAGTTCACTTTGGCCAACTGGCAGAGAATTTGGATCTACTTTACCGCAGGCGAGTGAGGTGGACAGAACCACAGACCCCGTAAGACGGAATAGAAACAGCAGATCGGCCCCATCCGGCCCCCGTCTAGTCTGCCGTTTCTCCTGCTGTAAAGACTCAAACCTTAATCAGCCGTTGGTCTCGTCTTAGATTCAGGTGCCGTTTGTCTATCCCATGCGTGTTTAATCCCCTCGCTGTGTTATAATAATGGCGCTCCTTAGTTACAGGTGTCTTCCTTGCTTACCAACAGACTTAAGGAGTAAAATACTTCCTATTAATGCATCTGTAAGATCTTCATTTGGGTTCCATTGCTTCCCGACATCAAGTTTTGTTCTCAGGATCATTGCCCGCGACGCTTGAACACGTCTGATTTTATCAGAATACTAAATAAAGTCGTCGCGTTTCCATAAAAACAGACCCACTCGCCGGCGTCTCGCACAATGGCTTTGTTAGCTGAATCCGAGTTCTTCCATCAGTAATCACCGCTTGTGTCTGCTGCGTTTCTCACGCTGTGTTTGTTAAGGATACATTTCACGTCATTGATTCTGTCTTATGTGGCGAGTTTTATCTGTAGCCTATGATAATCACGTCTCTTTCACTCTCACTTACTCATGCTCTCTCACACTCTCTCTTATGCACTCATTCACTTTTACACGCACTCTCTCGCTCTCTTTCAATGTCTTCACTGCCGACCGCAGTTCTCCTCGGTTCCGTATCTTCTTTTGCCTCTTCATCTCTTCTTGTTCTTCTGTCATTTGTCTTCTTCCTTTGTCGGATTCTCTGCGAACCTGGCCTCCCGGAGCACTTCTGCAAAATGGGCGGAGCCTCCGGACACACCCTCTCCCCTGATTGGAGGAACGTGAGAATGCTGTCCCTATGGCTCTGCCCTTTTGTGGAAGTGCTCCACGAGGCCAGAATAATGAAGACGGATTCGCGGAGTATGTGATTTAAGAAATGTTATTGGTCAGTTCCGTGGCCAAGGTGTCTGTTTTTGAAGACTCTAGTAGACCATTCATTATTTTATTTTGGAAGCAAAACCCCTCTGTGGACATGTTAGACGGACAATTATATAAAGTGAGTTGTTTTTGGCGAGCCGCAGACTCCATACTTTAGAAATATCACAATTTGGGGAGAAAAAATAATGAATACACTGCTTGGGAATAACAAAAATTGTGGCCCCCCTGCAAACTGTGTTGGGGGCCTTTTCTGCGTGTGGATCCTGTTTTAGATCTAAATTAGATTATTAATGCATTTATTTAAGGAGCCACCTAAGACTCAAGACACCCCCCCTGCATTTTTTGCCCATTCCCATCTTTGTCTAGAATAATTATAAAAATACTAAAAATCTGCATTTTCTACATTTTCCCAATCCCGTGAAATATTCCAGATAATCCCGAGTATGTTGCATATTTAATAAAACTGTGTAGAAATGTATGGGTTTTTTTCTGTATGTAAGAGGTTTTTTCTTCTTGAAATTCCATTTATACAGCAGCCTTTATAGCTTCTGTTATTTTCCGTCTATTTAAATCCCCCTTTGAAATTATAATTTTTGCTTAAACAAACAGGCCCAAAAAATCAGGTAGCAGAATACCTGCGGTCAGCACAGATACCGAGCAGACAGAGCGGTGCTGTGTGCGGGTCGTGTGACAATCTGCCGCCGGCAATAAAGAAAAACATTGTGGTGAGAGACAAGCGTGTGTGTTCTCGGCTATTTGTAACACACACACACACATTTCTGGACGGATGAGTGCGACTATTTAAAGTTTAAAAGAGAGAAGTCACTGTGTATGAAGGAAAAAACGAATTTGGAGTTTAAAAGGAGCCGGGTTTCTGTGAATAGAATCCTTGGATACAAAATAACAACTCAAGAGAAGGAATGTTACCCAATTTTCAATGGGTCCCCATGTCATGTAGCAGAGGGGATTCTGCCCCCCCAAACCTGTCGTCCTGGACCAGAATACCCCACTACTCATAACAAAGCGGTACCGTGTAATAACACTACCACCAGACATGATTAAATAGATTGTGGATATGGTGTGATGGAGGGGAACAAAGCGCCCCAGGGGTAAATACCCAAAGCCATTTGTCCCTTTAAAAAAAAAAAAGGCCACCATGGCTTATGAAAAATCCGGCTTTGGTACGCAACGGAGGTCGTCGGATCGGTAGCCGAGCCATAATGCCAACAGTCTTGGTATTTCAATGCCTGCCATTCAACTTTGTGTTTGAACAACGAAAGAAAACCAGCATTGGTATAGAATAAAACCCGTGAGTAATCCAGTCTACGGCTTGAGTTATTACGTGCTGGATTTCAGAGCTGGTATCCAGATGCACGTCGAGAGAGAATCCAGAATGTGAGTCAGCAGCTGTAAAAATCCGTAGGAAAAGCTGACAGGACAAGTTTGCCCGAATTCTTAATCATTTTTTTTTTGTTATTCCCCATTGTCAGCTCCAAGACTCCCATTTTCGGTTTGAGTTCCATCCAGAAGGGGAATGTTTCGGGGGTGGCAGAGAAGTGTTAGGGTAACCCCTCCTTGCCGCTCGACATCTACTGCATGACATAGTGAAGGTTGGATTTTGGGAATTGCGATACATATTCCGGCTGGTTTATTTTTTAACTGTTTTCACGCCAGCTCCGTGCCGACGTATCGCGAAAAACCAGCTGTTCCGGAATGTTTGAGAATTGTAACAAAAATCGCAGCTTGGCAGATTTTAGTGAAATCGGATCTGGTCCTGAGAGGCGAAAGGCAAAGTTTATCCAGAAATACACTCTACAAAAGTGCACTTAGAATTATACCGTATTTGCTCGATTATAAGACGACCCTAATTATAAGACGCCCCCCCCCCCCAAATCTGAATATTAATTTAGGAAAAAAAAGAAAAAGTCTGAATATAAGACGACCCTATAGGAAAAAAGTTTTACCAGTAAATGTTAATTCATCTAAACTATTTTTTTTTAAATAAAAGCTATGATTGAGAAAAATATTTTGGTTTTATTTCCTTCTATTTTCCAACCTGCCCCCCAGTTATGCACATCTGCCCCAGAAATGCCTTATACCCCCTATATGCCACTGTGCCCCATGATATGCCTTTTAACCCTCTAAATGCCACTGTGCGCCACGATATGCCTTTTAACCCTATATGCCACTGTGCCCCATGATATGCCTTTTGACCCCCTATGTGCCACTCTGCCTCCAGAAATGCCTTATACCCCTATATGCCACTCTGGCATTTAGAGGGTTAAAAGGCATATTATGGGGAAGAGTGGCATATAGGGAGGTTTAAGGCATTCAGGAGGCAGAGTGGCATATAGAGGGTTAAAAAGGCATTTCTGGAGGCAGAGTGGCATTAAGGGGGTTAAAAGGCATTTCACAGAGCACTCTGCCTCCAGAAATGCCTTATGCCCCCCATTTACCACTCCTGCCCCCCCCCAAACTTACCGGTGCTTCTGACTTTCCTGTCATGTAGCCGGGGCAGCGTGTAGATCCCACGCACTTACGCTGCAGCTGGAAGGAGGCGTGGCTAGCAGCGGGGGTTGTCTGTGTCCATCGCGCAGACCTTCCCCGACTGTCAGAGATCAGAGTTCCCTGCAACGGTGCAGCACCGGCACCGGTGCGGGGAACTCTGATCTCTGACTGCCGGGGAAGGTCTGCGCGATGGACGCAGCCAACCCCCGCTGCTAGCTACACCTCCTTCCTGCTGCAGCGGAAGTTGTCTACGCGAATCGCGTAAACGTCTACACGCTGCCCCAGCTACACACCGGGGACTCAGAAGTACCGGTAAGTGGGGCGGGGGGGGACAGGAGGATCCAGGTCCCCTGCAGCAGCGGGGGATCTGGATCTTAGTCGTCTCATAGTCAGACCTATTTGAGGTCTGATTATAAGATGACCCCGATTATAAGACGAGGGGTGTTTTTCAGAGCATTTGCTCTGAAAAAAACCTCGTCTTATAATCGAGCAAATACGGTAATATTACTACATTAGTCGGAGCTGCGAAAGCTTTTCCCAATTTACCTTTATTTTTTTTAAAAGATGGTTGCCCCCATGATAATAATCTAAACCTAAGAGGTAACCCAAATTTGCCTGAATTATACCCCCTCTATGCGGAGGGCATTGATTCAGAGAAACCTGTTATTTTATACCCCAGTTAATGGCACTTGTCACTAGTATGGTTACGTATTATTAACCCCTTAAGGACAACGGGCTGTCCTTAAACCCATTAATGACATTGTGAGGCCGTACATGTACGGACTTTGTCATGAAGGGGGAACTTTTTACATACTTGTTATACTTATATTCAAAAGTGCAACATTGTAACAAGCAGTGGATAAACTGGGCCTTCGCCTTTAAAGAAACTGAATGCTTAAACAGAAAATAGTTGTCTTCTCCCAATTGCCGTCAGATAAAAGAAGCTCTGACCTCACTCATTAGCCCTTTGATTTAATATATTGACACTTGGGTACGAATAATTCCGTTTAGTGGCTTCTGCTTCCCAGGGATCAATTTAATTAGTTATAAAATGTGACTCCTTGTCAGGAGCCAGAAGAAATGCTGACGTTAAATAAAGTCTCGCGCAATTTAAACAATAAAGCTATCGACGGCTGGTTAAAAGTTAATGATTCGCAAAAAAATTGCTTAAGCGAGACAGCCCCGGCAATGAATGTGATGGTCAAAAAAAATTAAGCTAAGTGGATGAGCGAGAGATGCTTCGAAAAGAAATTGAAGAGTAAAAACTTTTCCTCTCTGGTGACAAAAAAAAGACAGTATTTGTGTGACTGTTAATATTAGAGGGGAGCAGTCTAAAGGGTTAATTTCAGAAGCTAGGAAAAAGACTTCTTAAGAACTCGCCAACCATAACTGTATCATTTTATCCATAAAGTGTTTTAAGTTGCTGAAAATTTAGGAACAGTAAGGATCATTTTTATTTTAGATTTCATATCCTGCATTTCCTGCATCTGTGATTTGTTTGGTGCTTAATATAAATCAAATGCCCCCCCCCCCCCGGATTAAAACTACATAAAATATAATATATTGTGGGGGTTTTTTGTAAAATAAATAATAAAATATATATATTTAAGAGCAACAATTCTAAAATATTTTACAAAAACATTTTTTACAAAAACATTCTTTCCGTGTTTTTTTATATTTTAAATTTGTATAAAATCGTACAGTTGTATAATCCTAAAATATTTACAGTAGTATGAAAGTCGTGGTGTCAATAATTATAATATTGGGTTATCATAATTGTAATATGAAAATGTTATAGAATGTTTATGGCAGGGAATCATTTGGAGAATATTCCAGCTGAAAGATAACTTTTTTTTAAAAAAAAGCTCGAAATAAATCGAAAATGTTAATTGAAGAAAATGTTTTGCACCGAGAATGTGGCTGCGTTAGTCTGCTTGATTAAAATGCATTAACAAAACAATTCTATTGACACTGAATCTATAACAGGACAGCAGCTAGAGGTGTTCTGGATTTTGACGTGTATTCAGACAACGTGCGGAAAAAGTGTAAGATTTCTGTTATTCACACGAAACCAAAATTCAGAGACATTCTTTTTTTTTTCTTTTACTATACTTAGAATATTTGTAATTTCTTATCCCTGAACCCTTGGCATAGCACGGTCTTAATTGTATCCAGTTTGGAACATACACACATTTTCCTTGAATTATTTTATTTTTAATGTGTTTATCTGCATTACTTTTTATAATGTTTAAATAAAGAATGCATGCCTCAATGAAAATGTATCAGCAAACAACTTAAACAAATGAACCAAAATCAACTTCAATATAAGAAAATGTACAGAATGCACCAAATATTGCTTCTTTTCTAAAGAAACAAAAAAAACCCTTCTAAATGTTAATATTACTTTAACTCATAAAATTTGGCTTATTTTGTCCACCTGTTTCATACCTGGGAACATTCTAAAGAAGCTCATGAAATATTAACCCTTTAATAGCCCATCATCACTGCATAGGATCACGATGGGCTATTAAAGGGTTAATATTCCATGAGCTTCTTAAGAATGTTCCCAGGTATGGACATTTCCAAACCTGGGGACATTCTAAAGAAGCTCATGAAATATTAACCCTTTGATTGCCCATCATGATTCTATGTAGTGACTGCCCTAAAGTGTTAACCAAATGGCCCCAATGCGGGCCCTCATGGAAACCTTTGACTTAACATTATTTAAAGACTTATTTGAGTCACCTGCATTTAAGCAGGGATATCAACCCTAAAAGGAAGGAGTCAGGTCCAGACTGTGTGAACCCTGGGAATCTGCCCCTTCACCCTGAGACTGGGGCAAAAACCCTAAGAGGTTCAAGGTACGGGTACATCCCAGGAAATGATGTCTAGTCCATGCATGCACCTTTAATTCTGTATAATATATAAAGATTACACCCTATAACTTTACATTTTATAGCTGTAACATTGTTCCCAAATGCGCAACCCTACACAGGTGCATTGTGAAAAAAATAATAATGATTAAATACTAAAAAAAAAAGAAATGAAATGAAATGGAATGGAAATATCCTTTAGGTATTTTGTAGGTTTTTTTTAATAGAATAACTCTGCTTAAAATTTTATATTCTATATGTTCTTTTAGCAGTCAAGAAAATAGAGCGCTTGTTACAGTAATAGAGAGAGAGGCTGCCATCGAGAAGAGTAGGGTAGCTGTTGCCAAAGTCTTTAAGGCTTCTCATACCCAACGTGTGCGGAGGTTTTTTTTTATTTTTTTCTTCATCCTAGGCAAACTGTTTTGTCTTTACGTTGATCTTTACATTGGCCGCAAACCTACACAGAGGAGGCTGCTGGAAAAACAGAGGGTATTAATACGTTTTGCTGTGTGCGGGCCAGCCAGCAGCCAGCGAGGGGGGCCTGAGTGTTTTCTTAGGGCTCAGATGGCATAGCTAAGCATTCAGCCTACGGCTAGAAAAAAGTGCTTTTTTTGTTTTCGGACTCCAAAATTCAGGCATTCCCAAAGGGACACAATGAATAGGCATTTTGTCTAATACTGTTTCGTAGACATTGAATTCTTGTTTTTTCATAATTATTCTTCCCCCGTCACTGGGTGTGCACATGACATTCGAGCGTGTTTTAAAGTCTTAACGCACTCATGTGCCTGTAATAAAGTAATTCATAACAATCCGAGCTTTTTTTTTCGTCTTTTTTTTTTTTTTTTTTTTTTATACACAACAGAGTAGAGTCTGTTGTATTCGCGATTCGCAGCAGCTGGAAGGCAATTGTGAAGTCAACGGTTTAATCTAACTGGGAAATGCAGGACGACAAGAATATTCTCTGAATGATTTCCCAAATTAGCCGAAACAATGCCATTTGTTTTATTTCGATTGGAAGCTCCTCCTGTACATTCCAGATTCGATTCTATGAAATTTCATATTGTTACACGACTTTCTTTCACGTATTTATATTAGACGATTACCGTGGCGATTTTTTCTCCGCATTTTGTCCCACGGAGGGGTGCTTTCAAATTTTTCTCTTTTTTTCAATTTTCTTTTTTTTTTTTATGGGAGAAAAATCTTTTTTTTTTTTTGTTTACTTTAAGTTTGTTAAATCAAGATTGAGTTAGTCTTCGCCGAATATGAATACTTTGTGTATTTGACTCCGGCATGAGCCACCAGATTAAAACGTTTCTCAATGTTCTCCATGGGTTCAAATTGATTAATTCTCTCTCTTGTGTAATTGTAACGGTGATGTCATCAGAAGGTGTAGTCGTGACTAATGTCATCACTCTTTGCCCCGTTATATATTCGTGCTTTAACTTTCCATTCGAATATTTACATCTGGGGCATGTTGGGGTAAAATCCAGGGTAGAAAGATGTTATTGGTGTCACCTCATTTGTTTCAGACCTGCCGGGTTCACATGCCCTCTCGCAAAAACCATGTAATTTTTTTCCCCGTTCTCACTGCTGAAATCACCACCGCCGATACAATTTTATTTCTAAACTTTTCTAAAAATCAAAGTTTTACATTAAAAAAAAGTTTGATTTTACCGCAATCACCTACCCGACACTTTCCAACTAAACAACATATAAATGTAGGCAAATTTCATTTTCCGCAAGGACTCCGCGGGACGCATTTAACCAGCAAAACCTCTACGCAGCTAAGTAGGTATCCAACCAACTTGGCTCTGTTGGTAGTTTTAACGCAGCGGAAACATCGTCGGAATATTAAAAATAAGAAAACGGAATTTCAACATTTCAAAGTGCCGCTGTCGGCAATCGCATGCCCCCGGTCTGACGTTTGCCAAGCCGTTAAACAACTCCGGAGTCACTTTGGACGCGGAACTACAGAGCTAATCGAGACGCGTTAAAAATCTTTACTTCCGAGAGAGTACATTAAACCTAAAAAAGCCAGAAATATAAGCACTGGAATTACGGGAGTCTGATCACCTCTTTGGTGCTTCTTGATTCCCAAACACGCTCCGCCGGTAAGGGTATGTTTATTAACGGAGTCCCACGCTGTGACCGAATCAATTTAACAGAGCCAGATATCGAGGCTGAACGTTCAAATGTATATCTATATATCTTGGGTATACATCTTGGGTAATTATGTTGGCCTCGGACATATTTCTGCGTTGGTTTATGTCTGTTATGGATTCCCCTCGTTATGCATGCTGTTTGAGGGAATCCTCAAGGATTAAGCTAGTTTACTGATTTTTTTTTAGTTAGTTTTTATTTTATTTCATGCCAACTACAATACATTAAAAAGAAAATCATGCGACGGGCTCTCACATCGCACTCGGATCCAAAACTATATTTATTTTCATTAAAATTTACCGAAAACGTGTATTAATGCTAATCAGCTTCAGAAAGCCGCAGTGGAAAACAAGATTATATTTTTTGATCTGCCACTTTTCCGAAAAATCCTGCAATTTACGAATTCATATACTAAATTAACCTATGTAATGGGGTTTATGCGTATAACGTCTTAACTTCCTATTCTTATGCTCTACATGATTATTCCTCCCCATTAGGTTATCTCCTTTATTGTTAAGTTGCTGATTGGTTCAGGTAGGGGGAGGAGGAGAAGGGAGAGGACTTTAATAAGATGATGCTGGTCCTGCCACAGACTGCCACCGATCTCGGCTTCCATGACAAATACATTGGTTGGCAAACAAAAAGTACTCCTTACAAATTAAATGTCAACCAATCAGCTTCCACCAAGGAGAGGACTATCTTAATTATTGTGCCGATAAAGGAAGATGGCCGCTCTGAAGGTCCTCTTCGATGTTCTTGAGTGCCTACAAGAGTCTACATTCACCCCCCAAAAACAGACCGGGAGGGTTGCAAAGGAGCTTGTTTTATTTTTAGTAGAGGTCACTACAGTCCGCTGTTGATGTCTTCAGACAGTCCCAGCCTTGTCTGCCTTCTCTTTTCTAAGAGTTTGCCCTGCGTGGCAGAAATAATGGAATAACCGCACTTTAACCACGTTTGTCTCAGCTAGACAGTCTGCTTTGTCATAGATCGCCGGTACAATATAAACAAATTATGTGTTTGCAGCGAGTTTTCAATGAAAGGCCGTCTAACACAGCGAAGATTGTGTTTCGGCCGCCGAAGATTAAATCTCCTACCTGTCACTTAAAACAGGCATTTCCTGAGCCAGATAAGGCCTGGCTGGAGCGCGGGTAAAATCAACAGCTGGACAAAGATTCTTTGTTAGCGGACGATAATTCCTACGCAGGTCGCTCTGTGGGTTTTTGTTTCGTGGACGCAGTCAGCAGCTTTAGAACACGAAGCCTCACAGTGTATTCTGTACTTTTTAGAATGTCGAAAATATATTGTTCTAAAGTCGTTACAAACAGTAGGCAAAGAGTTTGCTGCTCACCCGACGACAACCGGGTCGCCTTTGAAGGAACCAGACTCCATGAACATCATGAAGGACCAACCCTAGGGAGCCTCTGCTTCGGGAAGGGCTGAACTGGCCCTGCGTAATGCCTTGTTAACATAGGAAGGTTTTTAGTCTGAACATACAAGGCGAACATCTGGGGTGCGTGATAACACGTGTAGCAACAGCTGAAGCGGCTGGGTTGGTTTGGGGGAACGGTGGAAACGTGTAGGGCAATCTTCAGACAGAAGAACAAGGAATGGTATGGATCCAACAGGGTTTCCACGTTTGGATTGTCTAAGGGTCAAAAGTTCCAAAAATAGAATGTTCACCAGATGGAGACATTCTACTAGAATATCTCATGGGGAGAGGCTTTAGGTGGGACTACCTGGAGAGCTTTCTTACCAGGTTTTCTGTGTTGAGTGTAATTTATGAATTTAGGACATGGCTTTGAAGGATGTCATGTTAGAGACCTTTCGTCAAGTTTTCCTTTTGCTGTAACGTTATTGTCATGGCGCTGAGAAGTAAAAGGACATTTCATTTTCCAGACTTCTTGGCTTTCAGCAGCTTCAGTTTCGACTTTCAGAAACAAAATGTTGGGTTCCACCTACGCAAACCACTTGAGACGCGTGTCCAGGGCTTCACTCCTCGCACCGCTGCTCACCAGGACTTGGACATTTTGTTAAAGCGATCGTGAAAATTGCTCTCTAATTAGCCGGGAAATATATTTTAACATCAGTGAGGCTGGTACAGGGAAAAAAAAAAAAGAATTAGACAAAAATAAATACCAGGTGGAACTTTACAATTGCAATTTTCCAACTTTTTAGACCTAAATGCTGGGCATGAGTACATTTAATGAAGACGAGGCAATCCAAGGCAATAAATGCTTCGCGTGAAACGCCATTAAAAATACAAAGTTGATTATATAAGGGGATTCGTTTTATCTATAAAATACTTATTTAATGAATAATCAAGATTTAAACCAATGGTATCTTCTATCTTTGAGAATCATTCCCAACATATGAGGTCACTTAGCTGGGTTTACATACAGGATATGATGTCATAAAGGCCAGTTTAGGCACCAGTTTAGGCCAGTTTAGGCACCTTATTAGGCTTTCTATAACCAGCACTTTCAACCAAATGTAGGAATTTGGAACATTTTTATGTCACTTTTTTCCCCATGAAATAAAAATGTATCTTATGGGGTATATTCTTAAATGTCGGTCCTTGTTTTTTTTTGTTTTTTTTCTTCCACTAAGGACACAGTTTGAAGCTCCTATACTATTATTTGAATAAATAATTGATTTTTTTGAAACCACGCTTTGTTCCGTAGCAATTAACTTTAAAAAAAAACGTTGATACCTAATTCCTGCCAAAAATAAAAAAAAAAATCTCGTGAATCACGACTAAAATCTCAATCCAAAAATGTATTATTAATTTTTGTGTTACCTAAAATCTAGTAAATATATATATATAAATGTAACAATATACTGTCAAAAATTAAACAGAGATGTGGTCTGGAAAAAAAAAATCCCTAAAAAGCAACATCAGTATTCCCTAATTTCTCACGTATTTCTAGATAAATCAGCTGGGATGAGAGGCAGATCTATATATCTTCACTAGTCCTCGGAAATGGCTAAAATAATTGACTCGGCCGGTCTTGTGCGACGGCGGCGCGGCCGCTCGCTGAGAGTATTTGCATAATGGCCGGCATCGCGCGACCCGCCGTAATAACTGCTTTGTATCTGATTCAAAATTAGGGCGGCTTCACTTTTTTCCCCGGACTTTTCCAGAAGTTGCAGAAATTGAGATTTGCCATTCCGCTTTAAACCAAACAAATACACACGAGGGAATCCTGATGTGCTGAGTTTATGCAGATTCGGTAACACAAATCTGAATAACACACCGGCTAATAGATCCTTAAGGAGAAATAAACACACATGATTTTTCCTTGGTTGCACTTTAAAGCGATTCTAACCTACTACTACATCTCAACAATAATATTTAATTGACAACATTATGCATTTGTATGGGCCGGAAACGACGGCGTATATACTTAAACCAGGACGCGTCGGTACTCACCTTCGGAAAACATATTTTATTTATTTCCACGCAGGGAAATTGTTTGCTTTCCGCGGAGCGCGAGACAACTTAAATACAGTTTGTTACGATTTGTCATACGCATTAAAATTGGCATCTTTTTATTTTTTTTCTCAACGAGGCATAAAGTATTGTTGAAATATAATAAGGTATGTCGTCGGAAAATATTCCGGAATGTACGAGATACTGAATTTAAACCTTACAACTATATATTTCTTCCCAGTAATAGATTTTTTTTGGGGTATTTTTGAATTAAAAAATTCTTCTAATTGAATATGAATAATTTTGCCCCTGTTGGGGGTAATTTATTCCGCGTGCTGTCCGAACAGTATTTTTTTCTATAATAATTTTTTTTAATGAAATGCGCCAATTTGGTGGAGCGGTGATGGAGAGGAGGCTCAACCACTTAGAAACCTGAATATAAAACAAGGAAAGAGATAGGAAGGAGGGAGTGGGTTATGGTGACATCACGCGACGTCTTTGCTGTGCTCCAAAAAATGCAAAAAATATATATATTTTTTTGTTTATTTTCCAGAATTTTGTGTTATGCCTCTAAATGTACACAATTTTCCGCTTAAAAGGTGGTTTAAATCGGGAGCAATGTATCGAGAGGCGAAGATCTCGGTGTCGGAATCCTCGCAAAGATAGAGATATCTTAAAAACCACCACAGCTTTGTTTTTAAGGAACCTCTAATATTCTATTAAGAGGTAGACTTTCAACGTTCTTCCACCAGTGAGTGTAGGAATCTAGGAATAAGGAATCGGTAACTTCCATCATTCTTATTGTTTTCATTTAGAAATTATTTTCTAATAAGCCACTTTTTCTCGTGATAAAAGCTTTTTTTTAATTTAAGATTTTCCGTTAATCTCCGAGCGCACTTGATGGAAGTAACATTGTAACCGTGTATCTTTACACACACACACATGCCCCTTTCGCTTGTCCACGGGCACGCACCGTAAACTAATGTTCATGAAAGGGGAGACGCGCTCCCCCGAGTATCGACGTGTTTGCATATTGGCACAAAGCGAGGTCTGTGCCAAACATCTCGCTGACTGACTGCTGCAGATGCTCGCGCTCAAGTATTCCGAGCAAAATCTTTAGTAAAAGTCTTCTGGGATAAACAAAGACACCTGTTCCTCGTAAGATACCAGGCCAGTTAGCCCGTACATGTATGTTTAATGAAGCTCGAGGGCAGATGGCAGAAAATTGCACTGAGGAGAGGGGTAAAGGGGTGGGGGGGGGGGAGGTGTCTCTGCAACAATACTCTATTTTTACAGAGAAGCCGAGAGAAATTCTGAGTGTTTCTCGTGCATCTGCTGGTTTCTTGCTTCGCAGGGTGACCTGAGGAACATCCTAGCAATTAACATTTCTGGGCACGCGGCCGAACTTCGTAAAAACTTTTAAAAAAACCCCCCAAAAAACATAAAACCCTTAAGCTTAAGCGTTTGGAAGCCGTAGGAACCGTGGCCGTCCTGTGCAGTTGTGTTATTGTTGATTAGTTCTCGGGCACAATGAGATGGTCAGTGAAAGACGGGACCTTTCTTTTAAACCCCTTGAAATGTCTGAAGGCATCTCATCCCACTCGAGTCCGTATTCAGTTTACATTCCTCCAGGATATTCCTTGCAGCTGACGGAGATATTGTATGAACGCGTTATCCAGTAACAATGGATTAATTGGGGGGGGGGGGGGAGTCTGCCTGCGTTCCAGAAGGTCAAAAATAACCTCGATGATAGGAAAATCCGCGTTGATATCTAAAGCACCTTGAGGAACCGTGGGACCTACCGAGAGTCATCAAAATGTATCGAACAAGTGTTTGCACCGCACTGGCGCCCGGCTAATCCTTCTATCTCAAGCCGGTTCAGCTGGTGGATCTGGGTCGTCGGGGCTGACAATCGACACTTGATCTTCTACCCAGCAAAATTGCAAGGAGACCCTGCTAATCTATGACCTCATAGACGAGCAGAATTCTCTGCTCGATTTAGGTCGCTCCTCCTTGTTATGCTAAGCGCAAACTTCCTGAAATATTTCAGTGCATTCTATATGTAAATGGAGCCGTTAAAAAATATTATTGTTCGTGAAAAGAAAATCATTAACAGGATTGGATTTACAGAAGTTTAGTTGCAGAAGATAACCCCAGGGCACCTCATTTGCACCAAGGTTAACGCGTATACTAATGATGGGGGGCGATACTTCTACATGTAAGAAATTGTTACAAACCCAAATTTTTGGATAGCTTAATTTTATTATGAAAATAGAAAAAAAAAAAAATTAAAAAAACAAGGTTAACTAAAACATTAAAATTAAAAAATGTGCAGATGGGAGACAAACTAATTCATACAAATACTGAAAAATGTAGATAAATATTTTTTCTTTCTTTTCTATTTTTTTATGTGAACTTAGAGATATAAACCTTCAGGAATTAGCGCCAAGCAATAAAATAAAGATTTATATCATAGAATTCCAAGTTTCTTTCTAATCCACATTTCTAGCCCCGATCACCGGTGCATCGCAGCAATAATACTCGGGGCACCTTAATTAATTGCCCGACAAGGTCGATCTCTGTGGGATATCTTAAGATGCAGGTTGATAAAGGTCAAGTCAAAAAAATAATAATAATGAACCCTTTTACGGTATTTTTTTTTTCTCAAAATCAAAGGGTCTTTGGGCAATCAGTACAGCGCTGCTGGGGCGTGACGGGAACTTGCTACCGGCAGCGGTTTCTCTTGGTTTTGCTGATGAAGTCAAGACTCGTAACTGTGTTAAGATGGCATGGCAACATTGTAGCTGCGAGCTTGGGTCGCTAGTGTTAACACACAGGCAAAACATTATTACTTTTTTATATTTCTTTCCGCCAACACTCAATCCTTCCTAAATAAATGAAAAATAAACACGTATTATTGAAGTTAAACTCCACTTGCCATCATAAGTCATTGTAAGAGAACTTGTAAGACCTTCCATCTTTCAGCATTTCCATATTTTTGTAAAAAAACACAAATTCTGCAAAACTTCCAAACCAAACTGATGTTTTTGTCTTATTATTAATGTGATTTTGCAACATTGTTTTTATTTGTAGGATAAAACTATAAGAACGTTAGGAGAGGCTCTGCTTGCTGTGAAACAATCTTTAGGGGGCTTTGATGCGTTGACGTAGATTTTGTTAGATAAGGGGAAGGTTATGTAGACTCGGCGGGGTACCCAGCGGGGAAGGAATAGCGCCTAGGTCCGAGCGTTGTCTGATCACGGCTTCCCTTCTGTTTAGCAGGTCCAGGGCCACATGCCTCCTCTCATGATCCCAATCTTTCCACACGACCAGCGGACACTGGCGGCAGCTGCGGCAGCTCAGCAGGGATTTCTCTTCCCCCCAGGACTAACCTACAAACCAGGTAGGAGCCCAAACTGTAGCCTGAGCGTATAATACCAACCAAAAGATGTTCCTCGTCATTTGCAGGTTTTAATATATTCAGTGGTTCGGGGTGGCCTAGGGGCATTGGATATGATCCCTACGGCATATTGAAATCTTTAAAAAATAAGACATTTAGAACATTTTTTGGCTGAAACATTTTTTTCCATATGCTATATAAGATGTCTAGATTTCCAGTTTGAATTAATTGGATTTTAGGATTTTTAGGTACCCCCAAGTTTTATCCCTCCAGGACTCACCTAAATCCGAAGCCCTTTTGTTTTTTATATAAAGAAAACGATATGGAATGTTGGCTCCAGTCAACCCGGGGTTAAAACCCTGGAATAGATTGTTGTAGATAATGAATATATATTTTCATGTACGACGGGAAAGAGCTATTTACAAGGTTACTCAAGTCAGACCTTGTAATATGAATTCAATACGTGGATAATTGATTATTAGCTGTACTCGTTACAGATGCCACCGTCAGCTGTTAAAGAATTATTTGTGACCGTTAATTTTCACCATTTTGCCCCCTCCATTCTTATCTTTTTTTACCTTTTCCTCCCCAATCAATGACATATATATATATATATATATATTTTTTTTTTTACGCATATCCATATTCCCACCGTTAATGAGTGTAAAGAAATAAATAAAATGCAGCGGAATTAGAATTTGGAAAGTTTACTTCCGACGCAGACGGGAAATGTAACAAGTCACCCGTCTCTTCTCATTTGTAATTCAGGTTTGTAACAAGTTACCTTAAATGTGTCGAGGGCCGATTCACGTGATATGACAACTTCTTGTTTTCTATTACACCTATTTTTTACAAGTAACTCTGTAAATTGGCTTTTCCAAATATTTTTTTTTTCAACTCAAATTTTCTAACTCACTTTCTCGTTTAACCTTTTCAGCACCAAATCAATAAAGTAGGACACCCGATTTTTTTTTTTTCAATAAATACCGGTAATATCTATAATAATGTAATAAGAATTTTTTTCTAAATATCAAGCAATTTTTTTTTAGAAAAAAAAATAAATGTTTTTTTCCTCCTACTAACAAAAAAATATATATTTTTCAATAGAAAAAAAAAATATACAAATAAAATTGAGGAAGAAAGCAATGCAGATATAGACCAAAAACAAAAATCCAAATTCCACGTGTAAAGTGTAAAAAGTAATATAAATAAATAAATGAATAAATGAATACTCCCCAAGATAGCAGCCTCCAAAAACACTCTTCCTCAAATAAAATTGATCAAGGATTTAAAAAGACAAAAAAAAACAGAATTATGTTGCAGCACAATTTTTTGGAGTATTTAATTTTTTAAAAAAACCTTTAGCCTCCTAATTAGAGTTCACATTCACCTGGAGAACATAAATTGGCGAAAAAGCTAAACTTTCAAGCTTTAAAGTCAAAGTTTAATTAAAAAAAAAACAAACGGAACGGCAAACAAACACAAGTGCTTGTCGGAAATATTTTTTTGACATGTGCCGATCTGTAAATACATAAATAAACAGATATGCAAATTGTTTTTATATTACATTTGACAGCCTTGCAGATGTTTCTTTCTAATGAATTTCTATAGTAACAATGACACTACGAGATATTGTGATGTTCCGGAGAAAATGGGGAAATTGTCTGAATCCTGAACAATAAAGGCTGTTATAAAATTATTAATCTTTTGCTACCAGTGGGAGATGCCAATCCAAATACAATTTGAAAGGAGATAATTGTATAACAAATGAGAAATATGCAAGCGACTGGGAAGAGCCACTTTTTAATACCAGGGAAATAGGCTAAACGTCTTGGAAATCATACAGAGTATAATGGCGGGGGGGGGTGGGGTGCAAGAATTAGAAGGAAAACAAAGCTCGGCCATCAGGGAAACGGTGCAAATGGTCTGTGAGCTGGTGTTAGAAGACATGGGCCATTTAGCGTTGCTCTTCCTTTAATACACTTATGGGGCAGAGACAGCGCCTTGATGCCACCAGCCAAAGGCTGGATATTTGCGACTGTACTCTACTACGCAGGCCCAAGCTTTGGCCGGTTGTCTTTAACCCCTTAATGACAATGCATTGTTTTCAACGGGTTTAGGGGTTAAGGGGCCATAGCCAGTCATATCAATCATCACTGTCCAATAGAACTGTATGAAATATTTCCCATACCGCTTAAAATACCCCAAAAAGGGTAACTATAGCAATGATCATCACCTAGTTCCCGCACCCTTTTTCGGTTGGACGCCTAGTAGCGCGCCCGTCGTGCTCTGGCTCCGGGTGTCACAACACCTCCAGAAACCCGTAGAACAGGCAAAAACAGATGAAGAATTCAAGAAAGCTTTGGAGCTGCATAAAGGGATCCCCTGTGTTTGGCGCTAGAGGTGGGTGAATCATCTGGTGAGCGACGCAAGACAAAGCAGGAAAGAGGACCTGCGTCTGAGCGTCTGCGTGGGAGCTCGCGAGAATCGAGATCTTGCTACAAACTAACACGAAATGTTAAAAAGCACTGATGAAGGATCTTCCATGACAAAATATTGTTACAACGTGAATAAAGTGAGTTGCAACAGAAACACAGATAATGTGTCAATCGGTCACTGACCGAGCGGCTTCCGGTGGCTCTTCGATGTACGCCGGTGAAACATTCGTATCGCAGATGCTACCAAATACTTATTTGTGTTTCTGCTGCAATTTACTTTATATCTTAAATTATAATGCCTGCCTCGGTGGCCCCTTCGCTATAATTAACGGCCCCCTCGTTAATAGTTTTATTTCTCTTTCATATCAAAGGACAAAAAAAAAAAAATTACAAGCAAAAGGGGAAAACTTGTCTTAACTTGCAATTTTTTGGCTTCTGCAGAAGCGAAAGTAGAATTCATCCTGATACAATTTTTAGTGAAAAAAAAATAAAATGCTATAACATGTCAACTGAAATCCTGCCAAGACGGTAGAGGAGAGAACATGCGCGTGCTCACGGGTAACCCATTCGCTGCCGCGTATTCATGAGATAAAACCACCATGTTCACATTCCAAGGCTGGCCCAATGACCAGTCACAGATGGACAACCTCTGGAACCAATGGAAGGGGTCTGATTAGCAGCACAGTTACCTTGGTTGCTATGGTGATAAGACTAATTACGAAACTTTGCACTGGAATTGGTCTTCATGAGTAATCTTAATGGCGTGCTTGCTTAGATTCCCTCGGAGAGTTAACCTCTGCCGCTTCTGCCCAAAGGCTTTCCCACTTATCCACTACCATAATATCGGAAGTAGCCCCTGGCCCCTAAAAAAAAAAAACGGCCCATAATGTTCTTAAATCCTCAAATGCACCTTTACAAAAAAAGCCATCTTCTGTAATTGTTGTGGAACCCGAGTCACCGCTTCTAAAAACATAATCGCAAATACCACTCAAACAAAGCACGGCATTAATAATTCAGCTAATAACGCATTAGCGGGAGCTTTAATTAATAATACATTTAGGTTCCGCTCCGCTGTTCTGTTCTACCTTCTATCGTTGTTACTGTTACATACGTGAATAGAAAATGCCGGCAATTTGCATGGATAATATGTCGGCATCGAGCCCGTGACTGTTTTACGGGCGACGGGGTGATATTTTGTATCGCTTTGTTGTCTTAAAACAATGATTGTTCCAAATGGCTCACGGTCTGCGCTCCTCTTTAGCTCGCATTATAAAAAGCGGAACAATTTAAAGCCGGCCCTGTAGAATCAAATTAAAAAAGCATATTTCTCTCTTTACGACCCCATTAAATGCCTCCTGAGTAGGCTCAGCAAGTAAAGATAATGACCTTGAGTATTATGCATCCAAGACAAACCTTCGCCTTAATCATATCTGACCGGAACAAGGCTACTCTGCCTGTTATTAACCCCTTCCAACACGGATACTAAATCCGTCCCGCGGTGACTCGCATTCATTTCACCAAACCGTTCAGATTTATAGGGAATCTGTTATCTACTGCCGGGGCGAGACCAGGCTTCACGGTCCACGAGATGACGACGACTCAGAACGGGCAGGGAGCTGTATACAGTAATATAACCCCCAGCGCTGTATACAGTAATATAACCCCCAGCGCTGTATACAGTAATATAACCCCCAGCGCTGTATACAGTAATATAACCCCCCAGCGCTGTATACAGTAATATAACCCCCAGCGCTGTATACAGTAATATAACCCCCAGCGCTGTATACAGTAATAACCCCCAGCGCTGTATACAGTAATATACAGTAATATAACCCCCCGCGCTGTATACAGTAATATAACCCCCAGCGCTATATACAGTAATATAACCCCCAGTGCTGTATACAGTAATATACAGTAATATAACCCCCAGCGCTGTATACAGTAATATAACCCCCAGCGCTATATACAGTAATATAACCCCCAGCGCTATATACAGTAATATAACCCCCAGCACTGTATACAGTAATATAACCCCCAGCGCTGTATACAGTAATATAACCCCCAGCGCTATATACAGTAATATAACCCCCAGTGCTGTATACAGTAATATAACCCCCAGCGCTGTATACAGTAATATAACCCCCAGCGCTGTATACAGTAATATAACCCCCAGCGCTGTATACAGTAATATAACCCCCCCGCGCTCTATACAGTAATATAACCCCCCTATTGCGATATACTCCTGATGTCTGCAGACATGAAAGGCATTGTTTGAAAGACTTTATGGCGATGCTGATGAAGTCTTTTCTTCCACAGACTTTCATTAGTCGTGGTGTCTGGCTGATTGATTAAGACTGAGCCATTCTATTCCTTCCTTCCATAATAAGGATTCAGGGGGTTCGCCTGGTAGATTGGGTTCAGATAAGAGACTGCATGGAGTTCCTTTAATAGTAAGAGCGCTGTCATTTTAGTGGTGTAGTATATAGCGGGGTGGGGGGTCCTGTGGCTTCTTCACCCCAAATTTCATGTATAAATAACTCTAGGATAAACGTACAGACATTGGCTGTATTATTATCCATCTCCCCGTAGTGGTTTTTTTTTATTATTTTTCTCCGAATTCCAACGATTAACAGCATTAAAAAAAAAAGACTGATTATCTTACAGAGGAATTTTGCCTGGAACTAACAAAAAAAGATAAAACGTAAGGGAGTGGCAGAGGCGCGTCCGCCAAACACATTCGCCGCTCGCAAGAATATCTTTCAAAAATCATTTAAAGAACTGAACAGCGGCAGCTGGGGTAAAAAAAATACCCCAAGGGCATTAATTCATACCTTTCAACAATTTTAAGGGGTTAACCCTTAATGCATCTGCTTCCAACTGCATTCTGTGCTTTTGGTCCGAGAAGCTTTCCTGGTTACTTGTTTTCTTACCAGGGAACCTAGGGGTGCAAACTGAAATATTAACCCCTTAATAGCCCATTACAAGGATTCCATTGTAATGACTCGCTAATGGTGGCAACCACCTACAAGTAAGGGGACCTCACAAGACCTCACAAGACCTCCATCTCCCCTGACTCATGCTCACCCCAAGAGCAGCCCTGATGATCTTTATGGACTTAAAATAATCTGAACAAAGTCACCTGTATTCAAGCAGGGATTCTAGCTGTTGTATAGTAGGGAGAAAAGCACCAACTGGGATGCTCATATTGGCTTGGAGAATATGAAGTCAGCTCCAGACTGTGTGGCCCTGAGAATCTGCCCATTCACCCCGAAACCCTGAGATTGGGGTTAAAATCAACCTCATGGAAGGAAGAAAAACCCTGAGGATCTGCCCATTTACCCTGAGACTGGGGTAAAAACCCTGAGGATCTGCCCATTTACCCTAAAACCCTGAGACTGGGGTAAAAACCCCGAGAATCTGCCCATTTACCCCGAAACCCTAACACTGGGGTAAAAACCCTGAGGATCTGCCCATTTACCCCGAAACCCTAACACTGGGGTAAAAACCCTGAGGATCTGCCCAGTTACCCCGAAACCCTAACACTGGGGTAAAAACCCTGAGGATCTGCCCATTTACCCCAGACCCTGAGACTGGGGTAAAAATCCTGATAATCTACCTATTCCCACCAAAACTCTAAAAATTGGGGTGTAAACCCCGAAAATCTCCCCGATTCACCCTGAGACCCTGAGATTAGGATAGAAACACTGAGCCTCAGGGCAAACCTTGACCATCCAGTGCAGACCTACCCATACCGAATCGCTTATCCCTGCCCATTAATGCCACACATATAGACCGTGAGCCTCCTCTCTGGAGATACACGCTCTATAAAACATGCTGCAGACACCTTAATGCGCATGGAACAGAACATGTATCATTAAAATGTCTTATAAACCGCTGAACCAACAGCCCTAACACACTCTGCATGCGCTCAGGTGATTAATGTAACATTGGTTTAAGGTGATGGGTTCACTTTAAGTCGCTGCTGTATTTCGGGGCAGGGTGCGTGCGTTGTCAGCTCCCATTGTCATCTAACCTGACAGCCCAGACCTGCTCGCTGCACACGGGGCTGAATTACCCGGATTCCTTTATTGTTTTCTGAGAATAATGTGTGTTGGGACACGCCGCGGTCCATTCACAACCCTTCCAAAATATCTGGGAGGAATCAGAAAACGCTCTTCAAATCCGCAGCGATCATTCCCGGTGTATAGATAGCATGCAGCATATAGCCTATAGATAGAGACGGGGAAACAAAGAAAAAAGGTCATTATGATAAAATTTACATAAATCATTCAATCTTGTCTTTTTGAAAAAAAAATATTGTGTTAAAAAAAATGTGCAGCGCTTTTAAATATATTTTAATAAATATTTGCACATAAATGTCATATTATAATGCATAGAAAATCATATGTAAACACCTCCAAGTTTTTTGATTCCTGCGCCAGTTCTAGAATACTTATATATATATATTTAAAAAGATCAGTTCTGAGGATTTCTTGCGACTGTGTCTTTTCGTATTTTTTAGTATATATTTAGTTTTGTTTGTAAAAATGGTATACAAGTTAAAAATGCTTATATACACACATTTCATACATATACAGAATATATACAGTATATATAAATATATGCATAAATATATATAATAAATATAATATAATATATATATATATATATATATAATGAAATAAAATAAAAATAAAAACATAAAAAAATTAAAAAAAAGATTTAAATCAAAATAAAAGTCATTTTCTTGTTTTATACATTTGTTTAGATTTACCAAAGGAAAAATTACACATTTAAAGCAAACTAAAATCAACCTCATGGAAGGAAGAAAATAGGATCAGATATTTTGAATATTGCTCGGTGGGACGCCGGCACAATATAGTGTTAGTAAAAGCATTGTAGCAGATCGCCACATGCAATCAGAAGCCAATTGTTAGTGGACTGTATGCTGGCCCACACTGTGCTCAATGGTCTGATGAGGTATTATGGATAAATGCAAAGCGCCGGCACGATCAGGAGCAGACATTTTTTTTTTAACTTATCATTAATGTTGACTTGGTCGGGTATCACCTCATGCAGTAACCACTGAAAGCAGTTCAAACTATTTTTGTAGGTAATGGTTTTCTGCTTTGTTAAGTCCCAGCACACAGGAACACCAGGGGCAGGAGAGAAACGTCGCGGGGCGGCTCATCCGCTTATGTTCCTCGGTAAAGGTCGTAGATCTTTCTCCTCTTGAAGAAGGTTCTACGACGTTTAGATGTGTGATATCAGCCTCGGTGTTTGATTTTGTCATGCGATACAGTATCCATTTCCATTGTCGATGCCGACCTTTGACATTGTAGCAGTGGTGGCACCATGTCCTCCATGTCCGACAGTCCGCCGCATCTAAGGACCTTTGAGAAATAATTTTATTGTTTGAAAGCTCGGGGGGGGGGGGTGTTCTCATATTTTTCCATGTGGTTCTTCCCCTCGCTAGAGTCTCTGTTTGACCGACTTCCAACTTCCGCCTCTTATCCGAGCCCACGAACTAAAAGGAAGAGAAGTCGTCAAGGGCAGTTCCTGGAGCCGCAAATTTGTTTCGGGCTCGTGCCCACCTCGTCTTAGTTACACCTATAGAGGTCCTGTTGGACCTTTAGGAGAAGGCAGCTTGAGCCAAGCAAGATCGATAAAGACCGTACAGCCCCTGAAGAAGAACGTTCTTATTGAGTAAAGAATGTTTGAGAAAAAATAATTATCTAACCATTGTTAGAATTTTCAGAAGCATCCCTTCTGAGTTGGCATTTGAGCTACATCACCGATGAGGAACTTTTACTAAAGTGAAGCACTTATGACATAAACATGTTCCCAGAGCTCGGGGCTCAAGGAGATCCTTAACACAAGAATAAGCACCCCAGTGCCCAAAGTGTTCATATGGTGATCTTATATTCCTCCTGGTCTTCTCATTGTACCATCGGTGGTCCCCAAAGCCGGTAAATAATTTCATACATATTTACCAAGTCAATTCCCAGGAACGATACTTTGTATACTAGTGACACTCGACGCCATCCCGTCTCCAAATCTGATTGGCTGATGGGTTAAAGGAGTTTCTGTTTTTACCTAATTCTTTTTATCCAGATCTCGATGATCCGACAATTTAAAACGCGTCATATCGCAAATGATTATCCTTTATTAAAACTGATGCTACGAGACAGATGGGTTTAGTATTTATTGTACAAAAACCTGAGGTTTTAAAAATTCCGCCCCCCGCTGTTCCAAATGGAATCCGTTCTTACTCCTCAATGCTCTATCACCATCACGAAACAAAAAAAAACCCCTCAACCGATAGGATTTTTCTAAAAGGTTCCATAAAGCTATTCCCTGCTCGTTTTAACCCTTTGTTTGACAGAAGGGGTACGAAATGCACTCAAAATGAAAAACGAGTCAAGGGCCGGAGAGAGACTCGATTAAATGATAATTATCACGTAATGTGGCCATTAATCATCCTAATTCACAGCTTCTAGGTATTCCTGTCTGTTAGCGATGCACATGAACTGTATTTAACAAAGTCAGTGTTCTTTGGGAGAAAAAAGTGCATTTTAACCATTTTAGTGTCTGACATAAATATGCAACAAATTCAAAAGCATTTTATTTTATTTTTTTTCCATTTGTTTTTGGAGGGAACGTATTCAGTAGCCAAATGTTAGTATAATTATAAGGTTTTGTTTTTTTATTAGTAATTTGGCGATTAATGTATGATGTCATACATTGGTGAGAATGCAAAGAAATTCAAAACCCGTTATATCTTATTATACAGTACTTTTTTCTTGCATTTTTCTTACGATCACTATAAGTGCTGTTTAGACGAGGAGTCCCTTGAAACATGGCAGCTCTGCCAGTCTCGCCCCCGGCTCGGCGCATGAGCGTGCAATCTAACTTAATGCCGTGAGCTTTACCCAGCACAACCTTTTGTTTTTGCAGATGTGAGTTTGCTGCCGCGGATCAGAAGCAGTCAGAGCTCTGTTTCCACTTGTTTATCCGTCGAAATCTTTAAATGTCTAAACCTGTACGCGTTGTTTTCTTCTCGACAGGTGATAACTATCCTGTGCAGTTCATTCCATCTACAATGGCAGCCGCCGCCGCTTCTGGTCTCAGCCCTTTGCAGCTCCAGGTATGTGCCAAACAACCAAAAATATATGGGATCCCTGCCAGGGACTTGTCACGGGGAAATAACTAAGCAGCTGTATGCGGAATAATGTTTTCAGGGCTAGAATGTAACATAGAAACATAGACTTTGCTGACAGATCGGCCCTATTCGGCCCCCGTCTACTAGGCCGTTTCTCCTGCTGTAAAGACTCAAACCTCAATCAGTCGTTGGTCTCGTCTTAGATTCAGGAGCCGTATGTCTATCCCATGCATGTTTCATTCCCTCACTGTATTACCCTCTACCACTTCTGCTGGGAGCCAGATCCTTAAATGAAATTAAATATGCACCATGGAGAAGTTACTGATCAGGTTGTAGATAAGCGGAACAGCCTCCCAGCAGAAGTGGTAGAGGCTAGTACAGGGAGGGGATTTAAACATTCATGGGGTAGGCATATGGCTCATGAATCTAAGACGAGACCAACGACTGATTAAAGTTTGAGTCTTTACAGCAGGAGAAACGGGCAGAAACAGGCATCTGCCGGCGGGTTCTATGTTACTTAAAATTGAAGATAAACGTTATTAGAGTTAATGTCGGGTGCTGGACATGCGCGAAGTTCCATCTAAGTTTAGCCGATTGTGTGAAGGGGACAAGAGGGAGAGAAAACCCGAAATGCTATGAATAGCTTGGTAATCCCAGCAGATGGCAGGAGGTATTACTGAGCATCAACAGCTTCGACCACAAAATGGGTTTTATTTATAGAACATTACACAAAGTAATATTGTATGTATATTATAGTGTTTTGTTTATATTTTTTTTGCGCTGATACACTATATGGCGGCACCACCACCATTCCCACAGCACACCTCGCTCCTGAATCCCGGGTGATAGGAAACGATGTCATACTCAGGTGCTCTGCTTTTTTAAAGTCATTTGGTGCCGGGGCAGAAGTAAACTCCTCCACTGTGTTAATAACCACCCGGGGAGATCAGGTGAAAGATACGGGGAGACTCCCCCCCCCTCCCCCGAAAAGTAGGGAATCGGGGCAGATAACAGAGACGCTGCGCCAGGACTGATGTTCGTTTCATGTATGACTCCTGTTAGTCCTCTCTATGTGCGACGCCATAATCGTTCTAGGCTATGACACACGCTAACACCAAAAAGGCTGTTAATTCCGCTAACAATATATAATATATAGCATCTTCACCCGCATAAATCCGAAGGAACATCAGACGCTTGCTTTGCTCAGCTGTATTAGAGCCGCTTTCTTCGGGGGGGGGCTGTGAGTTATGGGACAAGGCTTGATGTGACACGTCGTGTAAATAAAACCTCCATAACCCCACCGCGTTCCGACGCAAACCTTTTATACAGAAACATTATTCGGGGGTGACTTTTATCTTCCAGGGGTTTTCTTTGCATGTATAATCGAGCCGCCATAACCCCCCCCCACCCGCCCCCCAAAGGGTTAATGCCGCTTGATTGTAGTCGAGGGGTGTTATATCAGCGATCCTGACGGATATACCTGTCCTTTCTCGGGATTATTAAATGGCGCGCGAATCCCTTCGACAAACACGGCGCGTTTAAGGATCACACAGCCTAAGCCGTTCTAATTAAAATATCTCCGTGTGTCAGCAGATCGGTTAATGCATTATTTGAATCCATTTATTTTGTTTATGAAAACGGTGACATATGTTTAGATTGTGAAATATATGAGGCTTAAAAAAATCACTTTATTGGAGTAAAATGAATCTCCTTCAATGCGATCTCCGCTGCTCGGCACGGCTGCCAGTCTTAATGACGCTGAGACACACTTAAACGCTTTTACCCCATATAATTTGCAGCGGCTAAACCGAAGGTAATATGCGGCTTTTAACCCCGTCATTGGTGCAAACTAGAGGCTTATTTCAAGGGTACATAGTGCTGTTGGAAGGCACAGCTGCCAACAGTCTTGGATTTTCCAGGGCAGTCCCAACCGTCTTATTTTATCGGTCTAGTTCCTGCTGTTTCTATACAAATTATAGGGCTGTGGAACCCTGTGATACCCTTTTTACCCAGCAAAACATTCTGAGCTCCAAGAGAAGAAGGGGCATCAGGGAAGGAAGAGGGGCACAGGGGAGGAAAACAGGGCTATAGGGAGGAAAAAGGGCTACAGAGGAGGAAATAGCGGCATCGAGGGCACAGGGGTTTGGGATTCATAGAAAGACTTGCCAAACTAAAGAGGGACACCTGGGAGGTAGAAAAAGGTATCAAACTCCTGGGTATCTGCTCCGGAACACACATTAGGGGAGGAAAGAGAGGGACAGGGGTTTGAGGGACTGGGCAAAGTCAACAGGGACAGTTAGCTAGTATACTACTTTGCACTTTTTTCAAGCTGAAAAGATCCATATATAAGCACTTTGTCGCAGAGGGACTAGACAAACTGAGCAGGGACACATGGTACGTATACGGTAGGCTGCTATCTTTTAAAGCAATAAGTATTTTAAAGAAAGTATTCCTTCTTTCTCCAAAAAACTAAAAGTATGCAGGAAAAAAACGTAAAGAATTACTGATAACGTCTACTAGAAATGTTATCATTTTAGTGGAATTCGATTTGTTTTCCTTTTTCACCTGCTTTTAAGAAAATAGATATTTTTTTATTATTATTATTATTTTTACCCACCATAAGAATAAGTCGCCCCCTTTACTGCGGGTTAAATCCGGACCCCCGTATTAAGGCATTTTCTCCGGAGATTGTGTTAAATAGCGGGCAGGGACCTTCAGCCGCGAAGGGGTCGCAAAATAGCTACGGCGGGTTCTTAGCTGCGACGGAGGGCAATTTGTAGAACAGCGGGTAGATGTCTGGGTCAGCACTGAAGGCGAAGAGCTGTCAGCGGAAATTCCTCCGCAAGATGTTATTTCACATAAACCTGGATCTTGACAGATTGCTCACTTTGCCGAATCACGAGAGAAAACAAGCGTAACATTGTTACCCGCACGGGTTCTGTCTTCATTAGCCTCGGAGAGCGATTTTTATCGAGACCTAGAAGCTCCGTGTAACTGTAATACGAGGAAATAGCTCTCATTATGCTAGAGGCTCATTAACTAAAGAGGTAACAATGTTTTAGTTTTACTTTACTGAGAGGGTGGTAGATAAATGGAGCCGCCTCCCAGCAGAAGTGGTAGAGGGTAATACAGTGAGGGGTATTAAACACGCATGGGATAGACATACGGCTCCCGAATCTAAGACGAGACCAACGACTGATTAAGGTCTGAGTCGTTACGGCAGGAGAAAAGCATCTGTTATATGGGAAAGGGTTAAAAAGGGGAGACTGATTGGAAATAAGTGTTTGGTGATCGCAGAAAATGTATTTATTAGAAAAAGAATACAGAGAAAGCTGAAAACGACGAGAAAAGTGGAAATGCACCCAGAAAAAAAATCTTAAATGAGACCTGATATCATCTGTGATTTAGAGGATTTTTTTGGAATAGAAATATAGAGATTCTGTAAAATTGTTTCCCAGATCCCTGTCGTAACCAGAAATGGACGAAAAATTTACCAAAATGTCCTAATTTGCTTCAATTATTATTTTTCCTGCTTTGAAAAAAGTTAATCAAGAAAAACAAAAAAAATATGTATTTTTATACCAAAAAAAGCCTCTGCATAGGAATTTTGTGTAAATCAAAAATTCTCTTTAATATTTCTATATCTTTATTTTGAAATGGATACGATTTAAGTCTGCAGAATATCTCTCCGAATATCTTCCGCTTTTAAGATTTATATAAAAATGATTCAGTTTGTCTAGGATTTGTTATTTCTATTCTTTCATTTATTTGTATAGCACCAACCTATTCCACAGCGCAGCACAAGGATATAAGATCAGTTACTCTGGACCGACAGTAAAACCAGTGAATGTAGCTTATTTTCGGGACAGTGGTTAAAAATGTAGCTCAATGGATGCCCCCCTCCCCCATTATTGAAGCACAGTGATTTATTGTGAAGACCCCTGGGGGGCCACGAGTCCAGAAAAAGACCCCCCCAGCCCCCAAAATGATTATCGGTGGGTGGTAGAGGCGCTCTCATTTACTTTCCATTGGGCCCCAGTCAGAGGGCAATTGCGCGGCTTTTGGCGGTTATCGTAATTGGCGGTAGTTTACCCAAATTCTGTCATTCTGACGCCGCTAGGCGCTTATCAAAGGATGTGTAAAAACAATTCTGAGGGCCGGCGTCACGGCGAGTGTCCGGCCAACTGTTCCAGCTCGTGGAAATCCTACATTAACCGTCTCGTCGATGATTGAGCATGCCCCGGCCCCGGCATAGAGGGATAATGCTCCGCTCCGCGGGGGTCGGGAGCTGTTTTCATATTCCCAGCAGAGAAAAAAGATCTATTCTACTCTACTGTGTTTTTTCTTTTTTTGGGCCGATTTACTCCTTCTTTCTCAAGATGTTCCTAGCGGTCTCTTGTTAATTTGGTCGGATTAGGAACGATCTTCTGCTCTTATCTCATTTCGCGGAAATATTTCGATTCCCTTCTTTTATTTTACGTTTGTGGCTGAAGGCAGCCAATCAGAAATAGGCGACATTCTCATCTCTGATTGGCTGAGCAGTGTTCTAATTTGGAACACTAATATAGTTACATTTTATTCCAGTCCGATTGTCGTATTGCGCCCCCCCCCCCCCCCGGATGGTTTGTGAGGATACTTGTCTAGTGGAAGGCCTGACCAAGCCGAGACCCCAGAGGATCCTTCGCGATGCCTGCGCAAAGACCCCAAAACACAGAGAAGTTTATTGGTGTCGTCTGAGGGGGGGTCTCTGCGGAATCGCTTCTTACATGTGTAAAGGGGAAAAAATCATTATTTAAAGGGACCACTCAGCTGTCATATGCATTAAAGTGCCGGAGCGTCCCGTACTTCAGAGTATCCATAAAACTTTTACGAATATCTCCAACTTTTACCTTTTTTTTACACCAAAAACAATTCTACTTCTGTAACATGATCCAAAAGCACACTCAATTATTCAGCTATTTTTATTTTTTTTACGTTATTGGTTACAAAGTTATTATTATTTAATGCGCAGAAACATTTTATCGGGGGGACTGTCCCTCTTTTTCATGCTTCCCGCACAATATGGCTTCCGTGACGAGGTGTTGCAGATGCCGAAAGTCCATTAATTTTGCGCGGCTTCCTTTCATTTTTGCTAATCGCTTACTTTTGGCAAAAAACGTTGCCTTTTTTTTTTTCCTGACGATTACCCAAGCGGTGTTATTAATAGCCGCTCGCTCCTGCGCCGGCCAACGACCCAGCCTTCCCTTGGAGATACTTTGTCTCCACCGGGCTCCTGCATTTGTATCTCTGCAGCGATCGGCTCGGCGCTGATAAAGAAAGACGCCGAGGAGCTCTTTGAAGAACGAAGCCCTCGGTTAGCCAATAAACCTAATGACTGCTAAGGAGCTGTCTGGGCGCAGGTGAATCGCTGAACGGGAGAAGACGACAGCCGCAATTGATGGCTTCCAAATGTTTGGGGTCACAGTGGAGCTCCAGAGCGCTGCCGTTCAGCCGTGAGCCTGCGCATCAACGATATCCACCAGGTTGCGTGCCAGCAGCTCAAACAGATGTTAAACCATACTGGAACGGAGCCGTGCGCGGCATCAGAAGCTGGAGATATCTCGTGACATCTGGATGCTGCTGGGCTGGGAAGTTGCCCCGAGCCAGGAGACCGCGGGATCCTTGTGGCATCAAGCGAAGGGGCTTTAATATTTCTTTTTTTTTTTTTTTTTTTATTTGCTTCTCTTTAAGCGATTAGCGCACTGAAGCAGTCCTAACGCTGAATTATCGCTCGGGTGCTTCCTTGCAAGGAATCCGTGGATGGAGGGCGGTGAAGATGGGCTCTTTCTACTAAGCTGCGTTCAGACATACCAGGCTAATTATTCGCCTTCTTTAAGAATTTTCTTTTCCGTTTCAACCTTTCCGATGTTCCATAATTAGTATCAATAATAATTATATATATATATATAGGTATTAATGTATATTAATATAAATAATTCGGAACCTTGTATACATTTTATCATTTAAAATAATAAATAAATAAATAAATGGCACAAAGAAAAAAATGGTAGAACGCGTCATTTTTCATACTGGTTACAACGTAACATAAATAATAATTAGGATCCAAGCAGCTGCCGGGGAAATTAACCTGTTGAGGTCCAGATGTCTTTGTGGCCGATGATCCAGAAAAGGTTAAACCAACAAGAAAATGATGACTGGTTTTTTTTTTTCTCGTTCTCTTACACTTTATCGGCTCTCGAGTCACCTCTAATAATCAAGGGGGCTCGTTTTATTTATCACCGGCTAAAAGGTCTCGTCCTCGAGGTACTTGCCGGTGCATTTTCAAAGCCGGGGAGGAAAAAATAAATAAATAAATAAAAGGCTAAAGTTCCGCTTACAGAAATTCATCCCGACTAAGCGGTATTTCAACGGGTCATTTAATGCTGAAATGGACAAAGGTATTACTCGGTCCGATCAATTGTATCAAATCCTTTCTCAGGGGCTCGGTCTGAAAACAGTACAGGAGACGTAGCTCGGCCTCGTATCCTCAGCGGAGCCGATCCCGGTCTGTTAAAAACATGAGGGAAATGAGGTGAAACGCAGCAGCCGGGGTCCACCGGGGTCCACCGGGGCGGGGGAGGGGTGAGGGGTCTTATGTCATTTCGTCACTGTCTCCAAGAGAGGGGGGGGGGGGTCTGGCTGCCTGCTTTTTTCTGCTGGTCAGCTCTGACCTCTCTTTTTTGTTTCTTCACATTGAAAAATATATATATATATTTTTTTTGCCTTTTTGGGGGGGGGGCTCGACCATGCGCGGCCACATCAGACGAATCGGAGAAAACAGAATTACAATATCAGAGGCTTTTGTGTTTGTTGCCGAAATCGTTTATTCTCTTTCAAATTAAATCTTATTTATATACAAAGCTGCTGTCGATGATCATACGGGGACTTTTATTTTAAATATTGAAAATAATTTACAATTCATAAAATCCGCATTAATATTTTATTATCCCGGCTTCCTTTGATATCAAAGTGCGAGTGCATACGCTGCGCGTCTTTTCATAAATGTATCTGTATATATAGTATTTTTTCCCCTTTCTCTTTGGGTAGAGATAACATTAGGTTTACCCGCTCGGTATCGGGGTACACTTATCACATCCCACACCTTTTCAGGGGTTTTATTCTGATTTTTATTTAATTTTTTTGAAGATAATTCATGCGTGATGACACGGTCTGGGGTACCCTCATATTGAAATCTAGACTTTGTTGGGGGGAATTGGGCTATTTGGGTGTCGTTTCCCCCATTGTGGTTTATATTCTGCCCTAATGCTGGGCAAATTATTTAATGCCCATTTATCGCTGGCGTTCGGCAGGTCAAGGGGGGGGCAGAAGCCCCTATGCCCCAAAACTGGGAGCCATTCTTCCTGGGGGTAAATGGGCTCCTTGTAGAGCCACTGTTCAATGGACCAGATAATAGAGAGGTCCTGGATCCCCCCAGATGGGCCATAAATGCCATGGAGGACTCCATAGCTCCGTGTCAGTGGTAACGATGGCGGCATAGGAGGGGGAGGCCGGGGACGCTGCCCCGGTTTGGGAAGGTAAATACGGCACTGGAAACAGGGCAAAAACTTTGAGTAAATAGGAGATTTTTACAGGCAGGGGTAGATTTGGTAATGAAGGAGGCACTAGGCACAGAAAGCGCTGGCGCCCAAAGTTTGTTGAAGCGGTAGGAATCTGCAGAAATGGGTACCGAAAGGTTAATGCATTTGTTTGCTTTGTTACATTGTTTCAATTCGTAACAAAGACAATAAATACCAATAAAAAAAAATAATAATAATAAATTAAAAATAAACATCTTTTGTCTTTTCCCAACCCTGTGAAATTAACATTAATTACCGGAAAATCTTTTTATTGGGGGCGAGGACCTGAAGACGAGGGCGAGAAGTTTAAACGGATGAAGAGGACGCAGACAGCGTGCAGCTAATTGTTAATGTTCAGCGATTATGTCTCTTTCCGGAATAATAAAATCTTCCCCAGAAGAGGTCAGGATCTTTAGCGGCGACTTATTTCACATCTGTCCGGCAGCTTGCAGGAGAGCCGGACGCGCAGGACCGTTCAAAGTCCCCCCTCTTGTCTTCCCCGACCGCGAAATCGAAATGCTTCAAAAGCCTGGTTACGCATGCGCGACAAACACCTGTGCGGAGCGGGGGAATGCTATGAATTAATACTAAAAAAGTTAAAAAACAGAAAATGTCATCAAAAAGAAACATACTTTCCTGTCCACTATGGATCGTTCAAGGTCATTCTTTCAAACAGAAGAAGAGCTGTTGCCAGGGGGCCGAATGGGGCCGATCTGCCGGCAGGTTCTACGTTCCATACGTTTAAAGAAACCCCCTGCGTTTATACTTAATTAAAATAATAAAAACAAATGAATAAATAGCACTTTGTTTATAAATAAATAACAATAAATTATATAAACAAATAACAAAGGAATAATAGATAGAATTAATATCCAGAATATTTTTTTTTGCAATAAATTAGATTTTGTTTCTGAATTGTCGTTACCCATTAACCCTTTGAGTGCCAAGAGGCTAAGCCCAATGCTTTGCTATACCCCTTTTTTTTAACTTTAGCGTTAATAAGTAGCGCGGAGCTGAACGGGCTGCGGAGTAAGGAGTCTGAAGGTCGGGGGGGGGTCCGCGGACCCCCGCCGTGTGAAGCCTCGTCCCCGGTACCGGGACGGCCGCGTAGGAAGCTCGTCTGGAGCGAGGGTTACGTCGGCTTCGTGGAGGGTTGGCACGCTGGACTCGCACAGATGCAGAAGATATTTTTAAGTAACAGCATCTGGTTCCTTGGCAGATCCCGCAGGCAGAAGCCCTCGCTTGCCTCTGGGTTAGTCGCATGGATTAAGCCGTCCAAACTGCCAATTCCATTCAGCTTACCTTTGACTTTTTTCCTTTGTTCCTCTTTTTTTTTTTTTTTTTTTTTTTTTTTTTTTTTTTGCTGCGTTCAATCAATTTTTATGAAATATTAAACGCGACGCCGTCTAATTCTTTTCATTGAATGTTTTACTTGGAATCTCCTGCTTGTGCGGCCGTTAGATTAGTAAGACCCGGTTCACCCGTTGCCGGTTGCTTTATTTCATTCTTGAGACATTGTATCTATTTCTGATAGGGTTCAGTTCTGCTGCCATCTCTACTGGAAGACTCTGCCGTGCATTCACTTTTTTTTGTAAAAAACATGTAATGTTCAGTTATATTTCTTTATGATCCAGATTAAATTTTCAGTGGGAAGTTTCCACCCTCTAGTATTGTGTTTATGGAATATTCCCTCCACTTTGTTACAGGAAACATGATACAAACATTGCTTACTCTGAACATTCTAAATGACCAAATATGGTCACGTCTTGTTTAGGGTGTGTGGTTAGAGGTTTATTCGGGGGCGGGGCTTTTACCAGATTTTTTTATGTGACTTTGTGTTCTATTGCTGGGCATTTAGAAGAAGAGCAATGGGGTTTAACTTATTAAGCTGTTTCCAGCTGTTTCTATACGCATTATCGGGGCTTTTAGGGCTGTAGAACCCTGCGATACCCTCATACCTAGCAAACATTCTGAGCGCCTAGAAAACAGGGGCATCAGGGGTGGGTGGTCGATTTCGCTTTCTTAGAGGGACTGGGACTTCTGAACAGGGAAACTTGGCATATGTTATGTGATTCTCTCCTTTTTGTCATAATTTTAAGCATTTGTTTTACGGTAGAATTTTACTGGACGGCAGAGGAATGACCCAATCACGATGCGTTTCCACCATCCAGCAACGACGATCCATTTAAACGCCAGGAAACGCTATAAGGAGGTTTTAGGGAAAGCGGAGAGACCTCAATAGAATTACTCATTAAATTTAGAATTAAGCTGAGGGCTCCTTTAAATTCCTCAATAAACATGTTTATCTAACACGTTACCATAAAGTATTATTATTAGGTTACGTGCCGTATGCTGTGGCCCTCTTTCTGTTCTATACCGTTGTACAGCGCTCCAGAATATGTTGGAATTTTAACAAATAAAGATAATAATATTCATTACTAAGAGCCGGCTGGGAATTATTATTATTTTCTAACAATACTTGCTTATAGCGTTTGAGAAACAGCCCATGCGAATTTTTAATTGCCCTCAGAATCACCCCTTTCTTCTGAGACCCCAATTACGTATTGTCTCAATCGTGCAACCTTCGGCTCTATAAATAAAGCATTACATATTTGCATATCTTATTTAGAAGACTGAAAACCGAGCTTTCTTAACTAGGTCTCAAAAGACTTTTTTTTATTTTTTTTTTTACTTAAGAGAAAAAAAAACATCCCTCAAAGCCACAGTTTTTAGCATTTTTATGTGAAAAATGGAGAGAAAAAAATCCTTAAATAAAAAAAAAGCTAAGATCACCAAATGTATTGGTTGTTTGAAATTTGCTTGAATCTGCTTAAAATGTATCATAGGAATTCACTATGCTCACGGCCCTCAAAATATATTCACACCTTTGCATACCTGCCAAGTGTCTTTGTTTATTTGGCCAGTCCCTGATGCCCCTCTTTTCTAGGAGGTCGGAATGTTTGCTGGGTATGAGGGTATCGCAGGGTTCTACAGCCCTAAAAGCCCCGATAATGTGTATAGAAACAGCAGGAAGGGGCTTTATCAACTAAACGGGGTAAATTAACCCATTATTCTTCTTCTAAATACCCAGCTCAGTTACACAAATACCCCACATAGGGCAGAAAGTCACATAAAAAGTCTGGGTAGAGCTCCGCCCCCAGCCACGCCTCTGACCCCACCCCCTCGCTGGCCATTTAAAATGTTGGGCGCCATGTGTTTGGATTCCATGTCGAGCCCAGAAATGATTTGATATGAAACAGCAGGAAATAATGAAGCCGCTTCTATTAATAATGTGAGTGACGGGATGTTGGCTTTTGCTCGAGCAATAACATGAGTCACGCTAACGGCCGCGCTGGAATACAGCGAAGGGTCTCCCTCGTCATATCACACCGTAACACGCACACGTCTGTTTTCCCTGCCACCAAGTCAGGGTGGTTATGTTTGAGTGACGCTGACAAAAAGCATGTTTTTTCTTTCTTTTTTTCTTTCTTTTTTTTAAGCTTTCTGGCTTCGGCTTTTCAGCTTCGTCTCAGGATCCCGTCGTATCCTTTCCAGCCTGGCGGCGGAGTACAGAAACTTTAGACTATAAGTCCCACCATCCACCAGTCAGTCAACGATCTGCCGTAGACCATGGGGGCCGTAGGCTTTTTTGTAGACCCGACAAGTTATGCCTGAAAGCTCATGATTTTACCCCCCTTTCTGAAAAAACTAACGCGGGAACAAGAACAACGGTGAAAGCCACCAGTAACAATGTCCGACGTACATAGAACCTGCCGGCAGATCGGCCCCTGTCGGCCCCCCGTATAGTCACCCATTATTCCTGCTGTAAAGACTCAAACCTTAATCAGTCGTTGGTTTCGTCTTAGATTCAGGAGCCGTATTTCTATCCCATGCATGTTTAATACCCTTACTATATTACCCTCTACCACTTCTGCTGGGAGGCTGTTCAACTTATCTATCACCCTCTAATTAAAGAAAAAGATCTGTGTCTTAATTTTCACATAAAATTGAATTAACCCTTTGCATGTCTGCTATCTGGATTGGGTTAAATCAGCCCTTGTATTGTGTATGACCGATCCCCCCCATACAATGCAACAGCATATGTTGGCGCTATACAAATAATAATAATAATGATTGCCTGATGGCTGCCGACCTCTTCCATGTGCGCCGGTTGAGAGCTCCAGCAGACCTCCATAAACACCATGTTGTCACTTTTCATTATGAGCTTAGCTTTTGACTCGAAGCTCAGACCACTGTTCCCCGAGCCGGGGTCCCTCGCGTGCCGTATTCCGCTTGTTTTATTTTATAAAGAGCCCCGTTACGCCAGAAACCAAATCCCAAAGAACAACAGTGACATAATCGCATCTGGCTGCTTACTAAATGATTCTATGCTAAGCCCCCCCTTATAATAAAAGACGGCAAAAAGGTCTCCTTTCATATATTTTATTTTTACGATGATGTCCACCAGAAAGATAATAATCCTCGATATTAAACCCGAGGCGCCTTTTATCCAATTCAAACTAAAAATAATAATAAAAAAAAAATAAATATATATATATATATAAAAATAATTAAATGTATAAATAAATAAATTATATATATATATATAAATAATTAACTGTATAAATATATATATATATATATAAATAATTAAATGTATAAATATATATATATATATATATAAATAAATATGGTTTCTTCGCGATGCCTCCTTCGATGGTTCCATTATTTGGGACTTCAGTGAAAACAACAGGTTGGAGTAGAATTCTTCATGTTAGGAAAAAAAACACGACATTATTCTAATGCCAGAAAGTCCAAAAACTCCCCCCAAAAATATTTGCAAACAATTTTCTAAATCTACCATTCAATAATTGGAGAGAAAATTCTATAATTCTATAATAAGGAAAACGTTCCATCCCTAGAAATTCCGTGATTGAATCTAAACGCTCCGTAATGCGTCGGAAAGATTTGTTTCATTTTGGATGAAAAGCCCCGGGTTTTTTTTTTTTGTTGGTATCTTTCATGTGTTGCGTCTCAATGCAAACCCGGCTCTGATATGGAAATGGTTAAATCTGCGTACTTTTTTGTTTAAAAGTTTCTTGGGTTTCTTTTTTAGTAAAGGGCATCGCGCTTTATAACAATTAATCTGAACTCTAACAAACAGGAAGCCGTCAAACCACAGAATCCAAAAATAGGTATGGCGATAGTGAGCGGCTCTAGCATCAGGTTCCTGAGAAATGGTTCGATGCAGATGTGTCTTTTATCAATCTAGGATTATGAATTTGCTGATTTTTTTCATTTTTATTTTTGCAGCAACTCTATGCGGCTCAGGCTCAGTTGGCCAGCATGCAGGTGTCCCCAGGAGGTAAAATGCCGTCCACCCCGCAAGCACCGAACTCTGCCGGGGCTCTGTCCCCCACCGGCATGAAGACTGAGAAGAGAGGGTCCAGTCCCATCGCTCAGGTCAAGGTAACTCTATCTATTCCCTATAGACCGTTCTTCTGGCTCAGAGCAGAGGAGCCTCCCAAAGTCTTCTCAACTTTTCCCCATCCAAGTACCACCAAGACGAGACCATTCCGAGTCTCGATCCCAATAAAGAGTTAATTTTAAGCAGTCATTCTGGGTTGACACCCTGGTTTCTAGTGAAAAGCCAGAGAGGGTTGCAGCGATAGAATGTCAGCAAAGTTTTGCAGTGCTTAATAGATACATAGTTACTTACACTATGTGGACAAAAGTATTGGGACACCTGACCATTACTCCAACAGGGGCTTCGATGACATCACATTCTAAATACAGAGACATTAATATGTAGTTGGTACCCCATTTGCAGATATAACGGCTTCCGCTCTTCTGAGAAGGCTTCCCACAAGATGTTGGGGAGTTTCTGTGCGATTTTCTGCCCATTCATCCAGTAGAGCGTTTGTGAGGTCAGGCACTGATGTTGGACGAGACGCCCGGCTCACAATCTCCGTTTCAGTTCCTCCCAAAGCTGCCCGATGGGGTTGAGGTCAGGGCTCCCTAAGTTTATTGATCCAGATGAAGGCAAACGGCAGGCGGTACATAGAAAGATACAATATGACAGCAGATAAGAGCTCTTGGTCCTCAGCCTTGTCCTATGATCAGGATAGGTTTATCCCTGTTTATCCACGTTCATAGTCCATTTCGGTAGTTTTTAGAGGAATTCGAGGGGTTAATTCACCAAATCCCAGATCCTTAGCTGACCTCCAGGAACTGAGAGAGGTAAACTCTTCTAGAACGTCATTATATCGTGTAGCCCCTACCTTTTAAGCTGGATACTATTATTTTTTTTCGGGTGGAAATATGTATTTTTTAAATTATTTAATACGGGGAAATTTCTAGAATTATAATAAGAGAATCCGTTCCGATAATAGTTTAAAAAGGATAAAAGCAGACTTTGTACGGGGAATTATCACGAGCACACGGCATATAAATGCAACTAGGATCTCGAAGCCGCAGCTGCACCGCGCGCCTCACATCTGTATTTTGTTACAATAGATACAAAGTTAAATATTATGAAAATAAAATGTTTCATTACCGACAAAGTATCCGTTGCCATGGAAAACTAGGATCAATCAGGTTGCGAAGCGTGTTCCAAACACTTTGCGTTGGCTGGGTTGATGTAACAGAGTTTAAAGAGAAACAACATATATATCACATAACTTGCTTTAACCCATTAAATGCCAGGGGGGGTCAGCAACTGCCTTCTCCCCATTTTTTAAAGAGATTTCGCTCCAGGAAGAATAAAAAGTAATTATTATGAAAAAAAGATGGAAACTGTCCAGAAAGAACACTTTGCTAAAAGTTAAAGGCACCTTGTAACGTACGTACCCCTGGGAGAAAAAAAAATATAAAGACATTAAAATAAAAACACAAATATTTTAAGTACGGTTCCGTTAGCTTTTACTGCTGTGCTTCCAAACTTTGACATGCGCAGTCTTTTTATTTTAGGTTTTTTTTATTTTGTTAGTTTTATATTTGGCTCGGGACAAAACCCCCATAAATTATATCTTAAAGTTCTATTTTCCTTGCAACTGTTACAGATTAGACGCTCTCTGCCCTAACCCACTACTAAGACAAAATAATAGAAAGGGTAAATCCTTGCGGCAAACCCAGCCATTTTCCGCTGATTCGGCTTCTGTTTTGTGGGAAAATCCCTTTAAGACACGCGGACGTTATGTGAGTGGAAATGCACTTCGTGTGGGTTTTGCGTCTATAATGAATGAGCTCGGAATCCACGTAATCCATCAGAAGTGGGGAGCAGAAGCATCAGATCTCTGCGTCTCCATCCATACCTCCAAATAAAAAAGCCTTAATTACGCCTTTATATGTTATATATTCTTTTCTTTGTATTCTTTTTGATTTGCGCAGCCGCAGCCCCTCGATACAAAGTAACACAATCTGTTCCTAGGGAGCGGCCATATTGAATCCCTGATGCACCTCGTGAGATACTTTAGCCGAGCGGTCAATAATGTCACCGATTATTCTGTTATACGAAGTGTCTGAAAATAATGATTCTCTGATTTGCTCCGCTCTCCATGTATCTTATTAAACTCCCGTCCCCTATAAAAATCATACCCCCCCCTTTCAACAATCCTTTTATATCTCAATAGCCTTTTATTCCCCAATACAGACTCCTTCGATAAACAAATCCAGCAGGAATTGCCTTTTAATTTTCTATATGTCCCCGACGTTCTACAATTTAGGGGATATGATGCTTACGAGCTGCCATACAGACCTTAAAGAATAAAGTCTCCGCCGTAATATATATATATATATATATATATATATATACCATTCTCCTATCTCTCTACGTATATCAAGAGTATTCATTTATAGCGGGTCTGGTTTGTTCACCTTGTTGGTTGTTTTATGTGCTTTTCGCTAAGAATGAAGGTTAGTGACGGCTTCCATGAAGAGGTTTATAGACTATAAGCCCTACAATCCTTTATATGGCTGGTAGCAGGCTGAATGACAATTCTAGATGTTGGTATTCACAATGAAATACATCTCCCTCCCTACAACTCTTGTACCCCATTCTCCTCCCCTGTGCCTTTCCATGCCCTCCCTGTTTCTTTCTGTCCTCTCCTGTACCCCTCTTTTCTCTGCTTTGCCCCTTTTTCCTCCCCAATGCCCTTTTCTTCTAGGAGGTCGGAATGTTTGCTGGGTATGAGGATATCGCAGGGTTCTACAGCCCTAAAAGCCCCGATAATGTGTATAGAAACAGCAGGGCACGGCTTTATAAATCAAACGGGGTAAATAAACCCCATTATTCTTCTTCTAAATGCCCCACACAGTTACACAAATACCCCGCCATAGGGCACAAAGTCTCATAAAAAGTCTGGATAAAGCCCAATCCAGCCCAAAATGGCTAAAATAAAGGTGTCCCTCTTTGGTCATTTGAGTCGAAGTAGAGAGACCTTAGAGGTCCCTTCTTGAAATGTGGAGATATTCTTTGTACAAAAAACACAAACACTTGTTATTCCCTTAAAATATATATATATATCAAAAAAATCCACCCAAAAACCTAGAGTCCTCTCCGTTCTAGATGAAAAATTCCGACACCAGCTCCCCGAATAAATCAGATACGTACAGTAGGCCTGAATGATTTTTTACGAGGGCGAATTAATCACTCAGTTTAGTTTAATTTATTGGCTTTGAGTGTTTTTCATTAAAATGGTTATTCATCTCTAACCTGCCTTAATAAAAAAAAAAAGAAAAATACGCCCAAAAAGCGTAGGCTTGCAGTCTAAGCGAAGTTGCCATAGAATAAGTAACCAAACAGTGTTTCGGTGTTAAGTATATACTGTGCAGAACATCTAATGTAAGACGCGCCGGAGCCAGATGGAAGAGGACCAAGCAAAACCTTAGCCGGCTGACTAATATTTTCCTTTAGTAAGTTAACGCACGTATGTGCTGGAGGTCACACCAACTCCGGGCCCGACGGCCAGCGCGCCTCCATTACCGAGTAGGCATATGCAAATTGCTTGGGGTTTCCCCTGCAGAAATTAAATTATCAGCCATCTTTCCATTACTACTCTAATTATTCATTATGTGTTAGCGTTCTCAACCTGAACGCCTCCTCCTCCGAGGAGGAGAGAACACACAATGGGCTTTTAAATGCTCCGGGGGGGTTATTAACCTTTCCTCTGCACTCAGAATCAGCCATCAATCCATGCACTCCTGGAAGACTTTAGCACGAGGTTGGTAGATAAGTGGAGAAACCTCCCAGCAGAAGTGGTAGAGGGTAATACAGTGAGGGGATTAAACACGCATGGGATAGGCATACGGCTCCTGAATCTAAGACGAGACCGACCACTGATTAAGGTTTGGGTCTTTACAGCGGGCGACTAGACGAGGGGGGGGGGGGCCGAATGGGGCCGATCTGCCGGTTCTGTGTTCTATATATTTTTTTTTTCACGCTATTTGGCCGGAAAACGATATTATATTGAACATTTCCCCGCGTTCTAGAGCGTAAAGAGACAATGAAAAAAAAAAAAACGCTCGCAAGATGTTTCCGGAAATGTAAATAATGCGTCGTAAATGCCCAAGGTTAATTTGGATCTTAGAAAACACATTAAGAAATGAACAGTAATGTGAGCTCATTCCCATTCTAATTTGGCAAAAAAAAAAAAAAAGCAACGGCGTAAAGGATTTGTTGTTGTAAATACAGACATAACACTAAGAAATTAATGAGGTTTCTTTTGGTGGTTTTATAGAAGAATAATTATCTTTTTTTTTTTGCCAAAGAACGCGCCATTGTCTCGGAGGTGTAAACTAAGTGCGGCGTCGTAAGTGATAATGCGCTCCGTTTGTCTCGTTTTAATCGTTGTTTATGTTAAACTCTTGTAGGATGAAGCCGCGCAGCCTCTGAATTTGTCGGCGCGACCGAAGACTGCCGAGCCTTTGAAATCCCCCACGTCCCCGACGCAGAACCTGTTCCAAAGCAGTAAAACCAGTCCCGGGAGCCTGTCAAACAAAAGCAGCATCCCCAGCCCGATAAGCGGGGCCCTTGGAAGAGGCTCTTCGCTAGGTAACAACCCAAAAATGGTCGTTTTTCATTATTTTCAAGCAGAACGGGAGAAAAAGTAGAAAAAGTTGACCTTGAACAGAATGGAATAGGAGTTCAAAAATGAGCAGAAACATTCCAACGCTAGTTACATAGTTACGGAGTTAATTAGGTGGAAAAAAGACATAAAGTCCATCAAATCCATGTTAGATGACCCAGAAGAAGTAACAGTAACGTCTTCTCAAAGGGAAAAACATTCCTTCTTCACTCCAAGACATTCCGACTCTCCCTGAATCAGCGTTACTTTATCTACTGTTACTTCTGATAACCCTGCATCCAAACATTTTTATATATATATTAATTGAATTGGCCAAAACAACTTCAACGCTCCAAAAAAAACATTATAAAATCATACAAAATCATGAAAAAATATATTTTTTAGTGTTTTACCCAATATGAGCAGAAGTTGTTGCCCGATTCTACTCATTGCAAAGTAAAACTCATCAAAATTTTTAATTTCTTTTTTTTGTTTTCAGCATATTTTCATTGGGTGTAACATTTTTCGAATGTTTTAGTCCAAATTTACACAAATTGAAAATCATCAATATTTTTTGGAAACTGAGCTGCCATTAGAATAATACTAAATGTATCTCCAAAGCTTTTGCTACAATGTAAAAAAATATATTTATATTTAGATGGTACAAATGATGCTGTGTTTTGTTACTAAACCTTTTAAACCACAAGATTTTACAAGGAGCTGTTAAAATTACCAAGATAAACAAGAACCTGATTCTATTTTTAAACTCCATGTAGTTCAACAATTATCCATTTGCCATTAAATGATTCATTCCCCCTGGCTTGTGCACCAAAAAAATAAAATAAAATAAAAAATAATAATATTTTCAGAGCATGAGACATTTGGCACAACCTTGACACCGTCCCCGAAAAAGTCAAATTTAGCTTTCTTTTATTTTTCAAAGAATTTTTTAAAAAAATGCAATTAAACGTTTTAGTGGATCTAATAAAAGTTAATTGTAACTTTAAATAGAACAAGAGTGGAGTTTTTAAAAAAAATAATATGGCAGCAGAATGGTTCTTAAGTTACCATCAAAAAGATCTGGAAAAGATTTGTAGGAACCTCTAGAACAGGGGTGGGCAATTAATTTTCCCATGGGGCCACATGAGAAATTGGAATGGTTTTAGAGGGCCAGACCAACATACGAAGGCTCCATGCACATTGCCGTAATGGGGCCGTATTCCAGCCGCCCGATTTGCGGCCAGAATACGGCCGCCATTGAAAATGAATGGCGCTGTAATACGGCGCGGTGAGCAACCGGTGTTTCACCCCGTTTTACGGCGCGGCCCCCGTGTCTGCCAATGGAGAGGGGAGCGGTAAGGAGCACTCCCATCTCCTCTCCGCAGCAGCACGCCGTAGTTTCGCCTGGGTTACGGCCCGGGCGAAACTACAGCAGTGTGCATGAGCCCTTAACTTCATTCTACCAATACCTGTATACTGCATACATATACTATCCCTTCTTAAAAAAATGGTAAATGACGAGCGTGGAACGATTGTCCTGGCACTCCCCAAGGTCCGCAACGAGCATCCTGGCACTCAGAAGTTACAGTGGCATCACTTACTCAGCATCGGGAAGCAGTGAAACTACAAACTCCGAAGCCTTGTCCATTTTGTTAACTTATGTGCTGTTTAATAAAGTTATTCAAGCCTACGTCATTGGTAGAGGTGCTTGAATAAGTAAGGCCTGAATAACTATTAGCACAGCACAGAAGTGAACAAAATGAACAAGGCTTCGGAGTGCATAGTTTCGCTGCTTCCCGTTGCTGACACCGGACTCATTGGTGAGTCACCAGGACACTCTTTGCGGGCCGGTCCGAGCTATTCAGCGGGCCGGATGTGGCCCGCGGGCCGTGCTTTGCCCAGGTCTGCTCTAGAATAATGTCCCATGTGGTCAATGCTCCTAGAAAAGTGTAAACTATGAGGTTCCACCATCAAGCTGGAATAACGTAGAGGTCTTGGCCATATGCTTAATAAAGTCAAAATAAATCTTATTCACGGCCCAGGGCATTGGCATGCGCGGAGTTGACTGGGTATTTCTTATACCCACATGGATCCAATGGTTCCACTCAACTCAATGCGTTCTAGAACCTCATTTGATGTCTTTAGTCTAGAACTTGCAGGTCATATTTAGGTTTTCAAATCACTTACAGAATAAAGCGTTATAGTATTTGAAAGGCATATTACAGAGTCTGTGATCGTTACTGTAACTATGTATCCCGTTTTGCATTTTGTTTCCTCCAGATATACTTTCAAGTCTTAATTCTCCAGCCCTGTTCGGGGATCAGGACACAGTAATGAAAGCCATCCAAGAGGCTCGGAAAATGAGAGAGCAGATCCAGAGAGAGAACCAGCACCAGACTCACAGTATGGACGGGAAGCTAGCGATGAATAACATGAGCTTAAATAATTGCAGAGGCGATAAGGTAATTACCACCGCCTGCTCCCATCACAGCCATAGAAAGGGTTATTCACCTTCATCTGTATCCACATTTTACTCACGATATATAGATTTTGTTCTTTTTTCCTTTGGATAACGGAGCAGAAAATAATAAAAATTAGCAGGAAATAGGATTCTAAAATGTAACCAGATTAACACAAAAGCTGTTTTTTTTGTGATACCCATGCATTCTAAATTAGAATCTGAAGGCATCTAAGTACCCATTGTCCATATAAAAATCTTGGAGTCGATTGATACAAAGTAACACAAAATTTAAAAAAAAACAAAAAACATGAAAACAAATAATAATTAAATTTTGAATAAAAAAAATTATATATAAAGTTAGGTTTGTTAATTATAGAAAATACAGTTCAATTAAAATGTGAAAAATTGTATCAAATGCATGTCTAAGTCTCGTAAGCAACAAACAAATTATATTAAAATGCATACGTTTTTAAAATATAAAAAAACATAAAAAATGTTAAATATTGATTATCTCATCACCGTGATGTCATTTATTGCCATATAGGTTTTGTTTGATGACATCGCAGAGTAGGTGGAGCTACCAAGTCAAAGCATTTTGATCAATTACAAATCACTATAACAAAACAAATAAATACAGTTTTTCTGTATAAATGTACTAGTTCTAATAATAATCGGAAAGGGAGAGTTGCCCAAGAATGTCTAAGTGTTAAACAAGAGCAGAAAAAAATAATGATTCATCATTAGTCTCTTTTTTTTTCTTTTCATTTGTAAATTTTGCTTAAATCGGAATAAACTAAAAGCTTTACCCTGTTATCTTTTAAAAAAAATCATAAAAAAATAATAATATTCCCGATTCGCCAACCCAACTATCAGATGTTTGCTTCCTTTTCAACTCCTCTGTTAATGATTCGGGGTTGTCAACAAAGGACGTAGCCTTGGCGGATAAACGTATTTCATTAAGCCATCGCTAGAACCGGCATTGAAAGTCCGTAGAAAATCATTTCTTCGTCTCCTTTCGCCACCCGCCAATTCGTCCATCATATATTCTGCCGTCGGGGTGCAAAGGTCGTGATATTACATCATCATCCCATCAATTTGAGGTCAAACGTATTTCTTTAATCCCCCGGCCTTTTCATTTGCACGAGACGCGCGTGTGCCACCGGTCGCTTTCATCGTTAACGTTTATCACAATACGATGTATGCTTCAGCCTCTATTCCTTGTTTCTTGTTCATTATCGGTTTCCGCCGATGTTTGAGCGACCAACTTTATGAGCCAATGCGGTTCTGCTTCTGTTAAATATATGAAATGTTCTAAAAACAAAGAAATAAAAAAAATATAAAATGGGAAAGATTTCAGTGTCAGAGATAAATTTCCCTTAATTGGATAGCAATTCTTATAGAATTTTAAAAAAAGTGATACATTTTATCTTGATGAATTTGTGTCTATCATATATATATATATATATATACATTATAGGTGCGTCTTAACAACCTTTGTCTACATAAGATAATACAATATAATAATATAATAAATTATATTTTTCCTATGCTTAAAACAACAAAAATCTACCCAAAATGTGTATTACATCTATTATTATCAATAGAATCGCTGCAGAAAACCAATCTTTTCTAGTTGGACATTTTACCCAAACTTTCGAGGTTCTAAAGATTGCTACAAATCAGAACTTCTTCCACTTCACGTACAGACTTATTATATTGGTACCTTCCAATAGATAATTTTAAGGATGACTTGGTGTCTTTTCCCACAATCTCTTCCCATTTTCAAGCCTTTTCCCACCGTGATAGGGAAACATGGCGGCTTCTGCTTTTCTTGGCAGTCTTTGACTTTGTGACGCTTTGTGACGTCTCACATGATTCAGATGCTACTTGTAAAACAAATCAGTGCTTTTGGGTGTTGAGCAGAGATGAAGAAATGGCCTAAAAGAGTCAAACGGACCCAGATGGTGCCATTTTGGTGAATTAGAAGGGTTTTTGGGAAGATGGGAGAGAGGCCATTAATGTTTCCGTACGCCATGTCAACATTTTGTGCAGCTTTTTTGCTTCAAGGGTGTACCAAGACCTCTGGGTCTTCAAAGGCAGCCAATTGACAACCAAGTTTGTGCAAATGTGTGGATTTGCACGAAATCGTGGTGTAGGTACGATAAAACCCTTAAAACGTCTTAAACCCACTTATGCTTGTTGTCAATGTTGGATATCTCTGCGGAATGTTCCGAAGCTCATTTTCATGCTCATACAGTTTGTTTGATCTTACACTGCCCTCCTACAATACACGCTTACACAAGATTGACGATAAACACTCGCAGAGCCATGGCCGGCTGCCCATTCTACTTATACAATAGATTTTGAAACTCATTGTTGCGTGACACGATGTGTTTAGACACGAATTCAGCGATGCCTCTCGACAATGAGCCAAAGGTGTGTTGAGCATAAATTGTTCCCCAAGGCGTGTTATGAATAATCACCAGATTCAGCACATCTTGTGTATCCTTAAGGCTCCATTGTACGGAGAGAGGAACGTAGCATTCTTGAACTGTGACTGACACAGTATCCAGGCAGGTGATTGAGACTCCCTTTTGCAATAACTCTTTGGGGGGGGGGGATAAGGTTAACAAAATTCAGCTAATGTATATTAAAAAGTAATGGTAAGTAGCCACAATGTAACATAAAAACAAAAGGCACAATTATGATGTCGTGCAAAAAAAATATTTAGTACACTGTTCTAAATGTCTAAAAAATAGCAATCTTTAGAATCTTTTTAGAACCTTTTAAGCCCCCTGTTGACAATTTAACCTGATATGTAACTTGTTTTCTAAGTCCCCCTTCTCCGTTTGATATATTTCAGATGCTGCTAGATGCCATGACAGGAAGGATATGCCTTAGAAGTTCAAACGCAGTGAGTTACTATCTTTATATAGCATATATAGAGATATATCATGTTCATGTGTATTGGCTTGTCGTTGCCACCTCTTTAGCCAAACTGTCACCAGAAGACAAGAAAAGTTAGATGAGGCTAATGATACCCGCTCTCTTCTCCTTAATTGACCTTGATCACTAAGGGCTGATCAGCTGAACATAGTTGGAAGCCCCCTTGGTCCATGTTGTGGTCCAGTTATTGCTAACCCAGGACTGCAGCTTATTGTGGTCATCACCAAAGAGTGTTGGGTTCCTCCTGACCTTTGGTTATCGCGGCTAACGTTTTCTTAGACTGAATGTCCAAAGAAGGAGCCTAAAGGAGATCATAAGGTAGAATCTCACAGGTTGGACCATGGTCCATCAAAGTAAATAGTCCTTTCCAATATACTTTGAGTGAACCTACATGATCTTCTCCTTGTGACTTGGATGAGGACAGAGCCCAGCGCCTCCATCTTTATGCCACTTAAATACAATCCACACCGAGGAAAAGGAGAGGAAAATTCCGCTAAATAGTAAATAATTAAGACAAAGCAGTAACTCGACTGTTCCTTTAATAATTGGAACTGACTTCTCCCAGGAAATTATATTCTGTAAATAAGATGAACTTAATTTTTGGTATTAGTGTTGCTTCACTGAGTGTAATAAAGTCAGATCAGGTATTCAAATTACACTAAATTAGATTCTCAATTGTTTCCTTTCACTGACACCGTGGTCTTTTCTCGTGAACATGATTCTATGACTTATCCTATTTGCACATCAATGTAACAGCTGAAGCAGCCTTAATTTTGCATAACACTAAACGTGATGAAGGCTGTTTACCTAGCGACGTCTGAGAGAAGCATTGAAATGAAGATTTCCAAAGTCTTTAACCCAAAAGCAATTATAGCTTTTCAATGTCAGCGGCTATAGCTGGCACCTATGGCACCGAGATGTTTAAATGGACGTTAAACCCTTAGAGCTAAAACGTAAAAAGTCAGTATCGGTGCTTATTAAACATAATGGTATGGTCCACACTGCCAGTAACCCAAAGTCACGTCCTCCTTTGCCATCTCATAAGTGTTACAATGTGACAGATAAGGGTTACCAAAGGCTGCGTTATTCATCCCACCAGACCGCCAAGACACTGGCTTCCTGGGGGACCCGGCCACGGTGGTTCTCCAATAAGACAACTTATTTGTATTCTCCACCAATCCTCGCAGCCCAGATCAATATTAGTAGTTAGTAAAGCAGACAGCCGTGGAAAACAAATACGCTTAAGAAGTTATAGAAGCAGCAAAAGGAATAAAACCCCAAGCAGACGCATGTGTTTTGGCCGCTCGATCGTACGTCTGATTATAAGTTAGTGTTTAGTGGGTTCTCTTGGACACGCAGAGTAACGTCTCATTCCAGTTCGTAGTTACAGAGCGGCATTTAAATCGCACACATACCTGCGGCTCTCTGTGCCGTGAAAATTGTAGCAGAGACATTGCTGATGTTCCCTGTTTTGGAGATTCTTACAGCGGTTGAAGGGAACCTGACAGCGACTCCGTCATCCGATCCACTTTTTCCCGAAAATGTGTTTTTTTCATCGTTAGTAACATTGTTACCGTCTACAGCAAAATGCTCTACTTGTGGAATCAGAAGGTTCCATAGTTCTATCTCTAAATAAATCCTATATATTTTGCTTTTGCCCACAAAACAAAGCCCCGTGTGTGTTAGAGGGGCACTTCAGATGCCTTAAAAGGTTAAAGCAGCCCGGCTCGATGAGTATTTATTTGGTTTGTTTTCTCGGATGGAGTACTTTGCGTCTTAATGTGTTTGTCTTAAATTTGAATAGTTTTTCTTTTTTTGGGTTGTGCTGTGAGTGGCAGCGGTGCGTGACTTCACACAATGAATGTCCGTGACAACTGGCAGTTGCTGACGATAAGAGATCAAATATTGTACGGGGTGCAAGGTGACTCACCGGAGGAATGTGTGAGCTTCACTTATTTTTTTGGCTGCTGTTAATACTGGAGCTTCAGCTGCCCTCTACTGGCGTCTGTCTGGGATGGCAAAGAATTTTAAGCCGGACAAATTGTAACATCAAAAATGTGTAGATTAGTGACATTTTGGAATCCTGAGGGAATCATTGCAATGCTGTAGGCTACTGGAGCTTGTGAGCGTGTTCAAATAGTATTATCATTGGAGGTTAGGAATTAATGATCAGCGTCTTAATAACTTTAGAAACATATGTTGATACACAAGATTCTAAAGATGGATAATGATACATTCTATAACCTAATGTAGAGATTCCATGATGAATAAGTTGATATAATAAATCTGAATTGGTAACTGTTCTGCTATGGGACCCTCTATCTTCTCCTCTTCCAATGGTGGGACTTGCTTAATCTCTGTTGGGTCATCTGGGGAAACATTCATTAACTACTCTTTAAAGGCAACATCTCATTTAAGGAGGGGGTCTTATTGACCCTTTATGAGCATTGAGTTATAACTAAAGTTCAATGAGTTCTAAAGGGAGATTAGGAAAAGCTACAGCATGGATAAAGAGCTGTAGACCAAGGAGACGATTTCCTGAAGGACCTCTGACCATTAGAATAGACAATTTAGGACCATATTTATCAAGGTGCGACTGGAACGTTTCAGTTTCTGGGTCAATATGATAAAAACGGAGCGGCGATCATATGCTTCTTGCTCTAGATTTAGTCTACAACCTGCTAAACCTTTGTATAATACGATCATCGGATTCCTGTGCGGAATACGTTTTCTGGAGGCTCACAGATGTCCTCGGCTCCAAGCCTCACCATGTAATGTCTCGGTGCGGCATGATGCTGGCCTTTTTTTGCCCCAAAAGGGTAATATATCAAAGCTAAGCCTGCTAAGAACCATTATAAACATAGACGGAGAAAAAAAACCTCGGCTGTGATCCTTATTCTTATAGCCGCTCCAATCCGTGTATCCATGTATGTTCAAGGTAAATGTTCAACTAAAATTTAACAAAAAGGGAATCGTCAATTTTGATTAAGAAAATTAAAAAAGGTTGGTTTCTAATATAAATATAACACTTCACAGCCCAATAGTCCTTAAACACAACGCGTGCTTCACAGTACATACGTTGGCTGCTGAAAAGTCTGCTTTTTTCCCCAGGTATTGATGCCCTTTATTAAGGCTACAAAAGTATTGCCGGGACATTAATTTATAACAGCGAGCAGCGATAGACCTCGCAGGGCACTTGAAAAAAGATGCATTTGAGCTTTTTTCTTTCTTCTTTTTTTTTAACGAGATCTGCCCTCTTACAATTTCATCTATTTGCGGAATGTTAAGATATTTCCACCTAATTCCAGAGGCACGCGGACTTTTGGGACAAGTGATTTAAAAAAGACTTAGTGCGTAAAGCAATTTGGCTCGAGCGATACTGTATCAAAGCTGATACATTTCGTACCTTTTTTTTTTTTTTCTTTTTAATAAATGACGGCCCCTCCGCAGAAGAATAGAGAGGACGCGGCATCTTGTCTGATATTAAGAAAAAAAGGTTTGAAATGATCTAGCAGGGCAGTTGGAGGGGATATTAAATATTGATTTATCTTAAGGAAAGAAACATACTAAAAAAAAAAAAAAATGAGGCTAAGTGCGTTTTGCAATCTATCAAAGCAAGTCATCTGGAATACAACGAGATAAGCTCAACTCAGTACAATAGCACCATGAATCTTAAAGATAGGGTAGCACCACAGCGATGGTTTAATCAAAATATGCTAGCTCGTCACATTCTGCGGAAGGAAAAAGAATCGCTCCTCTCAGAATAGCTTATCATTTTTTACACAAAGAGTTGACTTTGTCAACTTTATTCTTCATAAACATTCTATTTCGGGGAAAAAAAACCAAAAAACCCCTACGGAATATCAACACAAAACAAGAAATTACTATAACTGCTTTAGCATAAGAAATCCTAATGCAGGTAATTCGAGCCGCTTGGCAAGACGTTCTGTAAGCAATTTTCTGCTGGGTTTTCTCTGTGTTTCCGACGAAGCCAAGCGAAGGTTTTTTTGGATATCTCTTGAGTTTGCCACAAACTGATTGTATACCAACCAAAAACTGATTATATTCCCTGTTTCAGACATGAGTAATTGCAAGCTCAATGACTGCAACTTGAGATCTCTCAATATTTATTTTTTTTTAACATACGTTGACTGAACAACCCTTATGGCTGGGGATTCGTCTCCCACCCCAACCCAAAAAAAAAGAAGAATTCTATCTCGTCTTAGAAAATGTCAAGACAAGGAACTGAAAACAACGTGTAGATAACATTGTAAAGAGGGATACACAATACAAATGTTAATGTGAGGGTTTGGGAAAATATGGTGTACATTTTGGGGTAAAAGGACATTTTTGGAGTTCGGTCATCGGCGTCATAAATAATTAGTAAGGTCTCATGCCATTATACATTTCCATGTCTTAGCAATGAGCTACTCATTAAATCCGATCCCCGAGGCCATCGGTAGGTCGGGTTGGAGTTGGGTCTAACTTGTGTTTTTCATTTAACTGTTTGTTAACTTAATGACAATTAACCCCTTAAGGACAATGGGCGGTCCCTAAACCCATGGAAAACAATGCATTTTGAGCCCGTACATGTATGGGCTTTGTCATTAAGGGGTTAAACTATTATGAAGGAAATCTGAGCAAAATTGGACTTCACAGGCATCTGAAAAATCTGCTTCTTAGTTCAAGACCTTAGTTCAACCGAGACGAACATCTGGTATTCTTAACAGTAAGTGGTCACAATGGAGATACGGGATGTTTACGGTGATCCGTTGAGCAGGTAATATAGGGAATGCGGGCCCAATGGCGGTTCTCTTACGAACTAGCGGTCTACGTCCCCTTGCTTCGCTTAATCCATTGACGGAACGCACCGTATTCCTGCTCCAACTGATAGGGTCATGTTGACGGCGCCATTATCAATCTTTTATTGGCACCAGTCTTACATTGACCCGATAAAGCTAACAATAAGAAATGTGCCAGTGTGACTGGATAAAAAGAGGACATTTTATTGATGTAATTATGGTATAGAAATGGGGAAGAAAGTCAGAAAGAGAGATGGCAGCTTCATGCGTTTCCCACCATGGCTCAACCACAGTAGGTCTTCTTGATGGGCTCCTTCTAGGATTCTGTCCTTCCAGAGAGTACTGAAGTGTATTAATTCTTGAAGCATTCTGCAGCAGACAAACAAGGATTATCTTTAAGGTATAAATGGACTCTCACATGTCTTCTAAACATTATCAGCTGCACAGTGTGCTTTTTACTTTTTGGTGTTACAAGAATTAAAGGAAAGGAGGCTTACAATAAGAGTTTGTCCGTAGACAATAGCATCTTTCTCTCTTTACCGGAATCTGTTCTTGCTGTGTAGAATGGGTCGCATTGTAGCCTCTTTACAATTATTAATAGATTTCTACTCTTTGTCCAGGGGCATAATATTTTAGTGGCCAAATGAACTTCCATAGCATGTCAGAAGGCCTGTTCTTTTGAGTTGTGGCTTCACAGGTGACGTCCACTAAACCAGCAGCTGCGGTCTTCAACTTACATCATTCTTTGGCAATCATAGACACGAGGATTGTATTCCTTTGGATCCTGGATTTTTAGCTGTCCATCTGTTGTGAAATTAACCATTTACCATCCAATTTGATGAATCCCCATGGCTTAGGTCAAAGGAATTGGTATCCATCGATGACTAGATGAGGCTATAGTCTAGAAGAGACATGGAAAGAGTTACCCAGATGGTCAAACCAAGGAAAAATTGGTTTTCTCAAAATTTAAGGTTTTTATGAGCCTATGGCCAGTGGTGGATGTTGGGTAACACAGAGTATTAACAGAAGAGAGGGTACCGTTGGTGTATAGATGTAGCAAGAAGGTTATAGAGCTTTAATATCTTGTTCTTTCAGTTTTATTGTTTTTAAAATGGTTTGGAAGCTGTTAAGTGAAGACAAAGTCCCCGTGAATCATGTCCCGCTATGTAGAGTAAATAAAAACCACACAAGCTCAGTCATGTTACTGCGTAGCTGGAAATGTTTGCTGTTCCAACTACCAAGAGTCTGAAGGCATATGAAGACGGCTAATTGGTTAACCCGATTGGAAACAGACGTCAGGAATTATGGTATTGGCCACAAGTTGTACCGGAGGTGGTCTGCTACCGGAGGGAGGAGTGCTAGATGCTGCTGTATTTGTTTCTTTGCTCCTAAACACTAATTGACTTCTTTTAAGGTTTTTATTCTTAAAAAAAACCTGCACTTTTTATTTTAGAATTCCCGGCAAACATCTTGAAAAAAGTTGCGTGATGCGTAAAAGCCTAAAATCTTCCCTCTTCTAATCTGCAACCAGGGAACCTATCACAGAGTACGTTACTCAAACCCACCTCCGACTTCCTGTTTCTCCACCAATCTAAAACGTTACAAAGTAGCTGGTGACTGGTGCAGACTGTCAAATATTATGTTATAAGCACCAGAGACAAGTCACATAAGAACAACTATATTACCAAATAATACTAAAGCTACAGATACTGAGTTCTAGACGGGACGTAATTATACCTAGAATTAGGTCATAAAAAGTAAAAACAAATTATCAGTAAATTCCAACAATAGGTTATAATATTTAGATCCTTAGTTTTAGGAGGAAATTTTCTGTAATGAGAAATTAAACACGATGGGCAATTATAGATATATATTATATATATTATTATTATTTATTGTTTTATATAGCGCCATCCGTAGCGCTGAAAATAAATAAATAAATATATATATAATATATATTATTATATATGTGTATAAAATGGAGACGAAAAACACACACTTTCATTTGTTTCCTTCTTTTTATTTGGTTGTTCTATTTTTTTCATTGTTACCAATTTAGAGAGCGTTTTAAACATGAAAACTTTATTACTTTGAAATAACATTGATATTACGCCGGCATTCAGAGTGACCGCTATTTATCAACACTGAGGGTTTCTGGAGGGATGCAAATCGATGCACTAAGAGAATTGCATCCAATTAATTATGACTTCTAAGCCATGTAAGCTCGCCATAAACCCCCTTCATCATTCTGTCTTTGTCACTAATGGCCTGTCCTGATTTATGGAATGTTCAAATGTTTTGGAACCTTCGCCAGTCCCATCAGGGGGTTCGTAGCCGTGATTTGCAGGGTCTTCGAGCTCTGAGCTGGCTTATGGAAAACCGTTTTAAAATTTGACACAGCGAAGTAAATGTTGCCATCGCCTCCCACCCATGCATACTTACACCGCATAGATTGCCTTGCATTTTTTTTTTTTTTTTTAAATAGACAATAATCCAGTTATACCATTTTCCATTTCAACACTGGGACAGCTTTAGATGTGGAAAAATCAGCATGTTGAAATAATTTGAAGCGTGGGCACCGGCTGATCAGCCTTGGTAATCCGGTAGGGAGGGGTGCTTAGGATATTATTACATTTCATATTGTTTTTCAAGAGATTCTGTAATCAGGGCTTCCAAAAGAACTAGGGCTTTTTTTTTGGGGGGGGGGGGGAGAAAAAAAAACCCCTTTAATTTTCTGGCACACGTATATTGTATTTAATGGAGAACAATTGGGCTTTATTCCTTATTCAGGGCATCTAGGTAACCTAAATCGAAAAACTTAATATAAATATAAATCATTGTGAAATATATTTATTGTATAGTTCATTTCAAAATGAACTTTAAATACTCACCTTATAAAGTAAAAAAAAAAAAATAATTATTGATGATTATTATGTAATTGGCCACTAATTTTCCAATGTTTTAAAAATTCTAGAGAATACATTTTTTTTACTTTTTATTTAGCCCTGGAGAGATTTGCGACCCATCTTATTGAGATAATTATTATTATTACATAGCCTTAGGTTATTGTATATATGGATGATATGGGACAAATACATAGGAGAATATACAACATTTTGGCATGAATTAGACTTTTTGTAATGTTTATCTGGCTTTTACCTCGTTTTTTTATTAATCCATTTAATTTTTTTGTATTATTATTATTTTTATTTTCTTTTTTTTTACGTATGTCTCTTGTGCTGCAACGGATTATGGGAATTGTTGTGGAGCCAAAGGGAAGTAATTCTTCATATTGGTTTTGTGAGTTAAGAGGTAGAGAGAGAAAAAAAAAAATGGTAAACACATAAAAACATTTATTTAGAGTAAAAAAAATGAGAACATTCCGCTTTTAGTACACAATTCACTGCACAACGGCAAACAGTTTTGCTAAACTTGTCCCAAGTATCCCACGTATTTAGAGACGGCATAAATATCACTTACTGCGGCCCATTTACTTTAAAGTACGTGGAATGCATTGCTTCCTGATCTAAGTGTCCCGGTTTATATTACAACTCTTTATGGCCCTTGTTTGATGGAGTGATCAGTAAAAATTTAATGACACTATAAAATAATAAAAATGCCATTAATTTAGCTTGGATCCTGAATGTAGCAGCCGTAAAGTTACATTAATAAACAGAATATTTTTTGTTATTTATTTATTTATTTTTTTACAACAAAAAGCATTGTTAACGTGAGAAAGCGTAAATAACGCACATAAATTTACGTTGGCTTTTTAACGTCGGCTTTACCCGTTATTACCGAATGGCCAATAAGTGTATAAAACATAGTATATAAAATTTTATGGATATATATACAGTGCCCATCTAGAACGCCAGCTTTTATCCGAATGCGGGGAGAGAATCCATTATAGAACGCTTCCTTCCATACGTTTCTTTCTAAATACCTAATCTGGAAAAAAAAAAATATTTATTTTTTTTTCCCGTGTTTGGCGTTCGTGAAGCTTTCCTTCCTAAGTATTTTGTAAGATTTTATTTTTTTAAATTTTTTTATATGCTTTAGAAATCGTGACCATCAGCTGTACGAGTCAAGTGTAAGTTGCTAATCTTACAAATGATGCCCCGAGGCGACTATAGAAAAAAAAAAAAAAAAAAAAGCATAATCATGTAGCAGTGTATCCGTCATTCACGCTGATAATATGCGGATATGATGGATAGCGGAGTCTTTTGGCCTGTAAAATTAAGCATTCATCGGTTTACACGTAGGGAGGGGGCGAGTTTATCTTCGTTTAATATGCAGGGTTGCAGTTTACAGCTTGGCATTTTTTTTATTTTTTTTTTACAGTCGAGAAAAACTCTACTTTCGCCAACTTTTTGAGCTGAATCCCGGCGATTTCAGCTGGATCCTCGAGGAATAATTTGGTAGCCAAACAACGGCCGTTGGTGTTAAAAATCTTGACCGTTTCAACGGCAGAAGATCCCCCCCCGACCGCCACCCCGGGACGCTTCTAGAGTTTTTAGAACCATAATATATGTTATTAAAATGTTACGAAAGAGTTCTATTCTTCGGAATTCTCTCTGCTCTGTCTCCACAAAAAACACTAACACCCGGTTACGTCGCTGTCATTCATACCACAGGCTCTGAAATTACAGAGTTTTGGGCGTTTGAAAAACTGCGTTTTTTGTTGTTTTTTTCTTTTGAAGGGCTGACACTTTTTTGGGTGCTCCGAAATCGTTTGAGGCAATAGCTTTGACAGCGCAGACGTTCTTGAGATCTGTCGCTTCCATACAAAAGCACGAGAGCGAAAAACCTTACGGCCCCCGACGGGCAATCTGATCGACGACGCGCAAACACTACCTCATGTCTGCTTCGTGTCAGGCTCACCACGGAGGTTGTATATTTTAATGCGAGAGGAACGCGTCGCTGTCAATGAAGCTTTCACTAGGAATCCAGCGTGCCGGTCAGCTTTGAAACGCGTCTTTGATAGCTCGGAAATGTTTGTGTAATCGCTCTGTATTTAAGGACGGGTGAGAGGGAGACGCAGAGTGCACCTGTGACAATAAAAAACAAAAAAGGCAAACTTAATTTTTGGGGAATGTAAAAAATAATAGTCATTTTCCTAGATAGTAAATATAATCATACAATGAATAGAAAAGCTCTGGTTTAGTATTTCACATAAATGCCATCTATAACCACCGCCTTTCAAAAGTTTGGGGTCCCTTAGAAATGTCCTTGTTTTTAAAAGCACATTTTGTCCATTAAAATAACATGAAACGGATCAGAAATCCAGCGCAGACGGGGTTAATGTTGTAAATGACTATGGTAGCTGGAAATAGCTGATTTTTAATGGAATCTGCATACAGAGGCCCTTTATCACTCCCATCACTCCTGGGTTCCAATGGCCCTTTATCACTCCCATCACTCCTGTGCTCCAATGGCCCTTTATCACTCCCATCACTCCTGTGCTCCAATGGCCCTTTATCACTCCCATCACTCCTGTGTTCCAATGGCCCTTTATCACTCCCATCACTCCTGTGTTCCAATGGCACATTGCGTTCACTGATTCAAGTTTAAAAGGCTAATTGATGGTTAGAAAACACTTTTTGTAATTATCTTACAGACAGAAATGTTCTTGTTTCCCATTAAAACAGCGAAATGATAGCTGCTTTCTATGTCATGCCCTTGTGTTCTCGGAGTACGTATTGTAAAACTACAGCAGCTCTGTCCATTGAGCTAAAACGATGAATTAAGTAAGTCTGACGCGTTACGCAGACCGTTGACTAAGATTGGTTCTCAAGGAAGTCTTAGAAAATAATCAAAAAAGAAAAAATCATTAAACTTTTAAACCATTGTGAAAATGGAGGCGTCTTTAACCATTTACCCCCCCTTCTATGTAAGTTTTCGCACCGTTAGTCTTTCTAATCCCGATCTCGTAAAGCTAAATAAGATTAGTCTCATGAACAGGCTGGAAAAATGTTTCAACCCGGCATGTAATGACTTAATCCACTACTGTATTACACCTGATAACTCACCTAAAAGTGCACGGTAAAAGCATGTGGATGGAGCCCAAAATAGATCCAGGGAGAGAGATATTGTATCTGTATACAGTAGGCCATAATAAAACTAGTGGAGACGGAGGTTCAGATGGAATGTAACAACATTTGACTTTATAATTTACAGTATAAGTAAGTTTTGTTACATTGGACCGTGCCTCATATGATAATGATGATATCGGACCATCCTATAGGCTCCTAGAGGCTTATACAGCGATACTGTCCTGAAAAGTTCTCTAAGCCAAAACCAGCATAAAAGTTTACGCTGCCAGCCCTTCTTCAGGAGAGCGACTTTTATTAATGTTTAGTAAGGTGTTGACTTGACAAGTTTTCTTTCATTTCACTCAAGTTCTAATATTGCAATATAAACCACTCACGAGTGGAATCATCAAGTTACCCAATAAAATCGGTGATATGGATTCTGTCACTTTTATGTGTCGAGTAATTGAGAACACGCTAGCTGTAAACATATGCATAGGGCTGTTAATGTTATTTCATTGCTAGAATCTCATAAATTTCACGCCAACACATATGATTTCGCAAAAAAATCAAAAATTAACACTTCCTAAGATTTTATTTTTTTTTCGCCCAAATGGGGGACCATCGGCGAACCCCAATTAATCTTCAAATTTAAAAACACCTTAAAAAAAAACAACCTACAAGATAGCATGAATCTAAGGATTATTCTTTTTTTTAAAATTTTTTCCTTTAATTTAAAATGTAAAAAATTGAAATAGAAAAAAGCAAAATTTGTCTGAGTTAAAAACAAAAATGCTGGATTTTTTTTATATACTTATTATTAATTAAAAGCCTTTAATTGCAGTTCATGCAAAAAGCTACCTTTTGGAAAAAAATTTTAGATTTTCTTTTTTTTTTTTTTTTTAGGTAGGATTTATAAGCAGACGTTGAGGCCATTGGTTGATTCATTGCAATAGATATTAAATAATTATGTGTTACGTTAAAAAAAAAAAAAGGAAAAAAAATATCTTAAACGTCTTTTTACAAGGAGAACGTCCCGTGTTCCCGTTTTGATGTCTCCTTACACGCGTAATACAAAACTAGGTCATTGAACAATAGAAGTAACAGCAATCAGCACTTTGCTTCTGCATAATACATTAAGTATAACATTCTGAAAGTGTTCACGGAGCTAAAAGCTAGTATTTCATGTCTGCAAATCTGAGCTGACATGACATTTAATATTGTTTTGTAGTAATGAACAATGAAGTCTCGTTCGCCAGCGAGCGCCACACAATGCAGCTTTTTGTCTGAAGAAGTAACAACACGACAAGTGGGAAAACACCGTGTTTTTTTTGTTGTTTTTTTAACGAGGGAAAAGTAAATTAATCATAAGAATGAAGTAGTTAGACAGCGATACGGGCAATAGAGGAGGCAGCCTGGGAAGCCTGTCTACCTGCTTCATATCTTACATATTCCAGAAGAGAAGAAATGTTAACTTGTTACTTTTTTTTTTTTCCATTCATCTTTTTTAAATGGCCGCCGACGGCGTACAAATAGGGATCTTGGGGGATCATTCATGTTTTTAGGATTGAGTAAAGGGCTATAATCTGAAATAGTCCTGTTTATAGTTTTTTTATTCGTTCCATTGGTCGTAAAGGATGGGGATGGAACATGAATAACCGGTTACTTTGTTTCAGGGTCGCTTACACGTGACCTCTTCTGAGGTCTTCTACGGATGCAATATTTTCCTGTGGCCATAATCTTACTTGATTGCACGTCGGGCTGATTAAAAATATAAATCATGGTCTATTAACATTATTATTTTTTTGTTTGTTTTCATTAGGAAAGGTCACATTATGAGAACATGGGCCCACAGCTTACAGGAAAGCCCAGCGAAGACGGGAAAATAGGTCCCGGTGTCATCGACCTGACGAGACCAGAGGATGCCGAGGGTGAGCTTCCATCTCTTAAATGTATCAACTCGTTACGTGTCTTACACAAAAGATTCTTGTAATGGAATCTGGGGCCCCCGTGGCTCCTAATGATTGTAAAAAAAAAGAAAGAAATTCCTCAATGAATATGATTGATTATGACGTTAACCATTATACAATCTTCTCATTCTACATTCATCTCCTCAGAGTCAATTCCACAGCTTTACTGCCCTCCCTGCTTGTGATACTTAATTTCGGGCTGAAGTTGACGCTCCTGGCATTGCCAGCTTTTTTATTAAATGGGACCGTCCTGTTTTAGCCCTACGTTCAATAAGACTATGCCCATGACATGTTTATGATGTCATCAAGATACAAATATGGAGTATCTTGGACAGGGAACCATTTTTAACTGTGAAGAATGAGTTAGAAACTGATCATTCTTTTATAAAGTAGGATATTTTATCCCTGCTCATCCCTCAGAGGTTTATTTTACTTATTCTTGCCTACGCTGGCTACGTCATGGTCCGGTGTCTCCCACCTGGTTTAGTCGGACTTGGTCACCGGATTCCCGCTCCGTCGTTAACGCGCATGACTTCTGCTTTTGGCAGCCCTTGTCCGTCTAATTACTGCGCTGGCAGGACTTCTGGAAACAAGTGGTGTCTCGTGTCACTAATACATACTTCTGCCTCCTCGGACATGTTACCGGCGCGTTGTAAGGGTGCGGACATGGTATCAGTAGGCCCGAAGAGGAAGTGATAGCCAACAATCTGTCTTCAAGACGTCCATTACGCTCAATAAAATAGAAGGGAATGGTAGCTCACGGGCCAGAGACGGGTGGTTCATAGGCTGATAAATCTCAATAAATAATGGGGAAAAAACATTGGGAAAGAGTAAATTTGAAATATCTAGACTAGCAGGAGGATTGACTTAAAGGCGACCAAATGACCTTTTTTTTTAAATAATAGTTTTTATTCGTCTTGCCGATGCCCCAATACCCTATCTTCAAGGTCTTTTTATATTTTTTTATTTATATATATATATATATATATATATATATATTTATGGAGCACCAAAAAATGGATACATTCATAGAAATTAAAACCGGCATTTGGTAGGCTGTATTTTCTTTCTTACGACATCCGTCTCGGGTGAGCACAGTGGCCCTGTGAATATTTAAAACAATCTTTTTTTTTTTTTTTTTCATAATTCTTTATAATTATCGCCTACACTGATGATTTTACATTTTTTTCCGCCGTTTTGGAAAGAATGCCCCTGATTGTCACTTCTTGTAACGACTCAAATATTTATAGTTGCTATGGCCGGTTGAAGAAGAAAAAAATAAAAAATAAACATTTTGAAAGGAAACTGCTTTGCTAAGACAAAGATGTAACTATACCGATGGATTAAACCACAACAAGTCTTAAAGTTCTCCGTCCTTGGAAAAAAAAAAAAAAGACTATTTTTAAAAGCAGGCAGGGATAATTTTCCAAGGCAGCGTAAAAATAGGACGTCCAGACGTTTTTTGTTCAGAGTTTTATACATGGTTTCATCAAGATTAGAAAAAAAAAATATTCTACATCATAAGCTGAGGTCCAAATTTAATGCAATTAACTAAAATGGAGACGTACGCTGAAAACCCCCCAAAAATTTAAAAAATAAAGTTGGAAAATATATGTAGACGGTAACTGGCTAGAATTACCTTCGTTTTTGGAAAGCCACGAGCCGTATGCATCATCCCACCACAAAGTCATTAGGACTTTTAAAAACTCAGATGAAAAACATTAGCGAATACCGCAGAAAGCTTTCGTACCATTCTTTTGTTCATTCACATGTGGCAGGATTCCTGAACCCGAATGTCCGTCTCTTTGACTAAACTGCCTCCATCAGGCTTGATTCGTAAGAACAAGGAAATTGCAAATCCCCCCCCCCTCCAAAAAAAAAGAAATTTAGAACGTAGAGTCTGGAAATGGTCCGAAGTTCGTGAAAATGATTACATATATTATACAAATAAAATATGATCGCTTTTTTTATAGGGACATGAAAAAGAAAAAAAAAAGAAAAATTGTAATGAAAAATGAACTATTAACACCAAAATTTGTTAATGAATGCAAATTAATTATTCGTGGCAGAAGAACATTTGCATATGGGGTCGTCATTTTCTTTTTGCTCCGTACGTTGTCTTCCAGCGTGGTTAGCACGATGTATAGACCTAATTATACAGACTATACTCACTGTAATAACTCGTCGGGTGACGGGGTCTCTTAGAGTGTGCGTGATAAGCCGTGGCAGGGAAGGATGATGGTTTATCAATGAGGTGAATGAGTATGTAAGGCAGGCAGCGCTATATCCGAGCGAGTCTTGCAGAGTCCTTATTGCAGTTGGTCAGGTTGATGGCGCCAACCTGCATGCCAACTGTTGACCCAACGCGTGGTTGCGTTATCAGCTCAGGTGAATGAGAGGATCCCTGAGACCCGACCATAAAACCCCACTCTTTTAGTGTAAGACGTATCATTGCACGGTTATCAACATTATAAATATTACAAATTCCAGAAAAAAATCAGGTTTTTAGTTAGAACTTTTACTGTAGTTTACTGTAATAACTGCACAAAGCGTAGGACGTCATGGGATTTTTACACCCACTTTTCAGGTCTTTTCAAATGTTTTTTTTCAAAGGCTTTTTAGAGTTGGATTTTCTAGGCATGGAACCTTGAGGTTCTTCTGTGAATTAGTCAAGAATCCTCCCCAAAGGGCCGAATGCATTTAGGCAAATGCCTAGTGTAAGCGGCTTTCATCCATACCTCTGATCTCTGACCATGCAATTTACTATTCTTACCCGTGTTTGTGTTCCAATCAGTTACTGCTTTTATGATACAAAGTATTTTTCCCTTTTTCTTCCCTCCTCTTCCTATTTTCGTGGTATGAAGGTCTCCGTTTACTTTCCTTTGTATCGATTTCTGATTGACCTTCCCGTTCTCCATGACCAACACTCAAGGCTTTGTTATTCTAGAACACCTGTTCCCTCTCTTAAAACCATAATATAAAGTGGAATAGAATGTTTTAGGTTATGAAAATCTTTCTTTTTTCACCCAAATCATGTAGTTTTTTAAAAAAGTGAATTGATTGGATAACCATCACTATATATTTTATAGGGAATAAAACACAGGGTAACAATATAGAATTTTGCAACAGAGGACAAGAAGTTGTTCAGAATGAATGTTACTTTTTTGAAACTTTTTCTCCTCATCTTCATTGAAGACAGATAAGGAGGTCACAACATTCATTTTTTTTATTTTTTAGATTTTTTCTAGATTATTTTTGTTTTTTTAGATTTTTTTTTTTAGATGCATTTTTTAATGCATTGCATGCATGTGTTTCTTGCTGCTCTGACACCCCAGGGAATAAAGCATTGAGTGGCTCTGACGGTAAACTACAGCAGTATTATTGTTGGCCAACAGGAGGCACCACCGTGGTTGAAGCCCGAGTCTACAGAGACGCGCGCGGGAGAAGCAGCAGCGAACCGCACATCAAGCGACCGATGAACGCCTTCATGGTTTGGGCAAAAGACGAGCGCAGGAAAATTCTCCAGGCTTTTCCGGACATGCATAACTCCAATATCAGCAAAATTCTAGGTAAGGAATAATAACCACAAAATATTGGCATTCTGAAAAAAAGGGTGGGGGGTAAAGGGGGTGCCGTGGACCAAATAGGGACTGGCTGAACCAATCAGGGACAGTTCGGGGTCATGTTATTCCAACCATGAGAGGTTTGAGAGTCCCAAGGGTCTTCACCATCCCTCGCAGACTATAATATTAAAAATAAGATGTGATTGACAGAAGCCGTAGTTCCGGCCTACAACGAGCATTTAACCGTTGAAGTGTCAAAGGGGTTAATCAAGCCATTATGGAAAGCACATCACTTAAACCAGCAGTCAAAAGGTTAAATCCCATGTATTACAATTACACCTGTTTGTGGCCCGGGAACACCTGACAGATAGACAAGACGGGGGCGCGGTAATTTAATAGCGATTATCCGCAGTGATCCCGATTCAATCGCCGGGTATATCATTTAATTTTAATTAATGTTTCAATAGTCACGGTGATTACAAAAGAGCTGTAATTACGGCTTGGATCTGACACCTCCCAAAGCTACCCAATGAAAGAAATCTTCAACGTGCGCATTTTTAATCACACCTAGCGGATCGGTGAGACGCATATCAAATATTATATTTTTGCATATTTCCTTTCACGGGGTAAACTAATTTATGTAAATAGCTGGATGGAGGCAGCGCTTCGCTAGAGATCGGTGTAATTGTTTGGCGGGTTCCATAGTGAAATGTTTTAGGCCTTTGAAGTCGTAATGATCACCTGTCAGTCCGTGTTATAGATGACATCAGAAGGCTGTAAATACTCATTACTAATGAGGGCGAGTTATTGAATTACGGGTGATTATAGCCAATAGTAATAGGCTCCCGTTTGTCTTAATAAAGAAAATTTTTAAAAAAACACGAAGGGGATTTTAGTTTGAATAAAACTCCAGGAACCGAATACTTATTTCAGGAACTCTTGTTAAAGGGACACGCTAGTCATTGTATGCACTTACATGTATGTGATAGGAGGTCCCTTTACATGCATCTTTGTGGTGTTGGTTTTATTATTATTATTATTATTATTATATTTTATTTATATTGCAAATGCTTTGGGGTATTCGACAGAATCCCCTCCATAGACATTTGCCCCCTTTCCCCATTTTTTTCCATGCAAGGTGATGTGGCTCCAGGGCTGGCTCGGCGGACGCTCCTGGTGGGGGGGGGTCTAACGAGACCCCCAATGGGCATAGGCGGGGAGCGTTCCATTGATTTCAAAGGGGTAGCTTTCCTGCCACTGATTGGCTGCTTCTAAGTGTTCCTCCTTAAAAGTCCGAGCAGCCAAAATGTTTGGGTTTACGGGGAAACGATTGGAGAAATCCACAACATTTTATATCAAAATGACCCAAAATGCCCAAAAGTTCCCATACTAAGTAACGTTGAGCTGTGGGTCTAAAGACGAGATAAATTAGAGGAAAGCTGAGGTTTAGAAAACAAGAAAAAGGACAAAAAGCGAGGCTCGGTGGAGGTTTCCAGAAACTAAGTAAAAAAAGTCTAACAGATGCTAAAACAAGTTGGTTGCAAAGATCATTGTTGGTGTTTTTTTTTTTAAATAACCCAGAGTTTGTCTAAATAGTTTATCCATTATCTGAAACTTATTAATATTTACAAAACCCATGAAAACGCCAAATAAGAGAGACACGTTTCGTTTGCGACCATCGCGACTCTTCCAGCGCTCTTTGTTTAATGTAACAGAAGAGTTTGTTTGCGTTAAAAAGCCCCAGAGTTTAGGTTTTGTTACTTTGTATGGTAACATTTTATTTCCCGAGCCGGCTGATCCAGTTTCCGGCCTCTAAGTGCGCAGGAAATTCATTATATAAAAGAAGATAAGCAAACGGCATTTTTTCCCTTTTTTTTTAAGCCCTGCAGATGTTAAAAGCACTTCATATAAAAATGCAGATACATTTCCTTTATTTGTTAAATATAATTCCTTCACATTGTGAAAATTTATAACATTTAATGTATTTAGACAGGACAGAGTCATATGTGTATAATGAAAGGATTAGTGCGTTTGCCAAAACTATGCCAAATGTTATTTTAATTGAGTGTTATATATGCAAAATATATTCATTTTAAGGCTAAAAATTAGTATTACTCACTAAGACTCCAAGTATGCAGGACCTCGTCTAATAAGCCAAAATCGTCAAATCTGTAATGTATAAAATTGGAGCAGAGAGGGGTCAGTAGGTCGCTACAATCCTTTTTCTGTACATTTTTACATTGGTAAATATTATATATATTATATTATATAATTAAATCAAATTTAATTCACTATTTTCTGATTTTAAATTTTTTTTTTTATAATATATCAATATATAACAATAATTGAAACATAATTAACATAAAATGATTAATTAAAATGAAATAAAATATTGCATGTTAAAAAATCCCATAACATTTTTGGGCCAATACTTGTGTCTAAATTAATGATTTTGGAAGTTACTAGGCACATAGTTTTGTGGATTATCATATATAATAAAGAATACTTTGTTTCAGCAACAAAGGCAAGATACATTTTTAAAAACTATTTTTTTTAATTTTTAAAAAGTGTATGTTTTTAAAAGTTATTTTATCTCCAAAACAGCCAAAGGCCTTAAAAAGTAATTTTAAGATTCAAATTTAGCGCTATAATCCCCATAATCGTAATGTTTTCTTTTTTTAACAATTTCAAAAAAATAAATAAAAAAAAATGTTTAAAAGGTAAAAATATTAATTTAAATTCTTTATAATAAGTCGTTGGTTGTATTTTTTCCTCTCCACGTATTTAATAAATCCACCAGCTTAGGGGTCTGTAGACTTGGCTCTTACATTAGTGTGATATGTTCAACGAAAGATTAACAAGTTTAACACGTGTTATTGGCACCGAGAAAAGCCGTCTTACAATGTCGCTCCGTGCCAGAGGAGTTATTAGCAGGGAGCCTTTAATATGTCGAAAAAAAATCACCATTCTGTATAAAATACTTAAAAAACCCAATTCATTGGTGCCATACTGATATTTTATAAACTGGTCTTAAAATGAAATATTTTATTTAGCATTTATATTATTACATGGAAAGTAATATAAAAATGAAAAAAAAAAACCAGTTTAACCTTAATACATTTGTCTACGAGTCACCATTTGGTAAAAACAAGAATATATTTGATTTTTATTGTGATTTTGTGCCAAAAAATTTAGTAAAAATGGTGGATATATGAGTTTTTTTTGTTTGTCTTTTGTATATTTTTTTTCATGGCTTTAAAATGTTATTTGCGTGTTAATTATTCAGGTTCCCGTTGGAAAGCCATGTCTAACCAAGAAAAGCAACCATACTATGAAGAACAAGCTCGACTTAGCAAGATCCACTTAGAGAAATACCCCAATTATAAGTACAAACCCCGACCGAAACGCACCTGCATTGTCGACGGGAAGAAGCTACGTATCGGCGAATACAAACAACTCATGAGGTCTCGGAGACAAGAGATGAGGCAGTTCTTCACGGTGGGGTGAGTACAAAACTCAACACTCAATACTTTTTCTATTTTTGGTGAAATTAGACCTATTTAAAGAGAAAAAAAATCCAAACCCGGTTCTCTAATTAAATCTAAATCTAATCTAAAAAAACCCAAAAACCCAAATAATAATACAAAAAGAATTTCACTATCGATACTTAATTATGGAAAATGTTGGACAATTCTGGATTTAGTGTTTGTGTTATCAGCCTCGTTAGATTCAATTATATTTATTCATATATCAAATATACTTTTTGTGATATTAAAAAAAAACATGTTTAAGAAGGAAAGAGATTTGGAGGAAGATGAGGCACAGTAAGTGCTGGGGTTCTCACTCTCGTTGGATTCCATTAAGTAATTAATATTTATGGATATGTAACCTATTTTTGCAATCATTTGTAACATTTTAATCAAAAAGGAGGAAAGTCGATGGTTACAATGTAACTTTTTTTTCTTTCTTCCTTTTCCAGGCAACAGCCTCAAATACCAATTAGCACGGCGACCGGGGTCATGTATCCTGGTGCTATCTCCATGGCAACTACCACACCATCACCTCAGATGACGTCAGACTGCTCTAGCACCTCGGCCAGCCCCGAGCCCAGCATCCCCGTCATACAGAGCACTTACGGAATGAAACTGGACGGAGGGAGCCTCGCTGGAAATGACTTGATGAACGGAGAAGACGACATGGAGATGTTCGATGACTATGAAGACGAACCTAAATCAGACTATAGCAGTGAAAATGAAGCTAACGAGGCTGTCAGTGCCAACTGAAGAATATTTACAGACAATTCTAGAAACAAGGAGGATACAAAAAAAATAAAAATAAACTATAATCTTCCTGACTTTGTTGGAGTTTTGAACAAAACGGACAAAAAAAACAAACAAACAAAACAAAAACGTTTTCAAAGAGCCTGCATGCGTATGTGGTTTCCACAGTTCCATCGGCAGAATGGTCTTAAATATTTCTTGATGTGTGAGACAAATTGACTTTTTAGTCTTTTTTGTCACTTGAACAATTTTTTTTTTTTAATTTTAAGGTGAAGACATGTATAAAAAAGATCAGACGTCAGGACTTGAAAACTCTTGAAAAAAAACAACTCAAAACGTACCTATAGCTGTCTTACAAGTCTTACATTTTTTTTTTGTGTGTTTTCCTTTTATTTTTTGTTTTTTTGGATGCTGATAGAGTTTTTAAGTTACTGTTTATAGATGGGGTTAAACATTCTCTCAGGTACGCTGTGCCAGCCAACAGGTTGTGAATGTGTTTTTATGCTGAATTAATTTAGGAAATACATAGTGATTTTTTTTTTTTAAGAGAAAAACTTTTTTGTGAATCCAGACGTGTACACATCTTCCTCCGCGCCTCACTAACTCACAGTAGAACATCTTCGGATCCTTTCTTCTCCAGTATGTCTTGCTGATTTTGTAATGTGCCAAACATTTTCGTAATTCTTAATCTTAAATAGCGGATGTCTTAAAAAGACCCCCCCACCCCCCAAAAAAAAGTCTTAAGCAATCAGGGCTGGATTTATATCCCAGACGACTCTAGGCACAAGCTATTAAGAGCCGTTTAGGCCTTCAAAAAATGTTTTTGTAGATGGGATATTGACAACCGAAAGTTGATACTGGGTAGTTTTTGTAAAAGGTTTGGGGTAAAGACGGGGGAGGTAAGGTTTGCCATTCTTTCCATCCTTGACATGCAAGTCGAGTGTCTACTCTATGGTATGGGATGCCCAGCCCAGTTCCTAATCAACATGGAGGTCAACCAGTTGCTATGACAATTACACATAGCGTATGATGTCCAGCGAAATTCAAAGGTACTCAGGTAACTGGATATTGTAGTCAGAAGACGTCATAAACAATGCTGTCTGGTTTCGTCGTAGGCCATATGCTTGTTGGAATTTGGTTTGTAGCTATTACCCTCGAGAAATGGGCAAAAACAGGCTATTGAAAGTTCTTTTTTTGTCTCGATGATCTTAGAATGCAATATTGTATCCATTTAATTAACCCTTTAATTCAGTCTTAACTCATTTGCTCTTAATTTGATGGTGTTCATTCCATGATAATATATTTTGTTTTCAAATGTTGAAAACCCTCCGACTTTCCCTTATCTTAAAAAAAAAATAAAAAAAATAATAACCTTATTAAATAACTCATATGAATACACTACAGACGTGAAAATATTAATATTTAGGATGTGAATATCCGTGATGTTCTAAAAATTATATTTTTGATAGACAGAGCACCCTAACAAACACACTTTTTTTTATAAGTAATTAACATAAGGGTTAAAAAATATCTTAAAAATTATGTTTCAAATTGCAAAACATAATATTTCCGACCCAGTTGCCATATTTACAGATCCGTCACTCAGAGGGGTAAACTGACAACAAGCTAAAAATTTTAATAAAATTTTAATCTGATATAAAGTAAGATCATTGCAAAAAAATGTATTGGTGATATATATAATATCACCGCCAACAAAAGTTTAGATTATTTACAAAAATCTATTTTTTTTATAATTTTAGTTTAGAGCAAAGTCTTATCCCCCCCCCCAAAAAAAATAACGTTCTCCTTAGTGGCATAGATGTGAAGTTACATAATGTGCATGCAGTCTCTAAGATTGACTGGATTTAATATTTATTAAAATCTTACAGTAATACTATTTTATTGAGTTTTACATTTTTTTTTTTTACTTTTTTTTGGCAGAATGCTGTAATGTCCGAGTTGTATGTTACATAATTATTTTTATGCGTAGGCAAACATTTAGATTAGCAGTTCATTTTTTTTTCTCTTTTTATGAACCTACAAAAAAGATGGAAAAAAAATATTTAAAAAAAAAAAAAAAAACAGCAAAAAAAAATAAAAAATCATACTGGTGAAGAACAAATGAACTGTTCTTTTCATTCTGAAACTTGATTTTTCTTGTACTTTAGCAACACACAGATGTTTTTTCTTCCCTGAGTGTTATAGGCACTGGATATAAATGGTATTTTTTAATCACTTTTTGACTAATGTGAAACTGTTGTAGTAAAAAAAAAACCTACATGAACAAAAGTCATCTGTTTAGAGGTGTGTGGGGTATGGCTCACATTTGCCAGACTCATTGCCTTTTTTTTTCCAGTTATTTATGCAAAATACATGTTTGGTTGAACAATTTACTTTAACTCCAGGGTTGCACCAGTATTAACCTGCTGGGTGCTAGCTGGCTGAGCAGTTTATAGCAGGGACCTTTTCATTAACCATTTTACCAGAGTTTCTCCTTCTTTGGGGCAAAAAAGAGCAAACCCTATCTAATTCATGGCAGGGATAAAGACAGGTGAACGGGGGGGGGAGGGGATGGCATGGCTGACCGACCAGTAGGTGGCGCTAACAAACACCTCCTCCCGTCTGGTCATTCTAAATTAAAAAGTTCCACGGAATATTGGTCTTTGATACAATGTATCCTCAGCTGGCCCTGTAAAATCATTCTTATGATATGATTAGCTCTGGACATTTTAGAACATTGGCCCCTCTCTGAAACTATTGTGTGCACTGTCTAAATAAAAAAAATAAAAAATAAAAAATAAAAATAATATTTCTAAAAAGTATTACATAGCAGCATTAAAAACTTTATTTATTAGCCAACACTGGCTCTAAAATAGGGGAAAAATAATATTAATAATAAGACAATCATCTTGTCCTTCATAATTAGAGCTTAAAACAAAATATGCATTTTTTCCATCTCATTTTAGCTTTTTTTTATTGTGTACATACTGTATAACATAGGGCAGAAATTTTTATGTTTTGTTTATGTGTACTTAGTATACCGTAACTTATATATTTACATTTTGCTTTGTTTAGTGTATATTAACCTGTATAAAATTAAAAGTTCACAGTACCATGTGTACGCGTTAAAAATGTACCCCAGCAGAGACAGGATTATTCTGGATCTGTAATAATGGACACCAAGATGTGCTTCAGTTACCTGCTTGAATACATTACGTAAAACCCTTGTGCGGATGTTATTTATTTTTAATAGACCACCCCCCAAAAAAACACTCACATCATCATCAATGTATTTTTGTGATCATAGAATGTATTAGCTGATCTTATTAACCTCCTTTATGGAAGAAGGATTTTTGTTTAAATGTCAAGAAGGACACTTGCAAATTAGTATGTCTTTGTTAAAATGTCCCAAAATGACCTAAAAATTATTAAAGATGTTACAGATGGAGGGTCTAAGGAATAGGCAGAGCTGGACAGATGAGGGATTGAAGTGGGTGGAAAGTAGACTGGTTTAGTCCATCGGAAATCGAGCCCTGACATTTAGGAAGTTACCGCTCGGGTTTGTGTTTAGTAAATTTTGGTTACAATTAGACATTCATAGAAAAATAATTATTAGACAATCGGTACAATTAGTGTCTAATTGTTGGAAGATCTACTAAGCGTGGAAACATGGGATTTACTTCAAGTAAAAATGGAAAAGTTCTTTCAAGGATACCTGGGAATTAATTTTTTTTTAAAAATATGACTTTGAACTGTCCCAATTTCAACTTTTTCTAAATATCACTTAAAACGCTTCTCTTTTTTTCCCACCAAGTGAAAAAAAAGTTTATTTTCTAAATCAGCAAATCAGGGCCACGAGTGGTATTTAAAAAACATATTTACATATTAATTTAAAGTTTATTTTAAAATAGTTATTATAGGGAGAGAATAATTTTAAGTAGTGTCCAACGGCTTGTGATGTCATACTTGGCTAGTTCATAAAGTCACTATTCAAGGATGTTTCACAAGATGAAAAATGGCTGATTTCATGTTTATCAACATTTCCACACTGTCCGCAAATATTTTAACCATGTGCAATGAGAAGAAGACTTATCAAGGCCCGTTAGTTCATAACTTGGCCAGTTTGGGTTTTTCTGACCCTTCAAGCACTTTTTAATGCTAATGTTTTTTCAAAAATTTTCATTATTTTTGGTTTCCCCAAACTTTGCTGAGTTGGTCCGGACTATGGTAAAATTGATTATGCTTATCTCCTCTTTGATATGGGTTAAAATCCAGAATTATGAGAATTTTTTTTTAATGTGGACAGATAAGGTTATGCTTGGATATCCCTCGCTTATTTGAGTCCATAAGACCTGTTCGAACAATCACAATTTTGACTTTCACTTGATTTACTTTTATTGTAGGCTAAGCCTAGAAAAAGTTTTAATAAGGGGAAAAAAAATAATATTATGAGAATTATAAAAATTGGAAAATATTTGCCAATTTGTATCCTCTGGAATAATTTATCTGCAATATTCCAGAGAATAAAATTTGGTGTCATTTTAATTGAAATTTAAAATTTAGTTTCTTAAAATTAATTATCTTAAGGAACTAAAATTAAAATTAAAATTAAAACCTAAAAAATAAATTAAAGTAACCTCCAAATGATTTTAGATTCTGTCCATTTAGCTATAATACATTTTAAAGCGGTACTAACATAATAATGTAAGTCAAGGTTGCGACTTAGAATCCTCGAGTGCTAGCCTTTTTTTTTTCTGATTAAAACTTAAAATGTATTTGATAAATTTGTATTTTATGATATTGTTTAAAAACTAAACCAAGTTGCATGGGGTCATTGAGGGTTGGAATAATATTTAGATGGTTTAAATTACCAGACAGCATTTGGTACCACGCATTTCACTACACAAGACGTCTTAACGTCAGTAAAGGTACATTAAGGGTTTGAGAAGTAAAAGGGTGACTGATAATAAAATAAAAAATCCATTGTGACCGCTCGCACTCAAAGGGTTTAGTTCTCTAGCAGCGATTGGCCCGTTACTGAACCAGTTAGGGTGGTCGGGCGGGGGGGCCCAACGCGTTTCGCGACGTAATGTATTCTAGAACTTCCAAAACTGAAGGTTTAACATAAAACTTTGATGAGAATGTGAAATAAAAAGTGTGAGGTCACAAGCTTTGTGTCATTGGGGTATCATTTTTACAAGTCAAAGACCTCAGTTTACAAAAAGCACTTGTTACATTTCAGTTCAGTACTAACCTCTTTTTTTTCCTTTTTAGTTCTTTGTTATGTTAAGTGTTCCAATGTTTTGTTTTATACAGAACTCTAGAACTTTGTTTTATAAATAGAACCCCACGTGTAACCATTTTTTTGTTTTTTGCAGTCGAATGTCGTGCAGTCAAACTTACCTAATCATCTCTTTTATTAAAAAAAAAAGTCGAGTGACGATACGGAAAGGTTCTATGGTACGGCAACATTTGAAAGATACAAAGTAATTTTGTGTATTATAACTTATGCTTGGCTACGGACTGTGTGTAAGGTACCTGGTGCTCCTGCATTTTGGGAAGGTGCAACTATGTAACTTTTTGTTGGCTTATTTTTGTCAAATATTATTATTTTTTTTTGGTAACAAAGAAAAAGGAAATTTAATTCTTTCTTTGTCTCCCTTGTTGTCTTTTAGCAAAATAAATTAAAAAAAAAGATGCTTTTTCATTTATGTTTTTACATTATTGTATGTATTGTCATATGCAAAAATACGTTAAGATGAGCTTGTAGCTGTTACTACGACCCCCCATGACATTGTAAGTTGTTTGTGATGTATATTGTGAAATTGTATTCTATGTTAATTTAATTAGCACAATTCACTGACATGCTGGACTGATACTCTCGCTGCTGTTTGAAAAATGTAAAAAAAAATTGTTTTTTTTTTTCGGGCTGTTGGGAGAACCAATTTTTTTTTTTTTTTGTCATTGCCTTTTTTTGGATTTTTTTTTTAGGAATTCTATGGACGTAGCTCGTAATATTCTAGGGCTGCTATCACCAACTTAAGCAGAATTCTTTTTGTAGAAATGATATGTACAATACAGGTACCCGTGTAGCCCAATGGCTTCTAGAAGAAAAAAAACTGAAAAGAAAAAAAAACCCAACAAACTAGTGTTTATTGCTGCTTTGAATATGTTTTAAAAGTTAAAAAAAAATGTAAATAGTTTATTGGAAAAAAAAGAAGAAATCTTGTATAGTCCGGTGTAAAGTTTTTAACTGAACTTTAAAGTTGCCATCACTTGTCTCACAATTCCTCTTGATACAGTACAATTACCCGTTTGCTAAGGATAAAGATTTAATAAATCTAATCTGAAATGAAAAAATAAAAATAATAATTATTGTTATCCTTAACTTTGCTTCATTGCATAAGCAGAATCCATGCCTCCTGTTGTGCAGTATTGACGTGAGGTAAATAATATGATCTTTTATTAGTGTTCTTTAAAAAAAAAATGGTCTTTTTCTGCTCTGCCTCAGTAATATTTGGATAAGGCAAAGAACCGAAAGACAGAATTTTTTTTTTTTCTGACCTATACATTGTGTATGCTGGCACCTTAGCTACACACATGCATATTGCACAAGGTGCTTTTTATGAAAATGTTTAACGTGCAATGTTAAGATGACTCTGAATATGCTAAGAATGGAGGGTGATGTTCCTCGGGGGAGTGGTTGTAAGACTGCCTATTTATGCTAATTTACCTCAAGACTGTCCTCTATACTCTTAATCAATTCACCATCACTCCATCTTTTGTACCGCTGTTGACACTTACAAATTAAAGATACCTTTTGTTTTACGATACGCTTGTGGAGTTATTTATCAAATAAAAATATATATATACACGAATATAAAGAAAATATGTGGTTAAGGAAAGAAATTGTCTGAACAGGAAGAATAAGAGGATAATCGTGTAAGCCAAGCCAGAACTAACATAGAAGGTAAAAGGTAACAGATAACAGATCATAAATAACCACAATTATTACAGAATCTGGTTGCAGAAAAGGTTTTTACTTTTTATGAGTATTAATCAGAATTATTCCATCGAGGTTTAGCGATAATATGTTAATCTGTAGAATTAACGGGACAGAAACCAGTTTTATTCCCCGGGCACACAAAATAACAATGATTATATGAGCTTTGTGGGTAAGGCCAAATATTCCATCAAATACAATAATAAGAGAGTCACGATATATTGAAGAAATCACAGTAGAAGATACATTGGCATCGTGCTTCTATGTTTATGGGCAAAAAATAGGGTATCTAGAAACATCGAATTTGAAGACAGATCGGCCCATCTGATCTAAGACTCAGGTCCTAATCTGTCGTTGGTTTTATCCAAGATTCAGAAGCCGTATGTCTATCCCATGCATGTTTAATCCCCTCATTGTATTACCCTCTACCACTTCTGCTGAGAGGCTGTTCCACTTATCTACCACTCTCTCAGTATTTCCTGCAAGAGTTTTCCTAAGATAGAAAGTAATATTTTCATCACATGTTCAAAGATGAGTAAATTCTATCACCCAGCTACTCGTAGGAAAAAAACCCCAGAGACCATATAATCTGCATGTGAAAGATTAATCATGGTAGATGATGTTTCTCCTGGGCATGAAAGACAAATTATATTTTATTCGGGACTTGGCTATTGAGAGCTTAGAGCGAATATTCCCAGCGGCTATACCCATTCAGATGCCTCTATCTCCTAACCTAGTTTATTGATGCCACTGCATGTAAGTGGTCTTGTTGTCTCCATCCAAACAGGGTTCCCCTGCCACCATCAACATTCGGAGGTGCATGTAGAGGCTAATGGGTTAATCATGGTAGGGAACATTTCTCCTGGGCTTAAACCTGAGTGAGAAAGATAAATCCTAATTCATACCTTCTCGAGGACCTGACTTTTAAGATCTAAGAATGGACGTTCCCAGCAGCTAAAACCACTGCCGTGCTTCTATTTCCTAACCTCTTTTATTGATGCCTCGTTGAGTACTGAGGAGCCGCATTGTCTTGAGTCCTAAAACCAGGGGAGGGCTGGCAGCCTTCACTTAGGGGTGCAAGTCAAGTGAAGTGGCTCCGCCCCCTCGCACTCACCTTTCACCCCTCACGCTGCTCCCATCACTATGCGGCCATCAGACTGCTGGAAAACTGATCTAAACGGCCGCTGGGTGCTGATGCCACCGGCCGGAGCTACTTTAATCCTTTTTTTTATTTATTTAATATGCCGGATCGGCTTGCCATATTAAAAATAATTAAATAAAGTATTAAAGTAGCGCCGGCCGGCAGCATCAGCACCCAGCGGCCGTTTAGATTCGATTTCCAGCAGCTTGATGGCCGCATAGTGATGGGAGCAGCGTGAGGGGTGAAAGGTGAGTGCGAGGGGGCGGAGCTTTCACCCCTCACGCTGCTCCCATCACTTGGCGGCCATCGCATACGGCCGCTGGGTGCTGATGCCGCCGGCCGGCGCTGCTTTAATACTATTTTTTTTTTATTTAATAGCCGATCCGGCTTGCCATATTCAATTTTAAAAAAAAGTATTAAAGTAGCGCCGGCCGGAGCCATCAGCACCCAGCGGCCGTTTAGATTAGATTTCGGGCGGCCTGGGGGGCAATTGCCCCCCTGCCCCCCGGCCCAGCCCGCCCCTGCCTAAAACCTTGACTTATAATCAAATTGGAACACTAAACACGTTCTATTCCTCAATAGAATGTGTGATTTATTAATCATTAATCAACGCTTTCTACGAGAACACAATTCTTGCTATTATTTGGCTCTTAAGTCCAGATCTATCTAGACAGTAGGGAGAATAAAGACCACTCTGCCAAAAAAGTCTTTTTTTTATTGTCCTTTTTAAACTTTTTACCACGCAGGATAAATTTTCCCCATCCTGAAACGACGAGCTCCATGTTCGGGGGCAGAATGACGATGTCTATTTAAGTGTTATGTTTAGGTTAGCTGCCAAAACGTAAGTACAAAACGCTAGGTGTTTGTCCTCCGGATGATAAGTAATGTGCCGCTGGGCGAGATAGGTCAGCAGTTTTATTATTCTTTTTTTTTTTTATTTCAAACATTGGAGTGAACTTTAACGGAGAGCTATTATTTCGCTTTAGTCGGAAAAACCAAACTGTCAGAGCAGAAATGGGAGGCGAGTCTGAATGAGTCGAATGTCACTGACTCCGTGGAATATCGTCTCTTTTATTGGGGCTGTTACTAAAACCTGGTTGGTTAAAAGTATTTCGGAAATAGAGATCTGCTCAGGTTTTGCTGGAAAAATCATTTGTTTGACTTTTTCAGAGACCTTCATTAAAATGGGGATTTTGTTTAATTTCATTTTATAAGCTCTTTTCAAATACACATTGCCATAACTCCCAAGTTTCGTTGTTTAGTTTTGCCAGTCCCCCTGCGGACCTCAAAATACCATCTTTACTCCTTCAATGTTCCTTCTTTCCTCCCCTCATGCCCCTCTTTCTTCCCCTGATGCCCCTCTTTCTTCCCTGATGTCCCTCTTTCCTCCTCTGATGCCACTCTTTTCTAGGAGGTCAGAATGTTTGCTGGATAGTATTGTAGTGAAGAAAGTGAAAAAGTGTAATACTTGATCCCCATACAGTTATTTTCCCTACTCTGTCTACTCTACCAGTGACTGCAGAAGAGACAATAATGTTTTGCTTTCCAAACTAAGTCTCTAAGATTGGTTCCTCAAGGAAAAGTGGGGCCAGAGTAGACTCAGCTCAGACTCCTTGTACACTATGGGCTTTGGGTCCTCATTCCATGCCAAGTTGTTGAATCCGGCTTGACTCATAACCCTCATGGTCCGGCTTTAATGAGCCATCTGGTTCTAGATGTATCAATTCATCCTTCCAGAGCACAGAATGCAGACAGTTCTAGACTACATCACTCCATACAGCCTCTACTGTTATTTCACAATGAATGGCTTGCATCTTACACCACTTAGTAGACTATTAGCATTGCCTAAAATTAGATTGCATACAATGTAACATTTTATCATTTACCACATTCCATTTTATTATTATTAGTAGTTTGACTTTTTTTTTTTAGCCAATGCTTACCAAGCAAGCAGCACAAAGACTGCTTGTTCCAGCATCTGAGCTCAGAGCAAAAAAAAAAAAAAAAAGAATTGGAATGATATTATGATATTTTTAATTGCAATTCACAGCAAAGCCCTCGTTAAAAAAGTGCAGTTCTTATTAAAATAAAAGGTTCAAACTTCACTCTCCATAATTTGTCCCCATCTCTGAATATCTGATAGAAGGACGAACGGCGCGGAGTCAAATTTATTCTCGCCGGGAAAAAAAAAAAAAATGTTCTCCAACAATCTTCTGCAATGTTTTAATGAATTATGCAAAAATGTCTCGAGTATTTTTCACTAAATATTATGTATACAGGATGTTGCCTCGTGCAATTAATATTTCTTGCCAGAAAATATTTTTCATTAATTTTATACAAGTCAGATTTTGAAATAATAAGCTAATTTTAAATAGTGGGAATGTTTTAGCGCAAATCATTCTAGGTATCTTTTTTAAAAAAATATATAAAAAAAAAATATAAAAAAAAAAAAAAAAAGAGCAGACTAATGCAGTATTATGTTTTATTACGTAATAAAATTATGCGTTAAAATTATACCCATAAATGTAAGCAAATGTACACCAAGCTATTAGTTATGTTTTCACAGATAAAAGTGATTAGCATAGCTATCAAACTCTTCTCCGTTTGAATAACAGAATCCTGTCTGAACGGGAAGGCGCACTTCTTACGGAGGAGAATTAATATGAATATCTCGCTATCAATTTTGCATTTAAGCGTTCGCACTTTCACCGCACTCTGGAACGCGGAACGTTAAAAACATCAAGATCTTTGAAAATATTCACAAACAAACGCTCGGCGCCGTTATTCGGATAGATTTTTTTTGATTATTATTATTTTTTTAATGTGGGGCTTTACGTTCTGTACGGATTTAGGTTCTTCCTTGTGAAAGATAAAAACGATCAAAATTATTTATTGGCCGCTTTGTATCTGAGAACAGAAGAACTTTATGTAATATTCAAAGAGTTTAAACCAAAACTGAGAGGTTTAAAAGAGTATTATCGGTGGGTTCCCAGATCTCAAAAAGTTCTATTATTTCATGTCGATCAATGATCGATTTTTGGCATCTTATGAATTAATTGATTGCTTATTGCTTAATATGATACAATCAACGTTTATTACGCATTTAGAATTTATTATTTATCAATAGAACCCACTGTGACCATCAACATTCCAAATGACGAAGGAGGACATCTGTTTTAGAGGGTGCAGTTAGAGGCGTGGCTGGGGTGTGGCTTTGTGCTCTATTGCTAGGTATTTCGGTAACCCAGTGGGGCATTTAAAAGAAGAATAACACGTTTTATTTACCCAGTGTAATTTATAAAGCTGTTTCTGTACACATTATCGGGGCTTTTAGGGCTGTAGAACCCTGCGATACCCTCATACCCAGCAAACATTCTGACCTCCTAGAAAAGAGGGGAATCAGGGGAGTAGAGAGACGGGAACAGTGGAGGAAAGAGGGGCATCAGGGGAGGAAAGAGAGTCTTTTATGGCCTGCAGGGGGACTGGTGAACTAAACAAGGAAATTGGGGAAGATGAAAGGGGCACGAGGGGAAGAGGAGGAAAGAGGGCCATGGGCAATAAGGAGTTAGACGGATCAAACTAAAAAGGGATTGTTGGCAGGTTTGGGAAATAAACATGGGATCGGTTTAATAATATTCCACCCTAATCAGACAATTTTAACTCTTCAGTTTCCTATAAACTATCTATCTATCTATCTATCTATCTATCTATCTATCTATCTATCTATCTATTTATAATCTCTCTCTTTCTCTCTCTCTCTCTCTCTCTCTCTCTCTATATATATATATATATATATATGTACTTTATATCTGCAAATTACCCATCAATATATACGTTAGATTTGTTAAAGTGAACTGGAAATTAATTACCATATAAAATTAATTTATAGTAAAAAAAATATTTTGTTCATATTTAGAAATATATAATATTTGCTTTAAATGTATAATATGCTTGATATGTGAAATTAAATACACTTTCCCAATGGTAATGTTTCCAGTACATTTTATGTTGTCATTTTAGTTTTATGCATACCACCATAAAAATCAATATTTAGAAAATACGTTTCTCCCATAAAAGTCTAAAAAACTTATTTTCATCATATATAATGAAACATCTATAATTTGGAGCAAATTTCTTATGGGGACTTTAATACTAATCATAAGAAATTATTTGACAGTGTTTCATATTTGCCAAAATGATGAGTTCATGTGATTGTTAAGTGAATTTGGAAATTGGGAATATTTAATTTTAAGATAAAATATCTCGAACTATCGTTCTTACTTGTAGTGTGGGCCATGTCAAACAAGTTTTAAATATAACCAGGAGAGATATGGTTCTTACATTAACCCCTTAAGGACAATGGGCGGTCCCTAAACCCATTGAAAACAATGCATTTTGAGCCCGTACATGGACATTTGTCATTAAGGGGTTAATAAAGTTGATTTTACAAATAAAATTTGTAGTGGGTGTTCAGAGAAATCAATTTATAATTATGAAAATTATAATGTTGAAAAATATATAATATAATATTCTAATCATGTTGAAAAATAGATAATATCATATTCTAATAATGTTGAAAAATATATAATATTACTATACAATATGACAGAATTATGACAGAATTAGGTAAGTAGGAGTGACTTTAGAGTGAAAAATTTAAGAATAAGATGCCATAATGTAAAATTAGAGGGCCACGGATTTAGATGTAATATAGAGAAATTTTACTTTACTGACATGGCTGTGGATAAATGGAACAGCCTCCCAGCAGAAGTGGTATAGGCTACTACAGAGAGGGAATTTAAACATGCATGGGATAGGCATATGATTCCTGAATCTGAGGCTGAGAGGGTGGCAGATGAGTGGAGCCACCTCCCAGCAGAAGTGGTAGAGGGTAATACAGTGAGGGGTATTAAACATGCATGGGATAGACATACGGCTCCTGAATCTGAGACCAACGACTGATTAAGGTTTGAGTCTTTACAGCAGGAGAAACGGGCCGAATGGCTTGTGTAAAGGTTTTAATACACAATCACTCCATGATTTCTGCGGAGGGGAATGAGTGCGAACGGATTGCTGAAACGACTTCATAGAACCGGCACGGGATGCCTATAATAATTGCACTTGGGCTGACAGTTCATAAATATTTCTTATTACTAATCAGGAAAAAAAAAAAAAACAGAAAAAAGAATAGGAGGTTTTGAAAGCCGAGCCCCGAGATCATTAAAAGCCGGTTTGAAAGGTTTTTGAGTTTCGTTTGTCGGCTTCATAACTATCAGATTTTTAAACAAAGCGACAACATAAACAATGTGGCAAACGCAGACAGATCGCAAGCCAGCACCCCGGAATTGTTTCTGTATTAACATCATCGCGTACACAAAGACAGACAGGCGAGGATAACAAAAGCTTCTTATTACGAGGGAATGCTCCAGGATCTAAACAATAAACATGTTTACAGAGTGCCCGCGTTAAACATTTCCGTCAATACCCCTCCCCCCCCGCGTATTAACAAAACAAAATCCGCTGAAGACTTTTCCTATTTTTATAAAGGATAATCTTTTGGTATTTTGTGCTACAGCTGGACTTTATTAACTTTTATCTATTGTTTCCATTTCTGGAAGCTTTCGAAATGTTTTACCTTTTTTGTTTTTGTTTTTAAATTCCAAGTTAAAAACAAAACAAAACAAAAGAAACAATGTAAAAATATGTTTATAAATGTATTCAAATTTCTGTATTTATTTCGCAAAAGCTAGAGTGCGTTGTGGATAAAGAGTATTGGATGCCAAGGTCAAGGTCTAGAAGTCCAACATAATGGCCAAGGACACAACGAGTCAAGTGTTTGTATCCCTGACACATTGTGACACAATAGATACTGTTGGTCATCCAACAAAAATACATTTGTACATTGTGATCAAAGTGGCCTTCACTTACCCAATATTTCCATGATGACATTTAACTTTTGTAGACGTCAGAACTGATCTTTTCGAATGAAACTTTGTATCTTTGGCATGTAGAATCCACAAGTAGGGAGCTCAGCGCCTTCTGAATACCGGTGCTGTATAAACATGCATAGGATAGGCATACGGCTCCTGAATCTAAGTCTTTATAGCAAGAGAAACGGGTAGCAAGATGGGGGCCGAATGGGGGCCGATCTGCTTCCATTATAGCATTAACCACTTTGGAAGAATATTACATAATTTTATCCTTTTTCTTTATAGAATTATTTTATACACACATATTATTTATATATATATATATATATATATATATATATATATATATATATTGAGCTTTAAAGTCACATGGCCTCAATCTCTAAGAACCCTAAAAAACCATCTCCAGTAAACTGTGAAACCAACCAATTTCTATGAAGAAGAGGATAAAATCTATTCTTACTTAAATAAATAATATATAGCAATACATATAAAAAAAACCCAAACTTTTCAACCACCAGAATTACCAAAAAATGTAAAAACATATAAAAATGGTTTCACTTCTTTGTGCAGGAGAAATAAAGGCCATATCATGTCGAGATTGATGAAATGAACAAATAAAAATCTAGTATTGTGACAAGCTGGGCATCGTTTGACTTTATTAAAATATCAAGGTAGCAGCTCATTTCTAATAAAATTCTGATTTCCACAAACCCCAGAGGTCTCGACTGATGCAAACTACATCCAAGGCAAATGTAAAGGGAGGAAGGAAAGCGCTCATGGAGTATATTGTTTAAACTAAGTGCAGTCGACAAAAATGTACATTTTTATGGCAGGACGTTGTAAAAAATGGAATCATGTGTTGTTCTGGGCAAATACAATATATACTTCAGCATTTAGGAGGGATATATGACAGACGGCGTTTGGAAAAGGATTCCTTACAGGTGGGGGTTACGAGAAACAATGTCTTATTCAACATGAGTATCTGGTCTTAACATCAAGACTTGTTAGTCTGGCCAAGAAACCAATTGTGTCCTCAAAACGGAGCCCTAAAAAAGCTTGAAATTATTCAAGATTCTGGTAAAGCACATAACAGCCCACTTGGCAGAGTTTATATACAATATCTATATATATATATATATATATATATATATATAATCTTTATCTAGTAGCGCTTTCTCGTTACATTTGTTGAGGACAAGGCTGAACCTCGTCATAAAATAATAATAGCACATTGGAAGCTGAAAGGGAAAATGTACAATTTCAGACACTCACAGTTCATTAATATAATAAAATGATGGGTTTTCCAGGCAAAATTATATATATATTAGGGCTGCAACTAACGATTATTTTAATAATCGATTAGTTGGCCGATTATTTTTTCGATTAATCGATTAATCGGATAAAAAAACAATATGCAAATTTTTTGTTTATTTAAAATAATTTAATGAACTGGATGTTAAAAAACAACTTAAAATTTACATTAACATTCTTATTTTGTTATGATGTAATAAAAAAACAATATTTTCAAAGTACAAAAACCCAAACACAATATTTATGAAACAAAATAACCCCAAACATTCTGAAAAGAGGTGGACTATTACTGTTCAAGAAACTTTGCACCCAGCACTTTGCACCCGGCACTTTGCACCCAGCCCTGGCACTTTGCACCCAGCACTTTGCCCCACCCCTGGCACTTTGCACCCGGCACTTTGCCCCAGCCCTGGCACTTTGCACCCAGAACTTTGCACCCAGCCCTGGCACTTTGCACCCAGCCCTGGCACTTTGCACCCAGCCCTGGCACTTTGCACTGTGCCCCTGCACCTAGTCTCCAACTCTGCCCTGCACCCAGCCCTGCCCCCACATTCTGCCCTGCCCCCACACTCACACCCTGCACCCACTCTGCTCTGCACCCACACTCACACTCTGCCCTGCACCCAGTCTCCAACTCTGCCCTGCACCCCCACCCCCACTCTGCCCTGCACCCAGTCTCCTTCCCTGCCCCCACACTCACACCCTGCCCTGCATCCCCACCCCCACCCTGCCCTGCACTCAGTCTCCTACCCTGGCCTGCCCCCCCCACCCCCACTCTGCCCTGCATCCCCTGAAACCCCACCCCCACGAATCGCTCTGTGCGAATGGAGCCACTCGCACAGAGCGAACCGCAACTAAAAGAAGGCGCGTGTAGCGGAAGCGGGGAACGCTCGCGGAGGTAAGTAAAAGGAGCCGAGTGCTCCAACAACGAATCGATCACTCGATTAATCGATAACGGAAATCGTCGACAACGATTTCCGTTATCGATTATTAGCGATTTTATCGATTCGTTGTTTCAGCCCTAATATATATATATATATATATATATATATATATATATATACACTCTATAAATAATATATATTTTATATATATATATATATATAAAATATATATTATTTATAGAGTGACTTTCCTAATATCTGCAAAAAATAGTTTTGTAAAATTAGATAATTCTGAGGCAATTAATAAAATTATGATATTTTGATATGGGAAAAAAAATTATTAAAAATGCATGTCAATACAAAACAAAATAAAACAGTGAACATATTCTAATTTATAGTAACACTAATGTTGTATATAAAAAAAAATAATACATGCAAATCATATATAAACTAAAATGTAATATCATTCATATCATTCTTGGTCTGCAAAAAAGTTACTAAAACCTGGCAGTTAAATATTCCATTTAACCGATTTAGAAACGTCTAGTCGCCGGTTTCTCCTGCTGTAACGACTCAAACCTTAATCAGTCGTTGGTCTCGTCTTAGATTCAGGAGCCGTATGTCTATCCCATGCATGTTTAATACCCTCACTGTGTTACCCTCTACCACTTCTGCCGGGAGGCTGTTCCATATATCCACCACCTTCTCAGTAAAGAAGCACTTCCAGTGTGAGGCTTTAGGTAACATCTCTTTTGCTCAAGAAGCAGACATCATGCTTTACATCTGCTGTTGAATTAAACTTCGCTCTTAAGCAGCCCTATCGCTGTGAGGTCATTACACCCGGATATTTGTAAAGGTAAAATAAGTCCGAGTTTATCTTTTCCAACAGTTAACCTTTTACACGTTCCCATCTTAGAAAGCGAGTGGCGAATAAAACCAATTAACATTTATTTACATTTTCTAATATCACTTATTTTTCTAAATTTAAATACATTTTATTTATTTTATTTTATTTAATATAAGATGTCTGCGTTTCCACGGCTTCTCCTTCTTGTTCTTTGAAGCTCACAAAGTGACCTTAATGTGGCTAAAAATTTCCGAGAGGGCACGTTAGGATCATACACGGCATTCAGGCTTCTATTAGGTAGATGAGTCTGGAATCGTAACCCGCAGAGCGGCAATCAGGGCTACCCACAGAGGCTAATAGCAGGAATTTGATATAATCTTAATAGCGGTGGACGAACAGTACACTCCAGCGCAAGAATGGGCCGCACATTGGGTATTTTTTTGGCTGTTAGCAAATTCATTATTATGATTGACGCGCTCCGGTAAAAAAGTTGGCATTAAAGCAGATTCTGAATTGAAATAAATCTTGGTAAATAGTTAATCTTATAAGGACAAAAATGGGGGAAAAATAAACGAGTTTAAGATGTTTTAAACAGAATCTAAAGTCTTTTTTTGGGGGGAAAATACGTGTTAAACATGGCGCCGGTGGTCTAGAACTTCTAGAAGAGACATGGGTGCTAGACTTGTGGACACAACCCAAAAAGTATTCAGATACATCTCTCTTTTCATTTTTTGGCCCATATATTTCAGGAATCAATTTAGTTTTCGTTCGGACAACATTCGGAGGGCCTTTGTCAGGTGAGATTTGTTGTCACTCACTCTCGCTCACTCGCACCCACTCTCATACTCCATCTCTCTCTCGTTTATTGTTTGGCTACCTTCTCCGCAGCTCCACTTCTCCTTCTCCGTTGGTCCATCTGCATCTGAATTGATGTAGTGCTGCATTCATGAGGTAATTCGGTGATGAGTTTTCATCTAGGCCGACTAGGCCAAGTTGGCAAGCCCAAGTTGGCCCGGCAAACCACCTGCTGCGAAGCCAGGGGGCAGATTGTCTTCTAAAGCAAGTATTCTCCTATTAGGTTGTTGGCCAAAGGGGCCGGTTATAGAGGAGGCCTCCAATCTCCCCAACCAGCCCATTTATGCTTTGGAAGACCGTGCCGAGCTGGGACAGTCTTGTAGACAACATTAAAAAGCTCGATGAGATGTGGAGCGCTGGGATTAAACTTTATATCCCAGTGAGGATGGTCATTGCTGAAGGGGCAGCTGGAGGCGCTGTCCTTGGCCAGGCCTAGGTCAGTGCCAATGGTAAATAGGCCTCTGGTGTAATTAAGTAGCATTTGAGGACAATATGGTCTGCCTTTAACCCTAGATCCATCAACAAGTCAAGGTATTAGTAAATTTTTTAGAATAAACCACAGGGAGAACATTCCGTTATATCTCAAGATGGTTTGTAAATGTTACGGAAAAGGTCAAGTGACGATGCATCATTCTCTATAATAAAATAATGAATACTTGCACAAACCTAAGTACGAGTTTCTATCAACAGGGACATAGAATGCAGGGGAGCGCCGAAATAAAATGTTCAACTCTGGGATCTAGGGGTGTAATTATTTCTAACTATTCAACCGCCAAAGTGCCAACGCAAGCCTTCAGACATTCCATCAAGACGACTTTAAGATCTACCTGGGCGTGTTGTTTTGACACATTGACCTAAACAAATAAAAATATAAGGTCTATCCATTATTATTACGGTATTATTATTATTATTATTACTATTATTATTATAAGTATTATTATTATATTATTACTATTACTATTATTATTATTATTATTATTTGAATCTTCCTTCAGCTTATGGTATCTCCAAATTAGTTATTTTTAGTCATTTAATTTTTGGTGTGTTTTGAGCAAACGTTGAAGGCCATGGAAGCATCAATTTCCGAAATGAAATATTCTGCATTTCGATGATTCATCCTAATTTTGTCAATGAAAAGAGATATTTTTCTGGGGGGGAAAAAATATACATTTTTGAGAATAAGACGTGAAGGAACTGTTGAAACCGAAGATGTCTTGAGATTATTGCGAGGAGATGGGTCACAGGAATGTCTGACTCAGGAGAACATTTCCAAAAAACCCCTTTTTTTTTAACCTTTAATTTCAAATATAATAACAAGATTTTAATGGTAGAATTAAAAAAATGTTCCTGGCTGAAAAATAATATGTCTTTTTACCCCAAAAAAATTTTTTGGGAGATATTTGACATTTTCCTTGAAAATTATTATAATTTTTTTAAAAACTTCAATAACTTTATATTCAATATTTATTTATTTTCCTGGTAGACATTGGATTATTTTGTAAACAATTATAACTTTTAAAAACAAGGAATTTATTGTCCAAATATTCAAAAATTCAAATAAAAACACATTTGCATATGAAGCCTTCTATTCAGGAAATATTATATTATTCTACATTTTTTTGTATTCAAGATAATTTAGAATTTTTTTTCCGCTGCCAACCAAACTAAATAGAATTTGGGTACGAGGTGAAAACAGTTTAGCCCATTTTACTAATAGCTTACAAAGAGCAAATTACTTCCAATGTTCTTTTATAATGAAAAATAGAAAATAAATAAATCTTCGGGCGTACAGGTAGCAATTTCTACGTCAGAAACCGAACGCCCGCCGAGAATGGAATACGGTTCATTAATCTTTACAACTCAATGAAATTTGATTTTAACATTCGGACAAGCAATTGTATTTTTTTTTTATATATTTTCATAATCTTTTTTTTTAACCATTAAAGAAATTGTTCTCGTATGAAATATTTTAATACTACGGTAAAATAAATCTTAGAAAACGTTATTCTGCTCGTTCTGTTTATAAGACCCCAGTATTCCAACTCTCTATGCTTTTCCCGATTAAATAATCTTATTAAAAATAAATATAATAATAATAAATATGTTTATGTTAAGCTAATATATTAACAGTCTTGATGTTTATTTTATTCCTCGATCCTGATTATTATTTTGAATTATTGCGGCAACGTCTCTCCTTTTATAATGAAAACCGAGGCAGACGAGCCTTTTACAGAAGCCGAATACCCCCCCCCCTGAAATGTTGAAGACAAAACAAAGTTTTGTATAAATAATACGCGAAAAGATTTCTATCGAGCCAAAGGCAGAACTTTCCCATTAAACATTTTAATACCTACGCCGCAAGATTTCTTGAAACATCTTTTTTTATGTTGTGGACTGGATGAAAATGTTAATGAAAAAAGTGGGCTGACGGGAAGTCATTAAACATCCCGATACGGTTAACGCTTTCGGTTTAGAGATGCCAGTTTTTTCCTAAGTTTCTCATTCTGCTGCTTTCTATGTGTCCCTGACACAGAGGGCCCATGTTGGTTTGGGAGCCGGCCATTTTGAATCTTGAGACACCTCGACAACCGAACCAAGTTGGACGTTGGACCTCAGACTCTCTCGGCCCTTTGGCTTCAGCTCGTGGTAACGCAAACCTAAGGCCCAGTCCTTTGAGGACAGCCATTACCCATCACTAGACCCAATGGATAGAGGTAGGTGATGTCCTTAACCCATTTTTCACAAAAAAACCCACTATTTTTACCCAAAGTTTCCACGGCCTGTTAAGTCACATAGATCATAATAACGATTCAGTTAACTAAGTAGTTGTTGCGCTTCTTGTGGAGGCATCGCCGTTCCTGCTGGAGGTTTTACCAAAAGAAATAAACATATATAAGATATTTCCAAATAGACCAACTTGGCCTTTTGTGCCCAAATCTACCTGTGGACCCACATCATTCTACGATATTTCTTTTTTTACCCCAAAATATTATCATTCTCCATTGTCTATTATTGTGCCAATTATTTTATTAAAAAAAAAAAAAATGAGGGCACATTATGCAATTTGAATCATTTTTTCTGTAACCTAACAAAATGGTGGCAGAACGAGCTCTCTATAATAGAAAAAGAAAAAAACATTTGGATTTTTGCTTCTAAAAAAATATAGAATGATTTAATGGAATGAAAATTATTTTTATTGACAGCATGTTATTTCACCCGCACGGGCTCATCCGATTGCACGATAACGTTACTTTGACTCACATAAGTAATTATTGAATATCTAAAAATATTTGCGTCTTTATTGATTCCCTAAACACAGTAAATGTGCCAGATTTTGAGAGGGCGAGCAGAAATCATAATTGTCACTTTATTAACCTTTAAAGTATTTTATTAATGTAATTTAATATTGGTCGTGTGAAATATTATTTTGCAATGCAGAAGGATAATTCATGCAGATTGGTCTTAAGAAATGAGTTCACTTTTTATATCTTGTTTTATTGGCGTAAAAAGTCTTAAATTTATCCCCAAATCAACATGGGTAACAGCTGTGAAAAGCTTGTTATGTGTTTTGCTGCAATCCAAGACTTTAGGTTTTTAACTCTTTGACAAACACGTCTATAAAATATTTTTATTTCCAACAGGGACTGGAGCAAAGGAAATCTGATTTTTTCCCCTACATTTCTTCTGCAATACCATGGCCAGAAATTATAGAATTTGTCTGTATCATTTAGCATTATTTAGTATTTTTTTCTAACATTTAACAATTTTTTTTTTTCTTTATTCAGTATTTTAAAAATGTTACCTGAACCAATCAACAACAACCAGCAACTTAACAATAGAGGAGAGAGTAGAGGATATATGATATGTTCATATGTACATATATGATTTATATATGTCTAATGTAAACATTATAAAATGCAGCATACACCATTAATTTGTAGAATTTGGGAAAATTGGCTAACCAGTTCTACGGTCCTGTTGGGCCTTGGGGGAGAACTCTTTAAAAACTTTAAAAAAAAAAATACAAGCCAGGGTGCTACAAAAATAATAATAAAACTTCATATAACGGTCCTGTATTTTCTTAATGATTTTAACTAACTTTTGAATATTTTGACTTGTGCCCAACTCCCATTTAGCTTAATTAGGATTTTTTTGCCTTCTTTTGGATCAAGAATAAGAAGGTTGGGTAGAAGGGTTGAACTTGATGGTCTAGTTTTCAACCTTATGTACTATGTAACTATGTAAACTGTATATTGTTGGTTTCGGGCCCCTACTTTCAAATTAATGCATTTTTAAGTCTCTCTGTTACAATGGTAACCCCAATAATCCTCCTCGAGACCTCGAGACAAAGAATCACGTAAAATGACTATTAAAAAACATTCACCAAATCCTGATATAATGGTAACAAAAAATATATTTTTAAAATAAATAAAAATATATTAAATTTATATTTGAATAGAAATATTTGCATTATCCTATTTTTTGGATTATCCCTTTAAGTAAAACAGAATATCTGTGGTTTTTTTGTTTGTTTTTTTTGCCATAAAGTTAGCATCGTAAGCATAAAGCCAATCATTTTCCCCAAACATTGAATGAGGCTTTAGTTCCAACTATGACATAATTTCATTCTGATTAGATAGAGCATAGGATTCAAATAATTGACTCATTTTAAAAAAAAAAATTTGGGCCGTCATCCAACCGTAACACACTTTCCTTATTTTTTTTTATTTTTCTTCTCTTAAAACCTTGGTATTATGTGTGTGGAATTGTTTCGTAAACAGTAGCCAAATTGATATTCGAAAGATTACAGTGATTGTCAGCTGCCCCCCTTTTTTATTTTCGAGCCAACTCTGATCGCTTACATGTCTAATGCGTGTAAGCCGCAGAGTAACCATTTCCATATTGCATTGTATACGAAATTTAAAGACGGGAGTCTGGAATGGAAGCTAAAAAACTGTCTGGAGGATGGATTGCTAAACAGATAGTTATTTGAGTTCCTGCACAAAATCAGTTACTTATGTTCCAGAATTAAAACGTGTAACAGAGCCGCTTACATGCGTAATTTTGCCAAAAGTAATGTTGACCATTAAAAGAAAATTTCAACAAATTGAAATCATCTGGATATATCTTGGCAGAGAACAAAAAGCTGACTCTATTTTCCCTCGACCAACAGATCGACGAAACCACAACAGTGGTGGAAGTGGGTGGCCGACGCAGCAGACGCTGCAAACATGTGGCTACTTTGTATAAATACTGAGATACATTGTCACTCAGGTAGGAACATTCTGAGAAGCTTGAAAATTAAAACTTTTTTTTGGTTTGGAAGATTTTTTGGGGGATTTTTTAAAGTGCTAATGAGTGAAAAGTCAACTACATTTTGATATCTCCTGATGTAAGCGAGTGAGATCCTACGGCATGCTATGTATGAGGTTTAATCTTTGATGGATTTCAATTAGTTAAAGTCTTTTTTGTGATCTTTTTGCATGGAAATACCGTGAAAGCGAACCAAAATGCTGTATTTTTTATAACACCTTATATTTAACTATATGGCGGAGGAAGGCTGGCAGCGTTTAGTCTTGGGGGGCCAGATTCATCTACGTGGCCTCGTAGTAAAGCAGCCCAAAGCACATTTGGAAGACAACAAAGCCCAATGTGTATTCGGTCTAAAACACATTAAAGAAGGAATGTGTAAAAACGCATAATGTGAACACAGAAAGGATCCAGTCAATGAGTACGTTCTTTTGAAGGCTCTGGAACTCTAGACATCCTGGTGGCTTTGTGTTGGATTTTGAGTTAACACACAATAAAGCCTCAGGCGGCGTTCCAAAATCTTTAAATCAAAGAAGCCCAGAATTGACCCCATTGGCAGCCATTCTCTGCAACATGGAGCTTTGAACTCGTACCCAGAGAAATACTCTGCTGACGCGGCAGGACCCGAGCTTGGCGGTCTATGAAAGGAGAACAAGGGAAACATTTTGGTTTCCAAACTAATATCCGGTCTGGATTTGGAGATTATTGGTAATTCTGGATGCATTTTCAAAACATTTTAGTACTCAATCATTTCAACGTTAGAATTCTGTAGGTGCCCCGGGTCCTTCAATTTTCTTGGTTGTGGGGGCATCCATAAAGATCCTTTCCCATTGGAACATTCTTGTTTAGAGAAAGTGTTGCAAGTGCGAGAGGAGCTCAGGTCCCCGGGATGGCCAACAATATATTGAGTAGTAATAGTTGTCAGCCCATAACAGGGAGTCAAAGTTTAGTGAATTACCCTGGACTTTGCAAATGTACTTCTAACACAATTTGAATTAAGCAAAAAGTGCTTTGGGGTTGACAATGGGGGCTATTTTAAGACCTTGGGGGCAGAGCTTCTGTGGTACCCCCAAGACCAAAAATAAACATTGGTTAAGTGTATATTTTTTGGGACTCTTCTCCTTGGCCAAAATGAGGTCTTTTACTGAGAAAAAAGGGTTAAAATTACCTATTCATAGTTTCTCTGTTAATCCTCACCCTGACACTAAAGGGGCGCCCCCTTGTGGATCCTGGGTGAATTATCATATTTATATCTAAAGTGACCTCATTACCAATTCTAACAAAAACTGTAAAGAATGAAACTGAAGGATGAACCTGTTGGACTTACATCTTTTTAAATCTAAATTACTACGTCACTTATTTTTTTCTGTTGGATTTGATTTAAGTTTCATATTTCTGAAGCACAAAAAAGACACATAATATCCTTAAAATAACATGTGAGTGACCGGTGTAGTAACAACTAATTATTTTAGTTAATTAGCTAATGCACCATGATCATTTCAAGCTAGCTGGAAAAAAAAGAATCATTTTTTGACATTCTGGTCCTGGAATGAAGTTGCAATGATTTATCTTTTTTTTTTCCAATTTACCCTTTTCTCAGCTAATTGAAACACAATAATTCCAGACAATTTTTTTTTTTTTCATGGTAAAAACTTGTCTTATATTTAGGATTTTCAGAGCTGCTGCTATTTAAAAAAAGAAAAAAAAAAGAGAAATGAAAATAGAATTGTAACATATATTTTTTGTGAAATATCACATTACGTATATTTGTGCTCGTGTTACTGAATCTTTTTATTAATACAAAGTAACTGAATATGAACTGAAAAACCTATTTTTTTCAATTATATGCTTCAATACATTAGTACCCACAGTGAAATGATTATGATACATTTTCTGTGGGAAGTTCATTACTTTTGGAGTGTGTTAAAAGCATAAAATAATGGGGTCAGTATGCTTTTTTGCTTCGTGATATTAAAAGATAGTTTCAAACCTAAGGAACGTAATGAAGGAAAAGCCTCTTACATAATACAAACCACTGTAATTTCAAATTTCTGTATTTTATCTAACACTTATGATTATTGAGAGCATTGTATAAACGATAGCATTTAGAGAAATACATGTGTTCTGCCTGTCAAATTCTAATAAAACCCAGTTTGGAAGGTTTTAGAAGTAATTCGCAGGAATTGTTTCCTGCGGAATGCTCTAAAAAAAAAATTGAAAGTTTTGGGTTCTCCTAGAATGGCCAACGAGCTGCAGAAGGCTTGTTAAGGTCAACCGACATTTCGGTACAACTTTTCTAGTTTATTTTGAATTTTTTTGGTTTATTTTCATTTAATGGTATGTTTGGCAGAACAGAATGTTACCATTAAACTGACAAAGGGACCTCTGAAGTCTTGGCATTATACCGGTCATACATGTTGGTCACTAAAAGATGTTGGAAACGTTTTTCTTCACCAAGATCCATGCGGAAATATACATTTTTTGGATGGAGTAACATAGAGTGAGATACCCTATCACGAGCTGAATGTGTTTTGGGTTTTTTTTAGAGTTTTTTAAGCCAAATCTGGTGTTTTGCCATCCCGGTTTTGGTAGCGGGTTGCGGAAAACATTACAATGAGACTTTCTCCAATATATAAAATAAATACGCATTTCCTAAAAACATATTTTATGGAGTATTTTAGAATGTCAGTGAGAGAGATGTTTTTGGAATTGTTTTGGAGAGTTGGCTGAAGCATTCTGTCTGTGGCATTAATTAAGGAGGTTGGATGGTTAAAATGGGAATTGAAGGCGTGTAGAGGGCAACTAGGTTTATCCCAAATGCTTTGTGTGTCAAAGCCTCCAGCCACAACTATATGCAATGCCTTTGTTAGGGGTTGTGTCTGGAGGCAGCAAGGCGCAGGATCAGATGGAAGAGGGGATAGTGGCGGGAGTGGGCAGAGCTTGGGGCAAAAGGGGGGAGACTACTCATCCACAACGCCACAAGAGCCAGCTAGTGGTGCTCAGCTTTGGAGCGCAGCGAGGAGGCCCCATTGGATCTCTAATGGAGGTCAGTTCTTCAATAACATGGACCTCTATTGAGGCTGGTCAGGGGAGATCAGGGGATCACTCAGTTGGCCCAAGATCCCCACTACCCACAAAAGCAGGACCATGGGGCAGCTATTCTGGACCATCTCAAAAAAAAAAGGACTGTCTCATAGAAAACATAAGATTTGGCATATGTGTTTGATAGAATGATGATGATAGATAGATAGATAGATAGATAGATAGATAGATAGATAGATAGATTGACAGATAGATTAACAGCTAGATAGATGGATAGATAGATAGAAGGATGGTTAGATAGATAGATAGATAGATAGATAGATAGATAGATAGATAGATAGATAGATAGATAGATAGATAGACAGACAGACAGACAGATAGATAGATAGATAGATAGATAGATAGATAGATAGATAGATAGATAGATAGATAGATAGATAGATAGATAGATAGATAGTAATGATAGATAGATAGATAGATAGATAGATAGATAGATAGACAGATAGATAGATAGATAGATAGATAGATAGATAGATAGATAGACAGACAGATAGATAGATAGATAGATAGATAGATAGACAGACTAGTCTTTTTTTAATGGTCCAGGCACAGTGAGCTTTGCAAATATTTCGTCTTGTTTCTGTGAAAAGTATTTCTTGGGGAGGGGGAAGACATTTGATTGCTTAAGCCGTATATATGTAAAAAATATTTTTATTGCCGGGGTTAATGAGATCAGAGCATCTACTTTATGCTCTAATTCTGCCGCCCTTTCATTTAAAATGAAATTAAAGATTTTTTTTTTTACTTTTTATGATGATCTTTTCCTGCCAGAAACTGCTCAGCATATAACATATTTTTACGGCCCCCATTTATTTTCTAGCTGTTTAAAAATCCGATTCTCCGGTTGTCATTGAAAAAAAAAAGGGTTCTTTAAAAGAAAAAAGGGGGATTATGCCCTATGTTACCCCTTTAATCCCAATATTATTGTCTGCGGCGATAGGTAAAATCAGCTCGGCAAACGCGCTCGCTTTCCCTGCATATTTATGCCGCATTTATTTTGTATATTTGAGATGATATTAGTACATTTAAGAGCGCTGATGATACATTTGGATTATGAAAATATTTACATGTTTTTAAGTTATGTCTTTTTCCAAGTTGCACTTTTAAGCATTTTTCCGCCCCCCTCCGCTCCCTAAAAAGCCATATTAATTACCTTTTTAAAGGCGAACTATATTTTTCCTCCGGTGTACTTTACATTTCTACGGCCCGGCTGTCGACATATTTGTAGCTGCATTATTCAGAATTATTGTCAATGTGAATTACAAAGAAATCCTTATTGTCTGCGCACTGCATTAACGCGCGAAACCTTTTACATGATTCAACGCCTTTTACGACGCGTGTTTGTAAAGCGCCCGTTTTATTTCAGAACATAAAGCACCATGTTGTAGAAAGCGCATGAATATGTACGGAGCCCTCCGCCATTGGAGTATTAGTTTAAGGATCACCGAGGAAAAATACGTACTTTCGAAAATGAAATGTGTCTCGTAGCCAAACGGTTTGTGGAAATTCCTTTATTTGGGATTTTTTTATTAATCGCGCAAAAATATTAACAATTACAATTAAAAGATCCAAGAGGGCACCATTAGCTTTCTCAGATCCCATGTGTTACAGAAAATAAAACCACGTGATGCTGTTTAGACATAGATATTCCTGGGAAGGCTCAGGGTTTGATGCTGAGTCTCAGGGTTTTTGCCCCAATCTCAGGATCTCGGGGTAAAGGGGCAGATTCTCAGGGTCACACAGTCTGGAGCGGAGTCCTTTCTACCCCCCCCCACTAGGATCATAGTTGGTGTTTTTTGCTCAGAGTATGTTATGGTTGATATCCCTGCTTGAAAGCAGGTGACCTAATTAAGTGCAACTTTAAATAATGACAAGTCAAGGTTTTTTGGCCTTTCGTTCTGAATTAGTTTTCATTCACCCTCATTCACTCTTTCATGCTCATGCACACTCTCATTCATACTCTATACGAATCTCTCTCTCCGCTTCTGTGTCCCTGTCTCCATGCCACGCAGCTCCGCTTCTTCTCTTGCTTCTTCCTCATGATATTGTTGCTCTTCTGTCTTAGTCAGCTTCTCCTTGGATGTGACATCCTGTGAACGTCTGCAAATTGGCGGAGCTTCCCAGAACACTCCCCCCCCCCATTGGAAGCTCTGCCATTTTTAGTTCACAGAGAGGTTGTGCCTCGTTGCCTACGGAGAAGAAAGAAAACTGAAGAACAGGAAGATGCAAGAGAACAAGTGGAGCTGCATGGAGACAGGGACATGGACATGGTTGGCGAAAAAGGTGAGAGTGTGAGAGAGTGTGAATGAGAGTGTGAGAGAGCGTGAATGAGAGAATGGGTGAGCATGAGAGTGAAAGCACCAACGAAATTCAAACAAATATCTGCATGATTCAATTGAATTATCTCTACAGTGTTGCTGATTGTTTTGGATTGGTTCATGCAGCCTTTCTAAGGCGGAGCTTCAGGACAGGAAGTTGTTCACATAAGTCTAGTTACACTACATCCAGACACAGCTTACCAGACACCATGTGTTAAGATAGTTCTCACGTTTTAGACTGAGAAACAAATACACTGATGAAAAAGCAAAATGGCAATTAATTTTTCTTTCCAACTGTGGAACCTAACAGGCCTCGGTATAACCAGGATAACAGGCCCGGGTCTGTTTCACTTACTGCTCATTCCCCCCTCAGGTCTAGACAAGTAATTAGTCTCAATTAGTCAAGCGGTGACATTGTAACAACACCTTGACACAACACAAAAGGCCCTTGACTTCAGCCTTGAACAAGTTGAAACTGTTCACGACTTAATAGAAAACCGTTTTCTCCTCTATTGAATAATTTAAAAAATAAACATTTCTAGACAGAAATAAGGATTGTTCAGAAAAAAAAATGTCTGCAAACTGCAAAAAAACATTTTTATTTCTTATAGACTTTCTGAGCTGGTGTTCGTGAGCATAAAAGTTGCTATGAAAACGTCAACCCTAACTTTACTCTGACTGCTTTACTCTTGTTTGCTTTCCGTTTCTGCGTCGCTTCTTCTCGTTTGGATATTCGTGAACAAACCACCGGATGTGGAATACGATTTCCACAAATTAGGGGCTAACAAAAAAACATAGCAGGTCAATACCTGAGTATCCCTAAATTACCCAATGTGTGCAAGGTGTATGACGTATCACAAAATATTGGGTAAGATAAACCAGGCAGACCTTCATGTGTTACCGATTGACTCATAGAACCTTCTATAATCTGTATCACACTTTTTTGGGGTGTAATTTGTACAACAGTTAAAAGAAAACAATGCCATTTAATAAGTTTTTGATATCTGTTCTTCAGAGTAAAAAATGAGATTAAAATATTATCTCTTTTCTTAAAGTCAGCCCATGGCTAGTATGATTACATAGTCAGCACAAGGGAGGGCTGGAAAGGGTATTTGCCCTTTGAGCTACTCTTATCTGGACGATTACCGCAAGCCTTTTTTGGATATTTTGCTTGTATTTCCACAAAAGATTGTCTAGAGTAATCAGGATTTAGGATTCCGCATTTCCACCATGTCTGGGTCCTATTTATGGTCCAGTTAAGGAACCCTTATTCTATGGAGTCCTCCTTTTGGTGAGTTTATGTTGGACAGGACTGGACATTGTGTTATATCTTGATCTGTCGTCTCAACGGGGCACTCTTGGGTCCCCTGAGCCAAATGACATCAGCCTTCCCCTGGGTCAGTACAATTAAAAAAGAAGATCGAGCCCATTGGTTTATTGAGCATTGGACCAAAGTGTCCTATGGCTTGTCCTGGTCTGATGATAAGACCACATGGACCTCTCAAAGCACTCACTTTGTTACATTTGTATCTAGAAGATCGTCAGTGACATAGAAGGCTGTAGGATCAATAGAATCAGTTAATCTTTTGGAACTTTCTAAATAAATTATTTTGGTTTTGATTGAGTGGATAAAAAAAAACTACTTAAAAATGCCCATTCTTTGAAATGATGGGCCCATTGTCACAGGCATCTGGCTTTGATTGTAGGTGAGCTGAAGGCGTCTCAGGTCCTGTATTTTGGCCGCAATAATTTGGCTTATAGAGATCAGATGGCAGTGAAACAAGCCTTGAAAGGCTGTAAGAAACATATTTGATGAATTTCCTAAAGATTTGAATCTTGGTTTACTTTTTCCTGTTAAGGAGCAGACACCCTGCAGCACACGCGCCCCGGCTTTAATGCGCGACGGCTATTTATACAACAATACGCACACTGTTTTCGCACTTCTCAAATTGCATTTCCTATCACCGAAAAAAAAAGCGAAGCCTGTAAAGTCTCCAAATTTAGACAGGAAACCACACGAAAGCGAAGGTCGCCTTTGTCACTAACAATAAATACATCCAGGAGCCCAGGACTGTCGAAAAACTCGGTGTTGTTTTCCTAACAAGATTCTAGAATGTAACGAATGACAGATTTTATTCTACAATTTTTTTTTGTTACAAATGAACAAAAATATTAACTTCTTATTTTTTTATTTTTTTTTAAAGAGTACAAATAAATCCTCTTTATGTCCTCCGTTTTCTACCGAGGCTTTCTTTCTCTCTCCACTTTAAATTACAATTTTCATTAACACGACCAAAATGTCATCATGTTGCTTAATGTGCTTTAACGTTCCTGTATCGTTTACATTTCCGAACGCCATGGAAATGAATCCCAGCTGTGCACTTTCAAACATCAAATACATTTGATGGACTATGCAGCCGAATACATCGCTTTGCATTAGCGCGTACAAAGTCAAGAACAATGAAGCAAACAGAGGCTGTATTTACACTTATGTTTTAGTTACTTCAAGACGTCAGATCACTTACTTAACAAAATCAGGGTCAATCTATCAGGCTGCCCTATTTAAGCAGACAGCCTATGGGGAAAAAATAAAGAAAAAAGGAAATTAAAGGTGCCCCTGGACACAGTGTATTATTTTTTCACTCTTAGCAATTATTTAAATGTCGCTGATTTTTAGAATGTCGATTAAAAAAGTCTGTATATATAGTATGACACATAAACTATATGGCCAAAAGTATTGGGACACCTGACCATTACTCCAACAGGGACTTTGATGACATCACATTCTAAATACACAGACATTATTATGAAGTTGGTCCCCCCCTTTGCAGCTATAACGGCTTTTACTCTTCTGAAAAGGATTTCGACAAGAGTTTGGGGTGTTTTGTGTCAATTTTTGACCATTCATCTAGTAGAGCGTTTGTGAGGTCAGGTACTGATGTTGGACGAGACGCCTGAAACGCATTCTCTGTTAGCTGGGGCAGAGTCATGCAGAAATAGAAAAGGGTCGTCCCCAAACTGTTCCCACAAAGTCATTGTCCAAAATGTCTTGGGATGTCCCATTCCGTGTACCAAGATGTTTTGGACAATGCTGTGCTTCCAACTTTGTTACAAAATTACAAAATGAGGTCATTCTGTGACACCTATTATTATGATGTAATTGCTTAGGACACCCATGAATCCCAAATGGACCCCAACAGACCCCGGATCTATGATAAAATTGCATCATTATACAGATACAAAAATAAAACTCTACATGGGGTTCTAGGGTACTTGAGATCAAATGAAACAATTATTCTCAGGGCATCACGGGTTAATATTCTATGGCTAAAGGACCGAGTTGGTCAGAAAAATGACATCATGGAAACATTGGAAGCTGGCCAACAAATTAACTAAATCAAATTGATAAAAAAACATTTTTAAACAATTCTTCAAACTGTTTATCATTCCTATATGAAATATATTAATTTAATTTTAATTAATATTATTATTAAATTAATATATATTTTTTAAAACCTGTGGGATTTCACACGTTCCTTTGATATTTTACTGTTTTTGTAGCTTCGTAAAAAGAATGTATGATTTTTTTTGTCTAGCCGCATAATAATCAATTAGAGATGGATGGATGAATTTGTAATCATCAAAGTCAGAAACTGGGATGGGTTGCGAAAAAAGTTCAAACTCACGCCTAAAAAAGCGAAACGTGCTAATTATTTAGTAACTGGTTTTACAATTCTCACCTTTCATGTGTTAAGGTTACAGGGAAATCAGTTTGTAACCTCTGATTAAAACTGGCCTGGAGACTTCTTGTTCCAGAGTGAAATATATAATTGTATGTGTGTGACATGCTTCATGCAAATATTAACCCCTTGGTGCAATATTGGGCTGTTCTGAAGTTTGATAGGTTGTGAGTCCGATTAGCATCTGACATAACCCGTGCGTTTAACTTGCAAAATGTTACATTGTGTTTGGATACAAAAAAGAAACAATTTCTATTTGTTGTTTCAATAGAAAAAGTCTAATGTCTCAGAGTTTTGGGGTGAAAGAGCAGAATCTCAGCGGTTTCACACCGGCCTCAGGGTCCTGAGATGAATGGACAGAGTCTCAGGTTTTTAACTCCAGTTTTAGGGTCTCGAGATGAATAGGGCAGATTCTCAGGGTCACATAGTCTGGACCCAACTTCTATACCCCCCCCCCCCGATTGAATGATCTCTGAGCATCCTGATTGGTGCTTTTCTCCCTGCTATATCAAGCCTGGAATCCCTGCTTGAATACAGGTGAATTTATCCAGAATATCTTGATTGGTGGCTTCCAATAAGGATCTTATTAGAAACAGTGCAACCAGTAATGAGTAATGAGTAGTAGTACTGTAGAATCTTCATGTTGGGATATTAAAGGGTTACTATTTCAAGGTGCAGTTGCAGTTAAATGTAAAAAATCAGCTTTCAGATATACTGATTCCCCTCATTAATTCAGACAATACCCGGCCTAAATCTGCCAAATTAACCAAAAAAATAACCTCCAAAAAAATCTTTGGCATTAATCAACAGAACAAAACTGCGATACTTTGTCGCAGTTTTGTTCTGTTGATTAATGCCAAAGATTTTGGCATTAATCAACAGTGGGTGTTGCGAATCTCTAATAAAGAAACCCAATCTGGATCAGTCTGATTCCTTATTTATGCAGACATGCAAAATTTAACCCTTTAAAAATAACACACACTTTGATCTAAAATAACATATTTAAAGAAAATAAATTCACAGCCAAAATGTCATTTTTTTGGTTTAAAAAAAAAAAATCTATGCAGTTTTTTTCCCCAAAATATTTTTTTTGCTGTTTTTTTAAATCAAGATTTGAGAATCCTCGGCGTAGTTAAGAAATAATAGTTATGACCTTGTTCAAACATTAAAAATATTTACTGATCAACAGACACACAATTAAAAAGTGATATATTTAAAGGGGACATTAACTTAGTTGAAAACCAATTAACATTTTTAAGTAGTTTTTATTAGTGTAGCAATGTCTTAAAAAAAATCCTCCAAAAAAGAATGATCTGGATAAAATTGCTCTATTGATCACTTCAAAGCTGCTAAATAAATTTTTCTCCATAAAATTTTTATCACATATATACACTTGTATCAACTATTTTTTTTAATTGTTAAAAAAAAAAATAAAAAAATATCTATTTTTTTTGCCTTCTTGATGGACACATTTTGTCAAATAAATGTGATTCTGATTTGAGTTTTCAGTGGAGTCTGAGCCTCTAATTCTCTGGAATTAGCTAAACCTATTAAACCAATGCACTTGATACAAATTGGCCCTTGGGGGCCCGGGCATGTTTTTAAATTTACGACCTATTTTTGTGAAACAAACTCAGGCTCGGTTGCCGTGCTTTTTATGTTGAGTTCACAGACTTTAAAAGTAAAATTATGAATTTAATAGACATTGGAAAGTTACACATAATTTAAAACATTCGACTATACTTTCATCCAAGAAAAATAAACTGTGGAATAAAAACAGCACTTTTTTGTAATAAGAACACAAATTTGCTTTTTTTTTGTAATGAGAATTTATTCCCGGCGTTTAGGAGCTGAACGTTCTAACCGGGTTTGAAAGAAGACAATTGGAATGTAATAAACTTAATCTGTAATTTGTATTTCATTTCAAGTTGCTGGCAACCATCAGAAGTTTTGATTCATTGAAACAATCTTTACCGGCTTCTGAGTCGAATGCAGGGAGAAAATCTTTGTTGAAATTAATCAAAAGAGTTTCTATATATATCTTATAACTTAAAGGGATTTAATAAAGGACAGGAAATATACAACAAGAGACTGGAATATAACACAAATTCAACAGCTGGTCTGCACCTTCTTTGCCCCTTGTCCCCCCTTCCAACATACACAACACACTTACACAAATTGCACACACTTACTCATACTAACACACTCTCCATCTTACCCCACTTACACAATTACACAAACACACAAGTACACATCCATGCTCACACACATGTACACATCCATGCTCACACACATGTACACATCCATGCTCACACAAACACACAAGTACACCTCCATGCTCACACAAACACATACACATCCATGCTCACACATAAGTACACATCCATACTCACACACACAAGGTCACATCCATGCTCACACACGCAAGTACACATTCATGCTCACACACACACACAGCTTCACATCCAGGATCAAACACATACGAGTACACATACATGATCAAACACACATAAGTGCAGACACACGCTCACACACACAAATACACACACACATATACATATACATCCCCACCCCCGCTTATCTCTCACCGCATCTCTCTGGCTGCTCGCACACACTGTGATGTCACGTGACCCCAACACGCTTCTGTATCCCCGTCTAGGTCAGAAGGGCCCTTTCTAAACTATTTTGAACTGGCTCAGGGTGACAGGAAGAAGGGATCGCATCAGGCCTCCTAGAGGCAGAGGCCGTGTAATTATGCCAGTGGTCAGAGGCTGAGAGGGAATGGAAGGAAGTTTTACTTTACAGAGAGGGTGGTAGATAAGTGGAACAGCCTTCCACCAGAAATGGTAGCAGGTAATAAAGTGAGAGGATTTAAACCTGTGGAACAGTCTCCCAGCAGAAGTGGTAGAGGGTAATACAGTGAGGGGATTAAACATGCATGGGATAGACATACGGCTCCTGAATCTAAGACGAGACCAACGACTGATTAATGTTTAAGTCTTTAAAGCAGAATTTTTTTTTTGGATTGCACTACAGGAATGGGTTAAAAAATAACATTTTTACTGTGTGTTTCAATGTTGTAACAATGTATCTTTATGATGTCACAGCAGCCATGTTTTTGGGGTTATGTATACTCTGTATGTATTCTCTATGGTCAGTAACCTTGTTCTCTGATTCCGTAATTGTGTATCTAAGTCTCATTACATCTGGCAGCGATCGCGTTTCTTTGCAGCCAACAGCCCACGTCCTGGCATTTGTGAATCGAAATCTTCACAGCGATTGCGTTGCCAGGATTAAACACACATTCACACCCGCCGGCCTCTGCCTGCTGCTTTTGGCAACTGGATTGGGCCAGAGACCCGCACAGAAAACATCAAACTCGGCACACGTGAGAAGAAGACATAAATAAGACGGTGACTCATGGATGATGGCGGTAACAACTCCGGAAAGAGAGACAAACCTGCAAAATAAAAGAGCCGATATCTGCTTTACTAGGAGGAAAATCAGTGGAAAATTCAAATGTTGGAATGAACACAGAACCTGCCGGCCCATCTAGTCTGCCCCATATTTCCTTAATAAATCGTTGGTCTCGCCTTAGATTCAGGAGCCATATCCCTATCCTATGCAGGTTTAAATCCCCTCAATCTATTACCCGCTACCATTTCTGGTGGAAGGTTGTTCCACTTATCTACCACCCTCTCAGTAAAGTAAAACTTCCTTCCATTCCATCTCAGTCTCTGACCCTCTAGTGTTAGGTTTGAGTCTCTTGCTGTAACTTTAAACTTCCCTCCTGTACTCTATTAAATCTCTTTATGTATTTAAGTGTTTCTACTCCATTCCACTCTCTCTTCTCTAACCCCTTCTTTTTCACCCAGCCCCTCTTTGTCTTCTCTCCCCCTCTCTTTATCTCCCAGCCCCCTCTCTCTCCCATCCCCTCTCTCTCTCTCTCTCTCTCTCTCTCTTCTCTCTCCCACTTTCTCCCTTTCTCCCATTCCCTATCTCTCTTCTCTCCCTTTCACTCTCTCCCTGCCCCCCTCTCTCTTCTCTCCACTTCTCTCTCTCCCAGCTCCCTTCTCTCTTCCCTTCCCCATCACTTTCTCCCTTCTCTCCCCGTTTCTCTCTCCCATTCCCTCTCTCTCTTCTCTCCCTCATCTCTCTCTTCCATTCCCTCTCTCTTTTCTCTCCCCATCTTTCTCTTCCATTCCCTCTTTCTCTCATCTCTTGGGGAAGAGAGAGATGGGGAGCATCTCTCTCTTCCCCAAGCTCCCTGAGTCTTTCTTAATAGTAAGAATATATGTTTTTTTCAACATATTTTATGATAACTATTTTGATCCCGTTTCATTAAGGTGCTATTTTAATAGTATTATTCTAGCAATTTGCACTTTCCTTATAAAGCACGACACATCTTTATGAAGTTCACCCTTTTAAAAGACCCTTCTCATGAAATGCATGGAGCCCCTTTAATTTAAAGGTCTCTTGCATATCAAATTTTCCTCATCTAAACCATTCATATCAAGGACGGCGAGTGTATCCTGATATTTTGTGTCCTTTAGACAACAGAACATTTTAGGACTCCTTTGAGCTGAGCTTCATTTAATAACAAGCTTCAGAAGATGTGAGCTGCGAAATTTAAAGGGAAACTATCACCTCTCGGCTATTAGCGTTAAAAAAAAGGGAGTTATTTTATCCAGGGGTATGGGTCTTACTCGGACCGGCCTTAAGTGTTCTGGCGACCTGTGCGGACTACTCCTCTGGCGCCCCCTTCTCACTCTCCCCTCTGCCCCTTCTCACCCCCCCTCTGCCCCTTCTCACTAAGACTTAAATTAAAGCATCATTTTTTTTTTTTAAATTAAAAAACTTCATTTAACATGAAGGATGTTAAATAAAGTTTTAAAAAATCCTGATGTTTTAATTTAAGTCCCGGGCAGGTGCCCCTGCGGCCATGGCGCCCTGTGTGGCCGCACAGGTCGCACACCCCTAAGGCCGGCCCTGGTCTTACTTCTTCCTCATCCCTCGAACCCTGACAAAGACTGCCTGGACAAATCAGGAACAATCAGCAACTTAACACTAGGAGATAACTTAATGGGGAGAAACAATCTGACTGTTCCCATGATTTACACATAAGGAAGGGTTTAAAAAGATATCTATTGCTTGCTTTAATCGTTGGCCAGCATTGCATGGGTTAATTAAGCATAAGGAACTTTAGAGTGTAGAGTTTTGCGAAACGACCCTTTAACGCCCTTTCCTTACCCAAAAAGTAGCAGCGCAAAACTTTATCTGCTAAACTGTATCAGCGAGAACTATCAAAAGGTTAAGTGCTGAATTATATGAAAAACACATAGTTACATTATTCCCTATTTCACATTTTATCTATGAGATGCAGCACCTATATTTAGAATACTTTATGGGGTGAATAAGCCATTTTTTGGGGACTTACTGATTGTATTCTTACTCATCAAGACCCCTTAGAATTTTTTACCTCTTTCCTTGTTTTCTACTTCTTTCTCCTTACAATGATATACTGTAATCTATTACTATTTTTTTTTTTCTTTAATATATTTTATATATATATATATATATATTTATTTAAAAAAAAAAAAAAATATTATATTCTTAAAAAAAAGAATTTATTCTATGAGCTGGTAGTTACAAAAAGTACAAGAAAAAGTAAAAAAAATAAAAAAAACATTTAAGGTTCGGGAGCACATTGCTACATAATTTTTAAAAACCTATTTCGTGTTATCGTCGAAAGCCAATCCATAATGTATCAAAGTCATGTCATTCCAAGATGGAAGAAAACGCTGATTTAAATAGGAAATGTTATATCTCTTAAAATATTACAGCAATTTTGAAACGTGGGGCAGATTATGGTACACCCCGGCTGCCGATATCATTTATTTTAGGTGAACAATCCAAAGTTTCATTTGAAATGACTTACAACATATCGGCATTAAACGGATATATCCTAAATGGATCAGCCTCGGAATGGCCACCTCAAGTCAAATATATATAAAAATATACTAAAAGTACAATCAATTTGGGATTGGCCTTAAGCGAGTGCAACATGAGCTCCTTATTCTAATTTTTGTATCCCCTGGGAGGAGTTTTTCATTATTTTTTTTATTTTTTTCCTTTTCCTGTTTGGAGGTACGCCGCTATATTTCTTAATTATTGCTGACACTTAGCCGCGATTCCACAAGCGTCCTCTAAAGAGTGGAATAAAGAGGCAATCCATTTCGGCAGCACAGAATAAACCGAATGCGTTTAGAAATTGAAGCACGAAAACCTCTCCGCGTTATAAATGGAAAGCCACCTTGCAGCACATAAGCGAATGGTATAAAGAAATGGATATTGTTACACGGAAGTTTGCATCTACAAACAACTTTATGCAAAAACACAATCCCTTGTCGCATGTTGATCTGTGTTACATTAAATAGTTAGAATACAATGTTTCTTCCTTCCGGTACGTTAATGATATTGTCCATCATCTAAGTCTTCATGTATTACGGTATCGTCCTGATTGTAGGCTGCACCCATATAGTTTGGTGCCATTTTACACACTCTCAAACACTCACTCTCTCATCTCCTCTCACTCTTACTCACTCTTTTGCATACTCTTTCACTCTCTCATACTCTCTCACGTTCTCTCTCAATGTTTCCCTACCTGTCTTCTTTCTTCTTCCCCCTGTCTTCTTTCTTCGTCCACTTCAATCTGGTATCAGTTCCGTTATCCAGGCTTCCAGGAGCGCTTCAGAAAAAGGCGGAGCCTCCGACCACACCCTCTTTCCCCAATTGGACGAAATGTGGAGAGGCTGTCCCTGTGGTGAGTGCCATGGCTCCGCCCTTGTGGAAGTAGTCCGAGAGGCCAGAATAATGCAGACTGTTTCTCTGTGAATCTGTCTGCCAGAAGATCAGTCTCATTCTGCCCGTTTCTCCTGCTATAAAGACTCAAACCTTAATCAGTCGTTGGTCTCGTCTTAGATTCAGGAGCCGTATGCCTATCCAACGCATGTTTAATACCCTCAATGTATTACCCTCTACCAACATGCCAACTACCTGTTTAGTTGCTACCCCCGTCAGTGTTGGCTGGGCTGTCTGCGGAATACAGTTGACCTACTCCAGAAAAAAAGGCTAACTGCATATTTTCTGCTGCTGTTTAAACCAGTGCCAAGTGTTAACTGTAATTTGCATAATTTTAGGCCTTTTTCTTTATCTTCTGTGTGGCCGAGACGCGATGAAGCTTTTTGAGTTATCTTTTTATTCCTTCTGCAAGAGCTCAAAATAAATGTAGATCAACTCCAGTTTGTGTGTAATCTACACAACCTTTGGCTTCTCCTTAACAGCTGGAAAGCCTGAGGCTTATCTGGGAGGAGGTCTTGTCGTGGAACGTTACAAATGTGATACATCCAAACTTCTAGAACACAGCTAAGAAAGAATATTCCTCGTAGGAAGCATATACAATGTATCGCTCTGTCAAGAAAGGAAGATTTTCATTAGCCTCAGCTTTATGATGCTGTACAGTTTACTCTTTAAATTAGTATGCGATAGTAGTCATGTTCCAGCTTAGTTTAGGATGAGGGATCTCTCCATAGGGGCATAGGTGTAACTAGAGTTACATTTCCTATATTGTTGCATGCATTGGAATTAAGCATCACTTTTCCATTGGGTGGAAGATTGAATATTCCACCAGTTTTAGATTTTGGTTGACTTTGGTTTTCTCCACTTAAAGAGTCATAAATGGTCAATGGCTCTATAAACATTTTCTAAATGAATCTCTTAAACCATGTATATCTACTTCCCTATATCCCAGCCTTCTTACCATTGGAGCCATTATGGTATTATTGTGATAGTAGGGGAAGAGATGGCAGACATTTGATGAAAGAGTATGTGGGACGTATACATTCATGGAATGGCATCCTAGAACCTGCTGGCAGATCGGCCCCCATTCGGCCCCCGTCTAGTCGCCCGTTTCTTCTGCTGTAAAGACTCAAACCTTAATCAGTCGTTGGTCTTGTCTTGGATTCGGGAGCCGTATGTCTATCCCATGCATTAAGATCTATATAAGGAACACATACTTTGCGCTCTCCTACTAGATAATTGGTGACTGGAGCCCCATTGAGGATATAAGTGGCAGGGGGAAGAAGAATGAAGCATTGAAGGTAAGCAAAAAAACTTATGTCATAACATTTATCAGTTATAATTAACATTTTTAGAGCAATACAATTCCCAGAAGGAAGAATCAATGAGAAACAAACGTGAGACAAAAATATGAGCGCAAGGTTACATTAAAACGTTATTATGCCTTCAATGTAGTGGATACCGAATAATTAGCATAAAAAACAGAAACATAAACTTAAAAAAAAAGGAAAAGAGAGATTGGAAGTTTATAAATGTGTCTCTGAATGTTATTCCAATCAACGGCGCAAAGTTTCTTCCAGGCAAAAGTCCATAGAAAACCCCGGTATCTATCCGAACATCTGTCTTATCACGGAGACAGATATTGGGATTAAATTAACTAGAAGTGAAAAGAATGATGTGTGACAGGGTACAGATGTCTCAGCCGCAGTGTGATAATTTCATTGCAAATTCCATACATTACAAAAATACAAATGTGCCACTTTACGTAATTGTGGTGAAAAGGTATAAAGACGTCCGCATAAACAGACTGTGAAGCTCCAGGCATTTTTTTTCCCCACGCGTCGCCTCCTCAATCATCTCAGAACGATTTTATTTGCTATAATGTAAAGCTATTATTACCTTCTCTTTTTTTCCCTTCTTTTAGCTTTACGGAACGGTTAATAAAGAGTATTAACCATTTGTATCTGGCATACGTTGGTGTCCCATTGCCCTGTGTTTATTCCACATTCTAAATGGAACACAAAAGGTTAAATCAGAATTCCGCTTTCATTTTAAATTATCTCTTTCTAAACTCTATGGAAAAAGCCAAACATTTAATATCTTTTAAAAAAAAAAAAAAAAAAAAAGGAATTGAAGTGAGCTGTCATAATACACAATGCTGAATGTAGACTGGAGCATAATGTGAAACGCCGCTGAATATCGAAACGTTTCTTTTATTAAATAGACAGTCTTTTTGGAACTCAAATACAAATGAGCATTTTATTTACTGTATGCAAGTGAAAAAGGCTTTCTGAGCAGATTGTACAGTAAGAAAATACAAAAAAAAAAGAAGAAAGAAAAAGTTTATTGAAAAAGGCACAAGCCAAATATTTAATTGTGACCTCAAATAGTTAAAAGATACAATGTTTAGCAGGGGGAAAAAAATGAAAATTCTGAAAATCAGTTTTAAGGTCCATGTGTATGATGTACTGGGTGTTAGACATCGGCAAATTGGCCAAAAATGATTCGGACAAATTTTTTGGTTCTTTTTTTGGCCCATTTGTTTTCGGGCAGCGAATTACATTCTCTGGCCATTCGGTTTGGCCGAAAATTCAGGGGCAGTTTTAATTTGGGAATAAAATTCATTGCCCGGTCACTCTCCCTCTCTCTCACACTCGCTCACATTCTCTCTAACACTCTTTCTCACGCTCTTTAAATGTGTCCGTACCTTCTCTGCCAAGCGCTTCTGCATCTTCTCTGTGTCCACGTCTCTGCAGACATAATCCTGCGGATACTTCCGCCAAAATGGCGGCGCTTTTGGCGACATCCTCTCCCCGATCCTCCCATGGGGGGTGCATCACATTAAGGGCTGTCATGTTGCCATAACTTGAACTGAGGGCAATATGGCGGTGCGTTCTGTAACACCCTCTTCCACGATTGGAGGAGAGCGCAAGAGAGAGTGAGCGAGAGTGTAAGTGAAAAGGGTCCACAAATTTTGTATGAGCTGGTGGGGGGGGGGTCTGGCCTCAGTTTTGGAATCCAGTTATGGAATCCAACATTTACCCCAGAAGTTAATACTCATGGCTTCAAACAAACTACCTAGTACCTATGATACGTGTTATCAGAACCCTTTTCTGGAGAAACTTAAGATTGCCACGTAGCTAATGGGTGTCACATGGAAGGATTTTGATATCATGAAAAGTTGATTTAGATTTATAATTGCAACATAGAAGACACAACTGTGAGCCCAAACTAAGCCTATGAGTTCCTCCGTCTGCCATGATAATATGAAGAATGAATGTAGCCATAATGGTCCAAGAGAAGACTGAACTTCACGTAAGCTTTTGGGACCCCAGCTGTCTCTTCTTCCCAATCACCCTCAATCAAAGTATCACCCTCAACTAAAGACTCCTACCATGATAACAAAAGGAGGATTCCGTGTTTATATGAACCAGAAACATGCTATATTAATGATTGTATTTTGTCAAACATTATCCGGAGCTGCTCCATACTCACCATAAAGCGTACAAGAAACTTTTTGTTCCATATACAATAAGCAGTGTCTGCTATGAATTGAAAACGCAAGAAGAACCCAGACTTGCTATTCTCAGGTCTTTCCTCAGCTGGCGAATTGATTTCTGCACAATTTAATTAAGTGTAAGAAAAAAAAGGGAAATGCTCTCTCAGCCTGAGGAACGTGGAAGGATTCTCCATTTCGCAAATCACCATTTTCAATAAAGGTGTTTAGCTGTTTTACTTCTAATTTCCTAACAGAAGGGATGCAGAAGGTCACCTGAGCGTAAACGATTCTGAATAGTCTCACTCCATTACTTTGCATGAAACAGAGAGTGTGCATTTGTTTCCCTCTGTGAATGAACACTAAAGAAATGCGGAGAGCAGCAGAGTAAAAAGAAAAAGAGGAACGTGGACAGAAATGTTGTTAAAGTTGGTTATTTTGTGTCTCCTTGAATTTAAAGGGACAACAAGAGAGTCTTTTTTAAAAAACATGTCTACTGTACGAAGATCTCTTCTTCTGGATGCCTAACCTGTGGCTCTCACGTCGTTCCGGTTCTTGATGTTGTCTCTGAAGTCTGTAGCTCGACTCATGATGTTGGTGATCAGATGAACTTTGTTTTTATCTCTCCAATTTAATGTAAAAACATTGTCCATAGAATAATATATGAATGTGGGGGATTCCTTCTCGTAAGGATTTTGTCTCATAACCAAAAGCACCTGGCCAGTCTGGCAATGGCTATTTAGCAGCATAGGCATTGAGTGGAAGTTCATGGCCATCACCTCCATGTTTTTCCATAATCACTCCACAGGTTAAACCTTGAGCTTGTCCAACTTCTAGGCGCTCCAATGTTTTGGGGTCACCCTTTTAAAGGGCTATTAAGTCTTACTCCACGGCTTCTTTTCCCTAAACTCAGTCATAACCATAAGCAGGTGAATTGTGAGTCCGAATGCTGGGCCATTAAAAGGTGAGAGAGTTGGGCACCTACAGAGACAAGTTTGGGGAAAGTGAGGAGGCCAGTCCATTTGGTGAAATTTTGGTCACCCCACAGAGCCTAGATCAAGGTTTAAACCAACTCCTGAGAGTCCAAACTACCCTAGAAGGATTTTATTCTGTAGACCAAAATCTTTGGTCGTTTCCGTCCAAACATCTCCATCAAAACCGACTTTATCGTTCCAGATTGTGTGTTTTCGTTTTGTTCTTTGCATTTCTCTAAGTCAATCATCCTTAACCTTACTTTCACTCACCAGCGAAACATAGTTACCTCTCAGCAGACATTGTACATAAAAGCATAATTTTGCGTACATTTTGATTTTAAAATTATATAATCCTAGCGGGAGCATTTTAACAGCTTTCTGGCGTATAATGAAACGTTAACCTGTTTGTACTTCGATTTAACATTGAATTCCAGGCATCTCACACCTGTGGGGTTTTTTTGTGTGTGAAGTTTAATTAATAATTATACATTGATCCCAGCAAGATTAAACTATTCAAGTCTAGTTAGGCCAATACTAATTAGTACGTCGTTATTTTATTGTTTTAACTTAATAGCCTAAAATTGAAAAAAAATTAAATAAAATAAAAAAAATTGCATAAAGGTGCGGGTAGCATGCTGTTTTTGGAGGACTAATGCCTACCAGTCGATGCCGTGAAGTCAGCGGGGTTGCCGTGAATGAGCCAAAATGTAGCAGCAATAGCTTCATAAAGCGGAGCCTTCCCGCGACTTGTGATCTCACCTCCTAATTTGACTTTATGGCTTTGTTACTCACAGCTAAATTACATTATTATGACTTCATTGTTGAATCCCAATTCTCCTAATTATAGCCTAGAGATCTATTATTTGATTTCGAAACACCAAGTGTTTCTTTTCTAAATCATGTAATCTCTTGTAGCTTATTAATGTCAGGTTTGAGCTCACACAGAGATTTGGTTGTTTGCCAGACGGAATCAAATTTTCAAATTTTCGACTGCATTATGTTGCAAAGGAAGGGTTTGCTCGTTACAATCTAATTATATTTCAACTAAACCAGGAAAGGGAAAATTATATCGCAAAGCCCTTTGACTCATTTACATGTTGATACACTTGATTTTTTTTTTTTCGTTACTGTGTTTCACGATGTAAAAGAAGAAGACATTTAGCATCAAGAAGAGGAAGCCGTCGTCATTGTTACAAATCAATCTCTTGGTTTAGAAGGTAACGTCAGGAACCTCAACGGCTCGGAGGGTTCTCTTGTAGACGACATTCTACTGCAAACAGAGAGAATTTGGAATTGTAAATTCATTTTTCTTAAGATTGTATGGACGTTACCTTCAGCAAAACATTATCTGAACTTCCAAAGTGATCGAAGGAGTTATCCAGTCCCAGAAATGTTACTCTCTTTTTGTTGGCTATCTTGGTACCTCCTAGACTATTCTTCTGCCCGTTTGTATCGTTTATGTATTATCAGTTGGATCTAATGCATTAACCAGAAGCCTATTCTTCTTTGGAGCACTCCAAAGCCACCAACGTCCTCACAGTGGATCGCCAGCATTAGACATAATGTCCTCCAACTCCAGGTCTTAAAGGTGATGTATGGCGGCTGCGCAAGCTCAGCACCGTCTACCAAAGTATAAATGGTCCGAGCTCTCCTGTCTAACTGGCCCATTGAGCAGCGACACATTTTGTCATGGAGCAGTAAGACCCCCCCCTGATTTTGTGGCTAGGGGACTGCCATCCCCTTGGCCATAGTAAGAATATGTCGCTGTTAATAACTCTAGAAAGAATGTCGGTGCTTTATGAACATGTTTTACTAATGTCTAAGACCTTTGCTGTTCAGTGGGCCTTTGTGTTGCTTCTTTTAATGTGTAACAAAGGGGAAAAAATTATGTATAATCTCCGAAATCGCTTGTCGCATGGAGACAGTCGTCGAGATGATTTCGGGGAAGAAGGGAGCGCAGGGTTGACAGCTGCCAATAGCTTTGTCACCAAGTTCACCGGCAAGGCTAATCTGATGAATACCATTCACACCTACTAGATTTGTCATTGAAAGGCGGCCAAGTTGCATTTTTCTTTTTCGAAGAATAATATTTGGTTCCTTATCTACAGCAACAAATTGGTGTTTTGTTTTTTTGTTAGCAGTACGGAATGAGATGCCGGCTCGCGTTACAATGATCGGGGGCAGAGAACACTCATTTTTATTTTAACCGTTGGAGGGACAGAGGAGGGGGAAACACATTTCAATTGGGCAATCTTCCAGGGGCTGACGCTCAAATTCTATATACATTAATTTATAGGAATAAAAAAACATATCTTGTTTATTGACTGAAGTCATCTATTATAACTCAGATGATGTATTATATGAAATTTGCCTTTGCTGTCAAAACAGGTTTAAACAATACATTTCAGAAATAGTTATTGTGTTATTTGTTCATCTGCTCCCAGGGCCAAATTAAAGAGTTTGTGGCCCTGGAGTGCTTATACAAAAACCTTGCAACTATTTTTTTCACATCAACACAAATAAAACAAAAACAGTTTATTGCAGATTCTCCAACATTCCTTTATGACGTCACACCCTGTTCATCCTGATATACTATTAATAGTATAATATTTTTAATATAATGTGAGACAGAACATAATATTACCAGACAACAAAAAATTAGGTGCTTAAGCTCCCCAAAAACTGGCCTGGAAATGCTGTCAGTCATTGCACTTCAAGACACTTCCATGTTGCCTGGGACTGGGCACAAAATAGAAGGGAGGCTGTACAGCCAATCATAGCTTACGCTGTGACTTAAACCCCTCCCACGCTTACTGGCTGTCTGCAGATTGACACTGAGAGAGAGGAGCAGCTCTGCACAGGATTAATCTAGTAATCTCCATACCTGCTGTAGAGTGGGTCCTCTCTTTTGGCGTCCGATGGCTCCTCACATTAAACCGGACCTGCGCAGGTTATAGCAGCAGAGAGGCAGCTCAGGCTACCACCAATCAACTAATTCTACTACAGGATGGGGGCCCCTACCACTCTGGCCCTAGAGCAATTGCTTCATGTGCTCCTTGGATATTCCAGCCCTATCTGTACACCACGGATAACCCATAAGAATCATCCTTGGAATCATCTTCTTATCCCCGCTCCACATGCGCAAAAAGTTACTATGATACAAAATCTTACACTTTACCAAATCTTCTGCTTTTGTAGACACTTCATTCCCCCCCCCAATGTTTTCTGCTGAAGTTTTCTATACCTTACAAAAGATAAGACATTTAGGTGACTGATTGAAATGAGCCGACGTCCAGGGGGTGCAGATAGATTTAATCCCAGCAAATCCTCTGATTGTTGTTATCAGTCATTTATTGTGCTGCGGCCGGTTATAAATCACTCCGTCTCCCCCCTCCCCCGCCATTCTGATTACCTTCTGTTAGCAAGTTTCTGAAGTTTATTTGGGTCTGTATCAGACATCTCAGCAAATGCTGTATCAGGTTTCAATTACTATCTCCGGTAATGCGCCTTGAGCCAAAGAAGATACAGTATCAAGATGAGATACAGTTATAGATGCCTCAGTTCCGTCCCGTAAAGCAGAGAAACCATCAACATCGTACCTCTTTGATTTGAATTTTTGAAAGCAATTTTTGGTTTGAATTTTAATTCTATTGTGAGACAGAATTATTATAATTTATTTTTTTTAAATGGTAAAATCTACATGTGAATTTTAGGCTCACGATAACTCAACTGGAACACAATGTTGGCTCATGGGACACTTTTCCTCCTTAGGAGTAATTGGGGGATGGTCAGTACTTTATGGATCTCCTTTTTTTTAAATAGTGCTTTTTATTTAATTTCATTTTTTTTAATACAGAAAAATCTTAAAAAATACCATAGAAAATGGAAAAATAAACCAAACCAAGGAATTTTTTTTTATTATTATTTTTTATTTTATATGTAAAAGTAAATGTGTATTAAGCATAAAAAGTCATTATGTGTTTATTACTTACAAATCACTAGTTTCCACATGCTGCTACATGCTGCTGCAAATGTGTCTTTATGATACATATGGGGAGACCAACAATGTTTCACATTATATCATTGAGTGGGCGGCTGATTCAATTACTATATATATTGAAAATGTGACACATAATTGAATTTCATCGCTGTACAATTTGCAAACCTGAATTATTATTATTATTATTAGTAGTAGTAGTATTATTAGTATTATAATTAGTATTGATTTTTTTTTATCATTTACTTGGTTTAACCAGATTTTTTCTAATAAGTTTTACTTTTTGTCCAAACTTCTAGACATGCGCTACAAAATCGATTCAAACCGTTACTCACCTGTCGTCAGCTCCCATGCCGCCGCAACAGCTGCCGCGTAAGAGGGGGAGACCCCCCTCCACCACACGGCCACCTCCACAGCAGCCATCATGAAGGAGAGGGAGACCCCCTCCACCGCACGGCCACCTCCACAGCAGCCATCATGAAGGAGAAGGAGACCCCCCTCCACCACACGGCCAACTCCACAGCAGCCATCATGAAGGAGAGGGAGACCCCCCTCCACCACACGGCCACCTCCGCAGCAGCCATCATGAAGGAGAGGGAGACCCCCCTCCACCACACGGCCACCTCCGCAACAGCTGCCGCGTAAGAGGGGGAGACCCCCCTCCACCACACGGCCACCTCCACAGCAGCCATCATGAAGGAGAGGGAGACCCCCTCCACCACACGGCCACCTCCGCAGCAGCCGCCACGAAGGACAGGGAGACCCCCTTCCACTGCACGGCTACCTCCACAGCAGCCGCCATGAAGGAGAGGGAGACCCCCCTCCACCGCTTCCGTCTTTATGAAGGGAGATTTCGCCACATCTTGCCTTCTGATTGCCTATGCCTTGTGCCCAGATAGCGTTTACATTCCTGTTTCCCGTGTTTGGACCTTGGCTTGCCTGACTACGTTGATCTCCTGAACCCTGGCCTCGGCTTGTCTGAACTCATTCTGTCCTGGAGTTCTACCTGACTATGGTGTCTCCTACTACTTGTACGTGACAAAAACCAACTAATTCCACTGATTTACTAACAAAAAATGTTGGTAGTTTTAATAAAAGAATTAACTGATACTAAAAATTCTGGAGGAACCATTTGATTGGCAGTCAACCCCATCGTTCTCCATTTTTCATCTTTTTTTCATTGTTCTCCATCTTTTTTTATTTATTTATTTATTTATACTTACCCATTTACAATTTTTTTGATGTTTAAGGTGGCAAAAACCACCTTCTTTATTTATAATCTACTATATTACATTTTGTCTAGATTTTTTTCTGAAAAAAAAGATATTTAAAAAAATAAAATAAAAAAGTTATGAATTTAAGTATAAGTTTGGAGATTTTTATGCAAATGATGTAGAAAAGTCTTATTCCCTTTATGCCAGGTGCATTATTATTACTTATAAAGACATCTTACAAAGAAGACGACAGAAAGTGAAACTTATACAAAGTAACTGCTAACGAGAGGCCCAACTTAAATGTTTCTATAGTGCATCTGATCAGACTAATAATGTTTTCTCCGTATCAATTTCCTCGGAGTAAGAAAAATGAGAAATTATTTTTGGAATGTGAGATAAGTTGAGTGCAATACATTAGAGCCGCATAATTTAATTTGATCTGCTAACAATTTGCACACCTGTTAGGTGGAAAAAAAAATGTACGATTCTGTCACATCAATGATTTAGCCTTCTCCGTAAAACCAATACGCTTTTCTCTGAACGTCTACAGAAAATAATACTGAATATCTTTACTTTACATGTGATGTTTATCGTCAAGACTTATTCGTCCGTCTTCCTGGTGGGGTAGATGTTTCATTTCAGGAATTTACAAATCGGCTGGAAAAAGGTTTTCACAAATTTTCACAAAATGATAGTTTTGGGGCAAATACTGTTTTTGCCTCTTAAAGGAGGAGTCTGAATTAAAGAGGACACGACGCCCCAAAAAGTTGACCAACAATGGGGAATATGGGCCAAATTCAATAAAATTGTAAGATAAACATAAAATTAAACTCCATGATAAAAATAAACTCCTTTGATGAGTTACTGGACTTTGTCTGATCCGACTCAGGTCCAACCATTCATCTCTACTTGAAAAGTTCATTGGTTTAGATTTCCAGTGGAATTTTTGAGTGTTTTTTGTGATTGCACAGATTCTGTATATTTCAGATGTTTTCCAGCCCACGTTCTTTAAGATTGAACTTTTGCTGATCTAGGTTTACAGAAACCCATAGAAAGATAAAACATAAGCTTATTAGCCCATATCCATAAGGGTAAGAGTCCCCACCACCTGGACTTGGTATTTTGTCCCCGGCTGGAATCAGCTCCCAGAAATCGAAGGAAGGGCGTACTTTTCTTAATGGGTCGCTTAAAACCTTTGTCAGAAAGGTTCCTTGTTGTAAATCAGTGAGAGCCCAAAATACATAAAAAATATAAAACATAATATATATAGCCTTAAGTTTTTCTTCGAGTCTTCAGCTAGACTTCTTCAGAGGCGAATCAATCACACAACTTCAAATGATGCTAATGAAGTTTATTATTGAATTAAAGTTGTTTCAGTTTTCCTGCACTTTATACTGTGGTTTCAACAAAGTTGTGACATTAATTGGGGTTAATGAAGGCAATAATAATTACCCTTTTAGTGAATATAAGTCAAGCCTTTAAAGTGAAATGCATTGCTTAATGAGGTCACAGAGCGAGGATGTGTCTTCCTCAGTGGAATTTCATTAGACCGCGACCTCTTTCACGTAGTGTCCTTTGGGTTAATCATAAAAACAAATATTTTACGCAATTTCAAAAGTAAGGGTCACAGATTTTAAAAAAAACAAAGCAGAAAACATTGGATAACAACCTGTCGGTCCCACAAGATTCTTTTTATTTGGCCAAAAGTTCCTTGACAATTGAAGAAGCGCCATTGAAGGTCTTGAAGCCTAGAAGACTCTTTGTAATTGTCTTCGAACGTTGGCTTTGTTTCAGCTCATGATCCTCAACATTCTAAATGAAGACACAAAATAAATGAAACATCGTAATTGTATCTCATGACCTATTTTTTGAAAATTTTGAGTCGGAAACCCCAGACTTCGCGGACGTGGCCCTGATAAATGTGAATTTCAATAAAGGATAATTGTTTTAAATATTTATAAAGTTTATCCATCTTCTGTTGATTTTTTTTTTAGCGTTCCTTGGTACATCAGAGAGAGAAGCATGTTGACTTATGCCAATGTGATTTAATTTAGAGCTAGCATCGAGGCTATTCACTTAGTGATGTTATGGCGTGATTCACTTAAGCTATACACATCAAAACAGGCCACGTCTGAAAAATATGATAGTTAAACAAATTGTTAATTTACTGTAATGCTCCAAGGAAGCAGTATTTCCCTTTGACATTTATATGAGAAACCCTAATTAGAGACAAATTCGTGTATATCCCACTGAGATTTCTACAGGGCTCTGAAACGAGGGTTCATTGTGATGTGTGAGAATGACTTATTTGTTTGAAGATTGTGAAGCCCTGTTGCTGGCAGAGTTCAGTAAAGGAGAGCGAAATATATATGCATTTCAAGACGCGAGATTATCTTACAAAACTGCCGGTAAAGGCAGACTTCATTTGAGTCTCATCTAAAAAGCAAATGATCTGCATAAAATGTCGTATTTAGCCAACAGCTCCTGTGTATGTGCCCTAAGAGGGAATAATTGCCTGTGCGAACGGATCCCAAACTTTCCCATTAATGCTCAAAGGCACGCATATTTTTTATTTATTTTTTATTTAATTTTATATATATATATATATATATTTTATTTTATTTTTGTTTTCTATTTTATTTTTTTTACCAGCGGCAAAATAATCATGAACCCTTTTGCAGCTGGAAAGAGAATAATACCGTTAGCACAACTCCGAAGTGTTTGAGCAGTTAATAAAATGTGATTTTTTTTTTTAATATAAATGAATACATTCGCGATATGTTTAGTCAAAATGATTCACAAATTGGAACTTTTGTAAAATAGTTTTTCAGGAGAATTTTAGCCAATTTCTTTGTAGTGCTTAATCCAAGATCCGATGATCTTGCGCACTCCAAAGTTTAGTAAAATTTTTGTGCAAATTTGGCGCACAAGGTTGCCATGATTTGACCAGATATAAATGGGAAAATTGTGAATGGACCAACACAGAGTCCATTTGTATATTTATGACCCGTAACTGCACATTCTGTTGTAGTGGGTCGCTAATGGTGGCTTAAGGATGGTTCTAATAAATGTCATTATGTTTTAAGGTTAAGACAAGAGATTTATAATAAGTCACCTGTGTTCAAGTAGGGATTTCAATAGCAGTAAGAAAAGCGTCAGTCAGGATGCTCAGATATCATTAAATTAGAGTAGAATATATACTCTAGCCTGAGTGATCTGAGAACCCATCATCTGAGATCCGTTCATCACAAGATCCTGAGATTGGGGCAAAAACCCTGAGAATCTACCCATTTAGCCTGAGGTTAGGGTAAAATCTATCTATCTATCTATCTATCTATCTATCTATCTATCTATCTATTTTTTTTATGAAATGTTTCTAAGTTTGTATATTTTTTAATTTTTATTGTGTAGAAATATCACTGAATACTAATACTTTAAAAAACAAAAGTCTTCTATTCTGAATAATCCCTGTTCTAGATGAATATCTTAATATTTATTGTTTTTCTCTTCTCAAGTAGAAGGGACGCGAAGCTTGTTTGCGCCCCGGGCGATGCCCCGAACCATTCTTGTTTTTATTTATTTCTTCTTATTTTTTTGTAACATAATCTAATTAGTCTTGCATGCGATTAAAATATCCTGGTTTCATTCCATAGCTCGCACTTTAAAGAACCCAACTGGAATAGCCGGCTTTGTAAATTTTTTATAACAAAAATCCAATTCTTATAAAAATTCAGCTACTAATTAGTGGGTCGGAAATAGACATTTTCTTCATTTCTAAAGCTGTTTGATAATAAAAGTTTTTTTTTTCTCTTTTAATTCAAAGACATATTCCCTTAGATGTTGTTGTGTGTTTTTTTTTTTTTTTATTGAGGCAGTTTTTTAATGCAAAAAAAAAAGCCTCCTAAGAAAGTTTACAAGGGTTTTCATTAATTGTTGCGGCTTAAGAAGTTTGATTTTCAAGATGTTAATAAAGGTAATTTTAGAGATTCCACTTGTAATAATTTCACCCTTTACTAAAATCAATTAAATAGGTTATAAGTAAACCGGGTCTAATTAACATTAATGTGACATGTCTTGGCGAGACGGATATCCTACAGGAGAACCAGAATCAATTCTAAAAGGGAGGTATTAAAAAAAAAATAATAATACATTTTATTATAAAACAGGAAAATGAAATGTTTTGGAAAGTCTTTTTTAAACTAAATATTAAATAAACATTAAAACTAAATTATTGCTACATTTTATGCTAATAATTACATTTACTTAGTACGAGAGAACCTGCAGATTCTGTAGCTCTATTACAATAGGAGAGAGTGGAAATTAACAGGAATATCAATAATATATAAAAATATAAATAAAATAATATTAATATGTAAAGAAATATATTTTTTTTAAATGACAGAAAAATCTGAGATGTTTTGGAAAGTCATAGCTAATAATGACATGTATTTATAGGAGGCCTACAGATTCTGTATTCTATTACAATGGGGGAGAGTGAAAATTAATTGGCAAAAAAAATATTAATAAAATAATATATAAAGAAAATAAAATTGACAATAACATTTTCATACCGGGACAGAAGGAGAAGACGGTTTGACCCAACAGCACCTTCAAAATGGTGGTCCTTACCTTCGAGGCTTTTCAGCACTCATCCCCATCATACATCTCATCTCTCATATTCTTTCAACCCTCTCCGCTGCATCCATTTCTTCTCCTTTAACCGATACTGTTCCACCTCAACTAAGACTTTCTCCTTCATCGCTTGGATCTCTAGAACCGGACCTTGGCCAAGCTTCAGCTCTCCGCAACCAAGGCCAACTAAAGGAACCACTTATTATGGTAGAGCTGTAGTAACCTAAAAACCTAATAATAAACATAATAAAATTTAACATACTCCTTTCTCCTGATTTCATCACTATGTCTTCCCACTCCCTACTACTAGACTGTACGTTACGGACCGCAGCCAATGACATCTGCATCTAGCGCCATGTCCATAAATATAAAAACATACACTCAACCCTCCAAAAATGTGTAGATTTCAATGATTGTATGAATCGGTTCACATGACGTTGGTCAAACCTTTAGCCTTCATAATGAAAGATGTCACAAAAATTGCCCTAAAATATCTTCTTAAGGAGTAAAATTACATCTGAGGACGTCTGGAGAACATCTAAGGTCTTCAATGAGTCTCTACAATTTTGTCCGTGAATGTTGAATCCACAATGAATAAGTAAAAATAAATATGTTGATACTCAATTCGAAGAAGACATCATTTGAATAAATAACAGGGTCATGGTTTAATTTTTGGTATTATATTAAATGCTTTCTCTTTCTTCTCTTGTGAAGGGTGATATAACTGATTTCCCCGAGAGCACCGCCACGAACAAACTACTGATGGGGTTTTTTTTATACGTGGTTGGGGAAAAAAACCCTTAATTCTGGTTATTAATATAAAGTTCATAGATTCAAAGTTGAAAACAGAGGAGAACTTTAAATAAAACATGTAACCTAGATTTAAAAATTTATTACAAGGAATTTGTTTATGTTTTCATATTTTCTAGTAATAATTAAATAGCGGTTTTCTTAGATCCCCGCAGACCCATCATCATTCAAATAAGCAAGGGGAAAAAAAGGCTTTTTCACACAGTCCACATCTAGAGCGGCCAAATATCAATCTTTAGAGAAGAGTAACTCATTCTAGAACAAAATACTGAAAAAAAAACCCCTAGGAATTATCAGGAAGGGAAGAGGAACAGTTGTTCTCATAAGTGTTTGCATTCATTATTGAGTCATATTACCCAATAGGAATGCAGGAAAATAAATTAATTATTGATTTAAGGACCCTTTGAGAATTGAAATAGTAGATTTTGTATGTTTTCTGTGTCGTTCTGTGTCGCAGCCAAAAGCAGCATCAGAGGTCGATACACTCTGGAGTGGGCTTCAAATAATGTGTTAAAAATGAATATTTTATATTACGTCTGTGTGTCATAATCATAGTCTGAAGGGCGAGACTGGGGATAAGAGGTGACCCCGGCACCTTAAGGCTGACGGCCACCTCATAAGATCAGTGTGTATGACTTCAGATCAGGTGTACGGAGCGATGTTGGCCAACGGCCCACCGGACATCTGCCAGTCCATGCCTGATCTCCGTGTCTGTCCATACTAAGACAAATAAAACAAAAGCTTCTGAAAGGATTGCCTCGTGTCATACTTTTAATAAACTGGAGCTTCTGCCGAATGCTCAAGTGCGTCACAGATTGGGATTAGATTTTTTGGGGGGGTAAAAGGGAAAAATGAATGACCGTAAACATGTGCAAAGCCAGAAAAGGGCAATCAAAATACTTTTCAGCTTTCCACCTGTGATGAATACAATGTAACAAATTCAGAATATAATCTATTTGTAAACAAAAACACTCAACAATGTAACAAATTCAGAATATAATATATATGTAAACAAACACTCAACAATGTAACAGAATAGAATACCATAATCTAAATATTAAAAGGAAACATAAATGAATAAATTATAGCACCAGCTTCCAGTACAATCCTATCCCAGAAACACGGATGCATTTGGCGGGGATTTACTAGATCTTCTCATTGCCTCTTCTGTAATAGAAACCCACAATCTGCCGGAAGATCGGCCCCCTTCGGCCCCCGTCTAGTCTGCACGTGATTCCTGCTGTAAAGACTCAAACCTTAATCGGTCGTTGGTCTCGTCTTAGATTCAGGAGCCGTATGTCTATCCCATGCATGTTTAATACCCGCACTGTATTACCCTCTACCACTTCTGCTGGGAGGCTGGTCCACTTATCTACAACCCCCTCATTAAAGTAAACTTACTATATTAAGTGCAGTAAGAAAACTCCTTTGTCTGTAATGTTGGATTGTACCAGAACAGTTCGTTTCACCTAAGCAAAGCTTGTAAACTATAAGAATTAGATTTTACAGATATTCAGTATACGGTGAGTCATTTTTTTTAGTGTTTTATTTTAAAATGTAAGACTAATTATAAGGTGATACATTCCCGCTGCTCTCTCAAACAAGAATATTTCATGTTAGCAATAGAGACTTTTTAATTAATTTATATTTTTATTGCCAGAGAAGTTTGTGAATACTTTAGAAAACAGAAGTTGATTTTAATACATTTAAATGAGGCATCTAAAGGAAAAGATTTCACAAACACATAACTCCCCGCGAGGGGGGGGGTCGACCTTGCCCAACAACCAAATTCCGCCGCCTAATGACTAATTATATTACACTCCATTTTCAGGACTCGGATAATTTAATTATTTAAGAAGCTTGCAATACTTTCACTACAAAGCTGGGGCATTTATGATTTCAATTTTACATTATCTTTGAAGTTAGATAAAAAAAATAAAAAAATAAATTAAAAAAACAGAAAAAAATCATAATAATGTAGATTTTTTTTTCTGTTCATCTAATTTCATCTCTTCATAACTCTTCCTCTCTTCTCGCCCTGTAGGGGTTTACTAGATGGCGAGGATGGCAGGGATGATAAGACATGGTAAATATTTAGAATATGTTAGAGATCAAAGAGGCTTCATGCTCTCAAGATGTTTATCTTGGCTTTCGAGTCCTGCCAGTTTCAATGTTCATGATGTCTTCTCCTCCTGGATTTACAGTCCAGCCACCACTGCAAAGAGACACCGATACCTACCCTACCCTGAGAGGCAGAGCTTTTACCCTCTGGGGTAGTAAGTCGATTTATAGAGTGAATTAAGGGTTAATGATCAAAAAAATACCTGGCTCCGGAATCCGCGTGGCCCTCTGTCCCATGACACAAGCCCATATTGATGAGTAACCAAAGAGAGAGAAATGTTGAGTAGCCTCAACTGCCCAGGTCCTACACACTGACCTTCAATTGGTTCTGAATGACATAGAAATATCACTTATTGACTATCACACATTTTGCATATCCCCCTCTGAATTAATCATCTCTAAGCACCACCAATTAAGCTTTTCTCTGTTGGAATCCCTGCTTGAACACAGGTGACTTCATCCAGAATACCCTTACCTCCCGACCGGTCAAGATTTCCATAAGGGTCATTATTAGAGCCATTTGGTTTCCGCCATTAGTCAGTCGCTCCTGTAGAACCTTTTGCGTCGGGACATTAACCCCCTTAAAGACAACAATTAAGGACATTGCATTGTGAGCTCGTACCTGTACAGCCTTTGTTGTGAAGGGGTTAAAAGGTTAATATTTGAAGAATAGGTATTTTCCCTTTTAAATACTTTTCTATCTCTGACTCCATTGATTCTCTCTCTGTCATTCAGACACGTGAGATCTGAGCACAGTATGAATCCGCACTTGCGTCGGGCGCGTTTATCTCGTCCAACAATATCCTTTGTCTTCTAAAAATCAAAACATCGAGCCGCTGAAAGAAACAAAATTATAGGATACTTTTTATTTCTTTTCCCCTTTTGAATGCCGAGCGCCAACAATATCAGAGTAACAATATAATACAGCCTAGATATAATGTATCACCTGTTCAAGGAAGTTCTCTTCATCTGGGCTAAATTACACGTTATGGAAACGATTCGTTCCTTCCCTGTTAACATCAAAAGATCTCAATATAAATAAGAGAGGGACGGTCCGTGATACAAGGCATCCTATTTGTGTTTGACGTCGGGTACTTTATTCTGGTTGATTGCATTTAATTTAAGAATATTTTTTTTTAATTACTTTCAAAAATACCTGACATCAAAGAAATGCAGATCTCCGTCATTATTCCCCCCCCCCCCCCGGAGAACGCGCACGGAAGCTCACGCAACCGGCTAAATTAAATACACAGCGTCTATCAAGAAATCTACAAATGAGAGAATCAGCGCCCCACGGACCCACGGGACGCAATTTGTGTATTCTATTACAAATATTACGATTTATTAAAGTTCAACAGAGAAAGATTTAAGAAACGATTAGAAGAAACGAGGACATGATGTGAAGATGGAGGGCGGAAGATTCGCAGAGTAAAGAGAGAAATGAATTTGGCAGAGAAATGAACAGATACAAAAGTATGAAACTCCTAGAGAAACTCTTGGGTTGTACAAAAAAACCCCAAAACACACTTTTTTTTAGGTTAAACGGGGAGTATGTCACCTTTATGGCTCAGTTGGTTGTTATGACACTTGTGCATTAGTATTCGGGAGAACACGCGCCCGCCATTTCTTGAAAGAGGAGGATGGGCGATTGAGTGAGCTGATCTTCTTTTGTCCAATGAGCTCGTTCAATGACATCATGCCTATTAAATTTTAAATTAGATAATAAAAAAATTGATCTTTAACTAAACCGGTGCATGACTACTATCCTTAACCTTACATTAACCCTGTAACACTAAGTTTAAGCTTATTTTGAGTTTTTGACCCACTTTCTTCAATCTGCATACCTGCCAACAGTCTCGATTTTTTTTCTTTTTCCCCAGTCCTGTCCCGTTAAATTGTAGGTAAGTTGCAAATGTTAGGCAAGTTTGTTAAATTGATCTCAAACTATTCGACTTCTTCTACACAATCATCTATTGCTTTCATCACCTTTTCACAGAATTTCCATGGTAACCAGCAGAAAACTAAGAAAACAACAAATGTGAAGAAAGTATATGAATATTTGCCGGAAACGAACACGGGAATGGCCAAATATTCATGGAATACAAAGGTTTTCCTTCCCCAAGACGAACGTGAAGACTTCTCCAGCGCCCATGTCTGGTTGTCATATCGTGTTGTTAACCCCGCGTTAGTCCAACGTTTCCGCTGTAGAGTTTGATCAATACAATGTGTCCATTATACTTTGCTTAGGGAGGTCTGCAAAAAAATAAAATAATAAAAATGACTAGACATTTTAGAGCTTTTAGCATTTTTTTAGTGTTCTGGGATTTTAGCGACACTCGCTGAATTAAATTCCATTCAGATTCAGAACTCTCGGGATACAAACTGTATCACAATGTACGTTCCTTTGTATTTGAATCTCTGATGCACCAACATGTTTCAAACAGACTTCACAAAAAGGAAGGGCTTTTGAAATATATGAAAAAGAATCTGGACACATTGTATACGGACGTAACGCTTTATTTTTGGGGTATAATCTATGGCTTCTATCATCGTACAATAGATGATAGAAGAAAAAAAAAAAGCGTTTTATACAGATTGAGAAGTTAGCAAATTACTAAGGACGTGTGTTTTTCTGCCTCTGTAATCTTTTATCGGAGCGTTTCATACATTCCGTATCATTCATGTGTTCTGTAACAATGACATGAGTGCGTTTCTGGGAGTAAAGCTAAAGGGAATAGCCGAGCCCGAGTCGGACCTTTGAGTTATGATATGAAGCAAACTGTATTACAATCATCTACACAGGGACATAGGCACAAAGCCGCCAGTGACATAGGGCAGGGTTTTGTCTTCTTCTGTTTAGAAAAGTCTTTTTTAATATTTTTTTTTTGTGTACCACAAAGAGTGTACAATGTTTTGGAAATTCACTTCATTAACAATTGTATCAAGTTTCAGATGTAAGAAAGTGCTACAGTCCAGAATGGAGGCATCATGGCTAGTTGTTACCCTAGACTTGACCCACCACTCACAGCCACCATCCCCGGCGATGGGCGCCGGTCATTATGGAGGTTGTGCTGGCTGGACACAGCGCTCCATAGTGTATAGGGGCTGGTAACAAGGTCCACGGAGTAGTAAGGTGCCAAGAAGCCTACATAGGCCCTATAGGTCAATCTGCACCCAGTTTTCTAATGGAGTGCCCCCCCCATGGAGTTTTCACCTTAGGCCTAGGTGACCTGGGACTGAATACACCACTTTTCGGAAAAGTTTGTGATTAGTATTAGCGAGATAATTAATTGATAGACCCGTCACTGAGGTTGCGTCCACCACACTCGTCCTGCCAGCTCAGGTGGATCTCGAAGACATGGCTGATCATTTGATTGAAGTCCTTCAAGTAGCATCTTCACCAGCCCAGATGGTAGAACCATCATGGTAGAGGGGCATTTAATGAAGACATTAAGCATATTATGGGAGCTGCTAGAGGCAAGGGCTTCTGTGACAGGTCCATCAATCATCCAATGAACACTCACTTCCTGTCCTACCTACAGGACCTTTACATTTTTATAACTTTTTTAGGCTCCAGTTCTCATCAAATGGGGTCTCACATTTCAGAGGTTCAACATGTTCTGTAAAGGTTGTTTCCTAGAGGTATCTCACTAATTAAATTAGCTGTTAGAGTTGAAACCTACCGATTATGCTGGCGAAACCTTGGTGTGAATGTTATTTTCCGGGTGCGATGCCCTTTAAATCATTATTAGAATTTAATTTGCTTTTATTAATAATCCCAAGGGGAAAAAGACAACTATATCTCAAGCACTTTTTCAAGACTTTTTTCTTTAGGGATGAAACCACTGACCACTGGAATTCTAATGCTCTACTTTTTTGTTGTTAAAATGTAGGTATGTAAGCTATTGGCATAAATCTCTACATTTTCTTATTTTATATTCAGGGTGGAACGTTTCTCTTTATAGAATAAGTTGTATTACTATTCTATTAGCCCCCCCCCCCTACTATAGCAGGGTGTAATGGAGGGTAATACTATAGTATAATAAAATGAGTTTGTCGGAAAACCGTTTGTGCCATTGATTTTACTGATTAAATCAGTCACGGCTTACTGCCCTCTGCTGTATAAAATTAAATAATGCATACGTTATTTTACTCATAATGATGTGAACCAATATTAAAATAACTTTTCAAGCCATTTACCTTGTGCTATAATTGTTAATAATGTGTACAATTCTACTCTTGCTGCAAATTCTGCTTCATGAATCCCGTCTCAGACCTTATCTTGTTGGCATTTTTCATCATAAATCATTATCCTAAACACCCCTAAATAAACCGTCCCGAGGGGTGAGAAGAGGGGGTGTAGTGGGGACTCTGGGTATGATTGTGTGGGGTTGGATATGGGCATGAGGCCAGTGGTTGTCCACAAGACCTTTCCACCATTGTTGTTTCATCTCTTTTGCTTCCTCCAGAAGCAAAACAGATGAAGCTTTATGGTAGCCCCAAGCCCAACTCCCAACAAAGTCTTGACTATTTTGGCCATGGTTTCCCCATTTCCTTCCAGCTCCTGCCACCCGTGAGTCTCCCTCTAATTGTCGCATGAGTATACCCTGCATGTTGGGTTAATTCTTTCACACCATATAGTAAGTATTATTATTGCATTTAATGCTTAAAAAAATCCAGCACCTGCTTACACACCCACACAGACTCTAACACACCCAGACACACACGCTTAAACACCAAGACACACAGGCTAACAAACCCAGACACACAAGCTAACACACCCAGACACACACGCTAACATACCCAGACACACAAGCTAACACACCCAGACACACATGCTTACACACCAAGACACACAGGCTAACACACCCAGACACACACGCTTACAGCGTCGCTTATTCATCCCGATTCCAGATCTACATTTAAAGAGCTACATTTTTTAACCATTATAATACCCAAATAACTTAAATCAATAAAGGGCTTTAGTACCATTTAGCACTTTTTTATTGATCAATTCTGCATTTGTTTTTAACAAAAGTAGTTTTCTCTTTTTAAGAACAATCTAAACACACTAAAAGCACGGAGAAAACAGACTTTACGGCGAAATCTGTAAAAAAAAAAAAAAAAAGTCCAATTTTTGGACCGAGATTAGAGAGAGTTTGGAATCAGCAGTAACAACAAGTCTGTAGAAGTAATTGTAACTGTCACTAAGTTGTTTTAGGATCAAGATAATTACAGTATAGAGGATACCAATGAATATAATATACCGAGCCTATTCAGCTGATCTGCGACTCTCTTGACAGATGTTCAAACATAGTGCTTTTAAAAGCAGATTACAAAAAAAAATATATCTTACTTATTGGATCCAAAATAAAAGCTATCAGATTCATGGCAGTGGATGTTTTAAAATACAGCTCAGCTATAATCGTCGATTAATAAACTAAACTAAATTCATTGATTTTTTTCTCTCTCTAGAATCCTGGTAACAGAAGCAAAATGCAACATTCTAAGAATTATTTGTCTTAAAGATATAGGTACAGCTCAAGCATCCCTCTTCCCCAGGATTGGTCTTTATACATTAAACAGGTCATTATATATATATATATATATATATATATATATATATAATTTATATTTATTTATATTTTATTTTATTATATATATTTTATTATACAGATTTTATTATATATATTTTATTCAATTATATATTTCATATAAGGTGAAACAAAGCAAAATGTTACATTATATAAGTTGTGGGTCCATATCCATCACATGAACTCTAGATTAGGCATTTTGCACCAAATTTCTGTATAGTAAAAATGATTCAATGTTGTTTTTTTTTTGCCAAAACCTTGCCTTTTATTCCTGATTTCTACAATATTGAGCAGTCACTCCACACATCCACGTAATTAGCATAAACAGGTTTTTTTTTTTTTTTACCCCGCTCGGTAAATTCACTGTATGAACATAATTAGCGAGATCCATCGGTCTGGAGTCACCTGTTTTATGTTACGGAAATGTCAAATGTCCCATTTCTAATACAGTGATAATGATACAATTTGGTTTTCCTTAATCACATGAAAGACGCCTGTATGTTTCCTTCAACCTCCAAATGTTAATTTGCATGTTGGAAAAAAGCTGAAACGGACTTAATTATAGATTATAATATATTATCCCCTGACCTCAAAAAAATGGAGGTCTCTCTTATTTGCTCCTTACCTTTTTGCTCCGTTTTGTGTTGCGGAACCTTTCTTCCTCGTCCGTCCGTATCTCCAAAGGCCCAGTTCATTTCAGATTTACCGTTTTGTCCTTTTATGTGGGATTGGTTTAAATTGTCGTGTTAACATTAATTCTTTGAAACAAGATAGAAATAAACGCACCGCATCTCTTGTATTTCAGAGCAATTACATTAAAAACACTTTTCATTTGTATTTTAATAGGATGATTTGCTATAGTTTTGGGGTTGGTTTGCATTAGTGAGCTAGGCCGGAAGTTACTATTTAAATAAACCCCCCTGTAATATATTTACCAAATAAATGGAATATCGACTGGAGGGGGCAATGATTACCACCCCCCCTATCATTCACAGCAGGTATAGACAATGGGATTCTAACTAGTCGGTTCGGGGTTAAATAAACTAAATGCTGTTCATGGGTATATATGCCCACCAGACCTTGCTTACTGGGGTGTGAAGATAAAAAAAATGAGAAGAAACCTTTGAAGAGACACAGACACCATCGCCTTCCTCTCCCTCCATCCCTGTCCTGGGGGGGTAAGGGGGTAGTGTAATTAAAAAATAAATTAAAAAATTTGTGAGCACAAATGTGAGTGGCATTTTTGTCTAATTTGAGTTGGTCTTCCGCTGAAAACTTGCATTGTTAGCCAACTAGCCCAGGCATTAGTGAATAGACCCAAAAGAGATAAAGAAGCTAAAAAAAACGGAGAGCCTTTGGGTCTATATGTACCTTGAGACACACAAAAAGAGGAATCTGACCCTATCATGTCTACAGAGACATGTCTACAAAGCACCAAAGGTTGAGTCGGTTGGGCCATCCATATCCATTGAAAAAAATATCAACCCTGAAAATTGAAAAGTCGCCAGTTGACCTATGGAACCTCCAACACCTATCGAGCTTCTTCTGAAACCCAGCCTCTCTAGTGTTACGCTTACTTTCCGTAGGACGATATATATATATATAAAACATGTCCTTCGTCAATGTGAATATTAGTATTTGTCTATGCAAACATATTTTTTCATGATTACATTTTAAATATATTTCTGAATGAAGGAAATAAAGTATTTTTTGTAGCCATTCAATATTTATGTTTGCCGGCATCATGCGCCGGAGTAATTATATATACATGGCGCTATAGACTCATACTACTCAAATAAATTCAGTAAATGTAATATGTTCTGAAGTGACACGATTTGTCCTTAAAACCCATGTTATAAATAACCTTTTCATCTTAATTGGATTACATCTTATTTCACATGGAAGATGAGCAACCTTGTTCTTGATTACGGGAGATTGACATAAAGAAAGTAATATCTCTTCATTGAATGTTTGGTTTAGTTAATGAGACAGAGCAGAAAACACGAAGCCTCTTTCATTTCAGTTTGGTTAGATGTTAAGATGAATTTTTTAAAGCGGTAAAATAGAGTACACAAAACAGGGACGTTGAGTGAAAAGAACCCACTTTGAAGAAACCTTCTAGGTTTCATAGAACGTGAAACACGTTATGGATGAAAGAAGCCCCACCTGGATGGAGAGGAGAATTCCGGAGTCTCAAATCTTGAGAATTCAAATCCCACCAGTCCTTCAGAATGTCGACAATTGAACCAACATTATCATGAATTACTAAAGAACATTCTAGGTGTTCCTATGAAGCTCTTCTGTTCTATGACACTCTAGAACAAATTCAAAACACATGATCTAGAACAGATTTTTGGAATCTTTTAAATATTTAAAGTACCTAGATCAGGACAATTTACCAGTCTGGGGAAGTTCTAGAACTATTTCTTTGGAGACCCTAATATTTACTCTTCTGTTCTGAGATATATGACATATTTAAGATGAAAAAAATGAGCTGGGGGTACTAGTATGCGTTTTTAATTATGTATCGTTTTCAGAAGTCTAATATCTCCTGTTTTCCCTAAAAGTTGAATGTGTAAGTTAGTTACCATGCTAACATTAAAATTAATTTCAAAAACCAGATTCATAGAAACCCGAAAATTGTGCTTATTTTACCTGTTGTAAGTTCGAAGTAATTATTTGCTACATGTTTTGCATCCCAAATCTAGAACGACCAATCTTGTGCTGGAATCTTATTGGCAGAGCATTAAAAAGTATTTAATAGCTATAAACAATCATATGGGGTGTCAATATCATATAGTTACATAACCCCCCCCTCCAGAAAATTAATACGTAATAGTTCAAAGTTTAATGACCCTCATACGAGCTTTGTTTCTGGAAATAGATACCAAAACAAACATTCTCTTATCTTAAAACATTATATCAAATAGTTTCCATCTTTTCAAGAAATGGATGACAACAAGAACAACAAAAAAACCCTATCTCCGGCTGATAATGGCCAGGAAACCCATCTTCTTCTGACCCTCACGGAGTCTGTTATTTCTCTAAAAAGCCTTTCATTCCAAAAGCAGTGATGTAAAAATAGTTCTGGATATTGTCACGATTCGATCTCGTCTCTTTTTTTCCCGTGTATTGTATGAGAATATTTTTTTTTTCCTGACTTGGTTCTAGACTCTTTTTGTTCCCAGGGCCTTTGGTTGATAAAAGAAACATTTGTTTCATTTTTTTTCATCAACTATATATAAGCAAATCAGACAAATGATGGAGAGAGCTACCCGGAAGACACAAAAAAGACAGCATGGTCAGAAATAAAATATATATATTTTTTCAAAGCAATTAGTATTTATAGATAGGAAAACTGGAAATGCGAGCAAAAAAATGGAGGTTAACAATGTTACAATTCCTAATGCTGCAATACACATACAACCAAAGTCATTTTTATATGGATACATTTGTAATCTTGTTAGAGTAACATTGTAGGGCCACAAAAAAATGTAAACAAATGTACCGGTTATCACCATCTTACTGCCAAATGGCGTGATGGCCATCAGGGTTCTCGAAGCCTTCATATCACTTGGATGGAATTTTTTTTTTTTTCACTTTGTCAAATACAACCCACAGGATTTGAAGAGACTAAATTAGTGCATTAACAATTAGCTAATTGAATGTATCTAATGACAGTAATTACACATTCAACCGGTGTCCAGATTCATTAGAACTCCAACTAATCATCTACATGGCTAAAAAAAAAAAAAACAGAAATGGGATCCCAGACCTATTGAGAAAAGAGGTCTACAATTATCGTTGATTATATTATTTCTAAAGGTGCTGAAGGTGTAAGCTCACAATAGTCATTTTACTGTTACTGTTAATCAGAAATCCCATGTCGGGTGAAGGTAGGGCAAGTGGACAAGCTTTACGCTTTCCAGAAGAAGGTGGTTTAATTCAACTTATTGGGTCGAGAAACACCTGGATTGTGCGTCATTGAAGGACAAAATGTGGAGCCTCTTATGGCTGAAAGAAATGGGTCAACAAATCTGCAATACATTCACTAAAAACATAACGCTCAGGGCATAATACTAATAGTTTGTAAGCTCCCAGGAACAGAACCCCCTTCTCCTTCAGCCCCAGTATGTCTTAACACGTCTAAACCAATTTTTTTTATTTTTTTTATTTTGTCAGTTTTGACGTTATTTTTGATTTTCGCTCTTCCTATTGTAATAGCGATACGGCATCTGCTGGAGCTCTATTAATATATATAAGATAATAGCATTCTATCATGAAGGGTGGCTTATTTTTAAAGCTACACTAAGGAAAGTTAGATTATTATTATTATTATTTTATATTTATTATTGTTTATTGAGTAAATGAATTATTCCTCTCAATGCCTTCTACAAAAAAAGAGAATTTTTTGTAATGAAAATTATTTTATTTCAATTCAAATGAAAAACGTGTAAAGATTAAAAACGGAATTTCATATGATTATATTTCTTCTGGTCACCACATTGGCCGTGGAAGCGTGAGGATTGTGTGTTGGAGTTTATATAGTTTTATATACTGAGCTAAAACAATTCCATGAACAAATCCACCAAACGTTTCTTGTTCTTGGTGGATTTCCCCGGGTTCCTCGAGTTCCTCTCTACTCTGCTCTTGTTCAGTCGAGCATTAAAGATATCGCCATTAATCCAAACAATACCTTCTTGATATTTATTTAAAGTCACGGCTACGTGTCAAAAATGGTGGCCCGTGCCGCTGAAAACAAACATTCCAATCGGAATTCTGATTGTGATCGCTTTTTGAGAGATCCGAGATGTAGTTCGGCGTGCGGCGGCGGCATTCATTTTGAGATATATTTTTTTACAGCATAAAATGTATGTATGGAAAATATGTTTGTAGAACATGAATGGGGTTAAAAATAAAATAAACATACAAATAGGTTTCAGAATACGAAGGTTATCTCTTTGGTAAGTCATTCCTTTGATTGTCTTTGTGTGCGATTAGCTTTGTTCCCTAACCTTGTCTAGGAGGTTGAAGTGCCGCATAGGCAATGGTGTTTATAAACGACTCCCCTCATCTCGCTCTTCCATTATTTTTGCATTTGAGGCTTTGCCATCTGCTCTACGGAACGTTCGTTGTATGTAACGCCGTGATCCGGGGCTCTGCTTGTCCTCCAGTGGAAATTGTCAAATATGAAAAGCCTCTAACAGCCACCAAGCGGCACGCTATGCCATTGTCTTGCTCCTTTAAGGTCGACGAGCGCCAGGCAGCCATTAGCTGTACATTTGATTTTAAACGTTTGCCTTTGTTTTAATTAATTCATTAAGGAGAAGTAAGTTTGTGTTTCAACATTAAAACATTCCCTGCGTGACGCGAAATCGTTCTAGAGATGATAACTCCTTTCACAGGTTAGAAGAAAGGTCAATAAATCCGGTGGACTTGGCCTCGTACGCCAACACGGCGTCTTTTTACGGAATTTAGTTTAAAAAAAACCCCTAAATTCATGTTTTTGAAACAAATACGGCTCCCGAGTGACCATTAACCATTTAAATACAGGACGGGCAGAGGGTAAGTCATCGTCGAGCTGTTGCCGTTTTAGGTACAATGTCAGCCAGGGGGTTAATGGCACGGACTGAATCCATTAAAGGCATTAAAGGATCCGTCCGTGTTAAAAGTGCGTGCAAATTGCAATTCCCGGGTGTCATTTCGCAATAATGTTATTAACGTAAGAAGAAATGCCAATGAACCCTTTAATATCCTATACTCTTAGCTGGTGTCAATGAATTCTACACTCCTTCCAATAATATCTGAAAAAAAGAGCCTATAATTTAACTTTCAAAACCACTTGGCATACCTAGTGTGTTCTGCTGACATGAAATAAGGGGAGGCTCTGGATAGACTCAAACAAAAAGTAAAAATACAAAGACATCTTCAGCTAAAAAGCTGCTGATGTATATAGTTCTCTTCCAGCTGGACAGAGATCAAGTGCTCGCTTGTCATATCACTGAATACTTTGTTCCATCAGGAAGTCTTCCTTTCAACAAAAGAAATACAAAGTCTAAGTGGTCACATTTATTTCTTGGTGGACGTGACAATCTCTTCTTAAAGGGACAGCGAAGGGGGTAGAAAAGTAGTCCAAGAAGAAAGATAAAAGGGGTGGAAATGTCGGGGGAAAATAAATAGGAGGACCACGATTTAGCATCTAAAAAATCCTTACCCATAGCAAACAAAATCCCACTTAATTCCTTTTTGTCATGGATTCTCAAGGTTCATGATGGTGGGTCTAGGACAAGCTTTCAAGGTTCATGATGGTGGGTCAAGGACAAGCCTTCAAGGTTCATGATGGTGGGTCAAGGACAAGCTTTTAAGGTTCATGATGGTGGGTCTAGGGCAAGCTTTCAAGGTTCATGATGGTGGATCAAGGACAAGCTTTCAAGGTTCATGATGGTGGATCAAGGACAAGCTTTCAAGGTTCATGATGGTGGGTCTAGGACAAGCTTTCAAGGTTCATGATGGTGGGTCTAGGACAAGCTTTCAAGGTTCATGATGGTGGATCAAGGACAAACTTTCAAGGTTCATGATGGTGGATCAAGGACAAGCTTTCAAGGTTCATGATGGTGGGTCTAGGACAAGCTTTCAAGGTTCATGATGGTGGGTCTAGGACAAGCTTTCAAGGTTCATGATGGTGGATCAAGGACAAGCTTTCAAGGTTCATGATGGTGGATCAAGGACAAGCTTTCAAGGTTCATGATGGTGGATCAAGGACAAGCTTTCAAGGTTCATGATGGTGGATCAAGGACAAGCTTTCAAGGTTCATGATGGTGGGTCTAGGACAAGCTTTCAAGGTTCATGATGGTGGGTCTAGGACAAGCTTTCAAGGTTCATGATGGTGGATCAAGGACACGCTTTCAAGGTTCATGATGGTGGATCAAGGACAAGCTTTCAAGGTTCATGATGGTGGGTCTAGGACAAGTCCAAAAGATATTGTTCCTCTTATCTTTTGTACCTATGATGTTCAGATTTCCCACCGTGTATAGAGTCCGTTGAAATATTGTGTCAAGTTCCACTGCGACCCTTAAAAAAAGTAACACCCAAGGAAGAAAATTCTGTGTTTGAAACTGCACCCCACATTGGGTAAAAAGAGTAACCCTGAAGAATTGTTACTTCTTCTTAATTGAGGATCCTTCCTGTATCCGACGGTACGTTATTACCCTTCGTCAGGTCTATGACAACTCTGTGTGGTTTCTGATCGAGAATGAACCCATCAGATAACAGAGTAACGTTGGAAATACAATCACATAACAGGTTTTATCTTAACAATAATAGCACTAAAGATAACACAGCCATTAACTAAAGAAAAAAGGAAAAAAGAAAAAAGGAGATCACTCCCTTTTCTTGCGTTCATTGTTAATAAACGATGTCTACCAACTTCCACTTAAAGAATTCTAGATCTAATTGGATTTTGTTTGGAAAGGAAATGAAAGTTGATCGTTTTAAGGGAAGGGGATGCTATGTATTTGTGAAATTAACCCCTTAATGGATGACAATGCTCTCGTTTTTTTGAAGTCTTGGCCTCTCCCGCGGACCTTTTAACAGCTAAACAAATAGTGGAGTGAAATAAATGTTACCGCCAGCGTCTTGTGTCATGATTTCCCAGCTCTGTGTACATCTCCTCGGCTTTATTATATTTATCTTCTTGACATTATTTTATTCACAGCGGTACTGGAGAATCTAGCAATTTTATGACAAGTGTTTTATTTTCGCAAACATTTTTCTGAATAGTTGCCAATTGGCCTAAAGCTACCTGCCATATCAAAGGCATAGTATTTGTCAGCAGTAAACTAAACTTTCTAACAATCCCTCCTGCGTCTCCTTCCAAAGGTTGTCAGAGATAATAATACAAAAAGAGAGAATGACTGATAGGAATGATATGAAAAATGTAGGCATGAGACATGAAAGCTCTCACCGAGACTGCCGGAGTGAATAGACAATTTAGTATCCGAGGGTGAGCCTTGTAATCTTAGAATAAACCATTTCTTTTTCTTTTCTCCTTTTTTTTCCCCCTCTCTCCAAATATAAGGATGTCTTCCAAACAATTTGTCCCAGGCGCATTTTGTAAAGACCTATTTTAACTCTTATTTACAGACATCAAAATCATTTAGAAAAAGCAAAAAAAAAAAAAGACAGAAAATAGAAATTGGGTCTATAATCAATAAAAATATACCGGTACGGTGATGACGGGCAAAAGATGATAGTTTTAAGCAAGATGAAAATTGTGTAATATTTTATATTAAAGTAGATCAATTTGGAGGAGGGTTAATAGATTGTTTAGCGCATCGTGTGGAAGCGTGTGTATACCGGTTACGGGAGTTTGAATCGCTTTTATCAAAAAGTTAGAGAGATTTCTAGCGATATGTACATTGTATCCAAGTCTTAGAATGTATTTTATTCATTCATTGAGCAGCATGCGCTGAACGTCGACTGCTTCTAGGTTTACTAGGTTTTCACCAGATAAAGATGTAGGGCGAAATGTTGCCTTTTTATCCTGACTTTGACACAATAATTGAAAGTTTGACGACTTTTGTTGTCGACTTTTGCTTCAATCAATGAGAACCCGATAGGAGTCAATGCAGCAGAAGTGTTGGAGGTCAATATTGGTGATTTTTTGAGGGAAGACATCTTACTTTAACTGAGTTTTACTCAATGCTTCCCATGGCTTAGACCCACAGAAACACAGAATCCGCCAGCAGATCGGCCCCATCCGGCCCCTGTCTAGTCGCCCGTTTCTCCTGCTGTAAAGACTCAAACCTTAATCAGTCGTTGGTCTCGTCTTAGATTCAGGAGCCGTACGTCTATGCCATGCGTGTTTAATACCCTCACTGTATTACCCTCTACCACTTCTGCTGGGAGGCTGTTCCACTTATATACCGTAACTTAGCTCTCAGCTGACATTGTAACTATATGCTTCACTTTTACTTAGTGATAACATTGTTTAATAACTTGGTAAGCTTAAGTCTTACGTTAAACAAATGATATAAGAGTTTTCTCTGTTTTTTCAGTACGGTTTTAGTATGGACAGTATATCGAAGAGAAAATATAAATGTTAAGTTATTTGCCTAACGGACAACAGTCAAATAATAAATCACTCTAAAATCTGAATGGAGCGTTGTAATGCCCAATAAATCACTGATTATGGCATCCGTCCCAAGAAGAATGCACCGCAATGAGAAATCTTTGACCGGTGAAAACATTATACTTTTGGAAAAGTAATTTTTTAAAACAAAATCCCCTGTCATTTTATAAACGAACAGTTGATGATGGATTCGATTTTTCCCCATTCCGCACCTACGAACATGGAGTAAACAGATATTATGTAATCGCCAGTGAGTCAGAACAATAATAAATCACAAATGTTCTAGTGAATAAAGTGTTTAGTCAAAAATGGATAGGTATCAAGTGGCAGGAATTTTCTTTTTTGGGGTTATTTTATCTATATGCATGCACAGAAATAATAAAAAGTAATAATTTTAATATTATCAATATATTATTTAAAAAATTGAAAAAATAAAAGTTATTGCTATAAGAAAATATAAGAATTTTATATAGACATAAATTGAAATTTTTTGGCAAAATTTACAGTAAGAAATGATGTGAAAGAACTTTGGCGGTACTGAATAATACCAGGTAATGCAGGTAATGCTAAACTAAAACCCGAAAAGCTGTAACGAGGGTTTAGAAGTAACCAAGAGGATATTTAGGTCTGTTTGTCAGATTTATTATATATGATATAAGTCTGAAGGGGATTAAGATGATTATGTGACCTTCAGACATTGGACAGTCGTTGTCGTAACTGTGGATACCGGATTAGACAGGGGTCTCTGTACAGGGTTCAGGACCCTCGGTGGGGCAGACGGCTGTATGCTGAAACCTTTGTCCCCGTTTGTGCACCATCTATAGACATAACCGGTAGCACACAGGAGATTGAGATAGGGACTAGAAGAGGGCAGGAGACCAAGATGGAGACTTGCAAAACAGGCCAGCAGGAACCCAGCAGAGATGAAATTAGGGTAGCCAAGGTCAAGCAAAGTACGGTCAACATACAGTACAGAAGCATGAATAATCTAAATTCAGGCCAATTAATCCAAGTAATCCCACGATAATTTCCAGCAGTACCAACATCTTCAAATGATATCTCACCTTCTACCATCAAACACTGAAAGGTAGATGTTTGGAACTTTAAGGACTATTAAAGAACTTTAATCAGGTTTGTTACCAGAGACATCCCTGGTGAGTTAATGACTTACAATTATTTCGGTGGACGTCCATGTTCAAGAACACCCTGACATCGTGTCCTCCTTGTGGTCCTCAAGACCTGAAGATTGATCTACTTGATCTACAGCCCATGGCGTTTCTGACAAACGCAAACTCATATATGTGTCCTCATTAGCCAGAGATATTTATATGTCCTTGTGTAGCGATGGCTCCAAATCGGTCCCAGAATCACTTTATTTAGTACATAACCTCCATCGCTTTTCACTAAACTACAGACATTTTCAACAAGACAAACAGTAGACCACCTCCATTAAAAATCAATTTAACTACGGAAGATGTCAACTTTTGTTAAAAAAAAATAAAAATTCTCATCATCTTTCCTCTTTCTGATTCCAACATTGTTTATTTGCACTTATCGTTTGTTTTCCCCGTAAAACGTATTTGCCGTCAGGATCTTTTGTTTGCTCTCTGTATAAAGACAAAGGTCTCAGTCTAGAACCTGAATAATAATAAAAAAAAAAAGATATATCCCCGTCGTTCGTATTTTAAGTACAATGAATGCCACATTTGCAGCATTCAACCACCCATCTCGTCTACTTTTATTGAAATGTCTGTATTTAAAATAAACGCATTCATGCTTCACAGGGACGTAAACAATAAAAATATGAAATATCCAAACTCCGTCGCTTCTATAATAATTCCGCTGATGGCCTATTATATTTGATTGCAAATCAATATAGTATCTTTGCGTGGCACTTAAGTTCTCGAGGGTTGGCACAAGGCCAATGGTAGTTATACAATTGAGGGGATGCAGCTGCTTGTTAAACTTATTTGGCAATTCTATTCAGAAAAGAATAGACGGATAACAATGGTATCCAAGCACTTGAGAGTAATTGTGTGTGAGTACAGAACGGGTTTAGAAATACTGGTTTTGTTCAGCAGGTGCGCTAATTTTATCTGAATTTGAATTCTGAAATATGGAGGAGACACGGGGACCGGTTTTAACAGCATCTAACCTACAGCTGTTGGGATTAGGACAGCATATGTTTTTTAGTTTTTTAAATGATAATTGCGCATTCTTGCTGCTTACGAGCACAGACCAGCGTTCAGCGCCGGAGAAATTATCTTACATTCTCAAGCGTTTTACTTTTCATTGTCATTCTTGTCAATGGCGCGCAAGAACAATTCTTCTCTTTAATAGTCCAACTTTCCGTCTTTTTTTTTTTTCTTTTTTTTTCGTTTTTGTTTAATTTATTTCATACAAAATTAGCCCGTCAGATCCCGGCGAGCGTCTCCCATTCAAGTTTCCGTGTTTTTTGCATATTCCAATTAAATTAGTTCTTTTTAATGCAAAGTGTTTACACCTGTTATCAAACGAGAACACAATAGCGCATTCCAGACAGTAAAACTAATTCAAAAAAACATTATATATTCTTATGTTTACAAGGGTTAGTATATCGCCTTCTATGTATGGGTGCTTTGGGTCAAAATGTTACCAGATATTTATGTTAAAAGTATGCTGCATACTGTATTTATGGACAAGGTGTATACTGGAAATAAATATTTATGTAAACATTTTTTTTGTTTACAGGAAGTTCAGGATGTCATTTCCTGTTTGTAAAGTAAAAAATATATATATATATATTTTATTTTTTTTGCTTCTGAACACAAACTCAAATCCACAAACTAATTTCAGAGGTCCTCAAAATAGATAATTTGTTCTCCATTCCGATATTGTTCTCATCTATAACTATTAATGCATATTGAGTATATTTTTTACAACTGGAGGGAAAAATATGATTAAATAATTGAAAAAATAATAACATTTATATATAATTTTGCGGAATAAGATTTTATTTTGAGGGTATAGTTGGCAAAATAAAGAACGAGATCAAGACAGAGGGGAGGGGGGGACTGAAATATTCCGCAGACAGCTGCCGGTGTGATCTTCGCATTCTTACAATTTATAAATGAGATGGAGAAGTGAGAAAACCTTCACTCTGTTGCACATTTCGTGTCTCATTGAGAGAATAGATAATATGTGATTTTCAGTATGTGATGAGCAGGGTGAATTTCTCCCATCGTCCACCGTCCATCCAATTTTTTTTGGCCTAAAATTTCCAAATTTTCCTAATTTACTGTAACATAATTTTTTTTTTTAAGTAAATGTACCAAGATGCTGATTTTTTTTTTTTTTTTTGTCTCGGTCTATTAACCGTATCTTGTCCGCCTTCTTTTGATGCATTTTCAGGCGCATCCTTAGGACCTCATTACTAAACAAGCATAGATGGTACCCCCAGTGAGTTTATTTTTAATTTGCCTTGTGTCTCTTTGATGTTCTTGAAGGCCTCAGTAGTATTTAAGTTATCTTGTTCTTTTATTTTTACTTCTCATAAAATCATTATATTTCTACATAATTAGCATTTTCAGTCGACAGTATGTAAATCCTTATTATGTAGAATGTTTTATTAAAAAAAAATGTAAAAAAAATAATCAACTTGATGTGTTTTGTTAACCTCACAGTAAATGAAGTCGGGGTTTAATACAGAACATAGGAGAAGTTATTTGAGTCCTTCAAAGGCATCCTCCAATGACGACTTATCATTTCTTGGCGTCTAAGTCAGAGAAGGGGTGCGCTCAGTGGCGTATTTTTCTTTGGTGGTTTGGTGGTTCTTTGGCTTAACCCAGCATAGCACCGTTGACCTCCCTCTCCATGCCGCCATCTTTACTGCTGAGCGACATGACATCATATCTTGACTCTCCACTTTTGAAGGACACATGGCGCCAGTTGGAAGGAAACTATGGAGGACCCTGCTAACTCGGCACAGCCCTTCCTAGGGACAGTTGGGGGGATCAGCGATGACCAGCATGTTGACTAGTGGCCCTACAGGAAGCTTGATTGTCAACGGAGTGGTTGGTTCCTTGTCAGTCGGACAAGACTGGAATATGTCACTGGTCGAGCTAACCAACGAAACCCATAGGATACATTTTTTGTTGACGAAAGTTAGAGATACATACATTAAAATATCTTTATAAAAACCAAAGGTTTATTAACAATATCAAATTATAACAAAACATCGCCTTAAAAAAAGGTTAAAAAAGGCCGGATAAGGAATTATCGTAACGTTTCCGATCTGCACCAACTTGTTTTTGTTTGTTTCTGAATCCCAAAGCTTTACGGTTTCTTTAAACCTAATTCACCAAGAAAGCAACAAGAATCTCAATTCAGTCGACCGGATGATGGGAGAAGAAATAACTGAAAATGGCAGATGATGAAAATGATGAAGACAGAAATTTTCACTGTGTGTCAAACACTCAAGAACCAGTAGCTGTAAAGGTGAAGACGAGTCACAATACCGAGCAGTTATGGAGCATAATCAGTGCTTCGTATGGTAGCCATATGGCGCTCTGTCAATTCCAGCTCCGACGTGAACACATTTATTAATAAACTGCCATGAATTCTTAGGCTCTAAACTGAATTTTACAAATTACAATAGGAGAGCATTTTTTAGGGAAATGTGGGCCTGTTTTTTCTCTAAATCTTATTTTTTTATTTGTGGGTGAGCTTAAATTTTTTCCCAAAAAATTTCTGGAGAAAACAACATCAGAATGAATGCCCCCCTCCGTAAAAAATCTGAATCTACTCCATGATGTATGGAATGGTTATGTGACTGCTCGTCTAGGTTATGATATATTGTCGGTTCGCCAGCTTAAACATTTTAAAGAGGGTCTGCCAGGGTGTTTATATGGAAATTAAGACGTTTACATGTATCAGAAACCCACCATGTGTGTAAACCATGGGAGCAGCCATCTTAACTTCCTGTTCTGCAAGCTTATTCCACCCCGTTAAGTTATCTCACGTCTTCTGTTGAGTTGCTGATTGTTGCTGATTGGTCCAGGCAGCTTTTGGCAGGAGGAGGGGAGGAGAAGAGAGAGAGAGAATCCCAAGACAGGAAATTAATCGGATAATTCTGGCTCTGCCACAGACTGCCACCAATCTCAGCTTCCACCAGGTGAACCTTTAAACTAACCCACAAGCTAGTAAGCTGAAATCCTGGCATCGCATGTCTATTGCGTACGACTCATGGATCAAAAACGTATTTTAGTATAATTAATTAAGCATTTTTTAAAGGTTTTGTTATTTAAAATGTAACAATTTTATGTATTATTAGAGTTTTTTAATCGTTATTTTGCTTTGGATCTTTTAAAATTCCAAACAAGTACTCAATGCTCGCGGAACACCATGAAAGATTCCATTGCATAGAACCCTATGGTTTAGACCAGGGGTGTCCAACCTGCGGCCCTCCAGCTGCTGCAGGACTACATCTCCCATACTCATCTGCCAGGTCCTTGGTTGAAAGAGCATTATGGGAGATGTAGTCCTGCAGCAGCTGGAGGGCCGCAGGTTGGACACCCCTGGTTTAGACCATAATCATTCTTTATATCCATTTGTTTAATGATACAGTTACTAAAATGTTACATCGATGAGAAACCTCAACGTTCTGTTTCAACCCCAGAATAAGAAACAGAATGAGGGGCTAATGTCTAAAATACTGAGAGGGTATCGTATGAGATCATTAAGTCACTTCAACTGAAGATAAAAAAAAACAGATGGAGCACAAAAAATGTATGAATGGGAAATATTTGAAAAGCTTCTAATGATGCGACGGGGAGATCCTGTGAATTTCCTCCCAAATAGTCAGGTGTAGCTTTTAGGGAACATCAAATATTATCTTGTTAAAAAGGTAAAACGGTAGAAGTTGTGGTTTATTAAGCAGGGTTGGTTTTCTAAAGTTAAATAAATGATTACCTTAACTAGCCTTCGTATTATCACATTATCCAGAATTAATAATGGTGCATTTGGTTCGATAGCCAATGAAACTGTTTTTCAATAAAAAATTTTTTTATTTTTTCCTCCCCATAGACGCTGAATATTACGGCTAATATCACAGCACTTAGAACGTAATAAGCTTATTAAATAAAGCCGTCCTGTTCTACGATGGTGTGAAATGGCATTGTTTGTCACAAAACCACACTCCCGATTTCCGTTCTTTTACATTTATTGCTATGCGCTTCATTACCTCTTTTTAGCGCCTTTAAGATCAATTAATGGCATTTAATGCAATTTAGTGTGTGATTGAAAACGGAAAAGTTAGATTACGCATGAAAATCGCCCGTTGTCTTTATGATAAACCTTATTTACCGGAAATATTGGAGTGTGTTTATAATCCATTCTAATGAGGTTCCTCCTCTGCAGTAGAAGCTTTTTCTGCGATGTAATGTATGAAAAGATGGCACGAGGCACAGCGGAGGTTGGAAACAAGAAATGGATCTAGCCATGGCCCCGTCCTAAACCTGACCCCCCAGCGCCTATCTCTACGGCCGCGGTCTACCATGTTGAGTGCTGGTATATGATGTCATATCCCACCGCGCTTCATGTGTGATGCACATTAAGGTCACTATGGAGGCTGGGCACAGAAGTCCATAATGTGTATGAGCCGGTTCTCTGATGTCCTCAACCAACCCAAGGACAAGTGGAGCCACCCGATTGCTCAATAGGTCGATTTGCCCCCTGCAGAGGGCTCCCACCACCTCTGATCTGCCCCACTAGACCTAGTTGGCCTAGGCGGAAGCCTACGGCTGAGCTTGCAAACCCATCAGTGATACATTGTTAACAAAAAACCTTTCTTCCAATACCAGTTTACAGTAAGATGCGGACAACCTGATACAAGCTAAGCCAATCTGATGGAGTCTCACTTCCTCACTCTCCATAGACCTTTCGCCTGATTGGCTGGTCATTTAACATCATCCTAAATCTTTATAACATGTTGTGTAATTGGTGCAGATAGCAGGAAATAAGTTCAGTATAAGTGCCCAACGGACATCAAATGATGGTTAAAGTCTTTTATCCCTTAAATACTATTATATGGGGGTTAGCCATGTCACCACTATATATAAGTAGTTTTTCTATTCTTTACGTTTAGCGACAGAAATATTACAGCGGACAAGGAGGCATTCAAATAGTTAATTATACTTTAGCCCTTTAATATATTTGTAGATTTGAATGAAATACACAAATTTGGTATTCTAAGCAAAAAAACAATTACTGTATACTCAATATTCTGTTTACACGGCGTCATCTAAAAGCTCAATTTCACGCTTTGTTTTCCAGTTACAAAGTAGTTGTTCTGATGATGAATTCAGCGACTCTGGTGAGAACGACTTCCATACCGATTCAGTTTAATAAAAAAAAAAAAAAAGTCTTTGACCATCAAAATAATTGTTTGAAGCTTCTGTATTTTTACATTTCAAAGAGCGAGATAACAATGTGATTTAAGAAAACCGTAGGGAGTAGGAGACGAAAGCACGTCTTTAATGTCAGAATATCCACGCCGGATTCTTGATTTAATAAACAATTTCTCGTACCGAGAGGTATATATGTAAACACAGCTTTTCTATTTAATAGGTGCCACGGTTACTGCTTACGTTTTAGTAATAATGATCTTTAAAAGAAAATCGGCAAATTGTTCAACTATTCAAAGAAATATCTCCTTTTATCAAAACACTGAACTCTAGACGAATAGTTTTAATAAAGATGGTTTAGTGTAAGAAAGTCAAAATGGGTTTTATGTTTCACCATGAAATCTGTGTAGAGAAGGCACCACAAATTGTGTGACATTTTCTTTTAAAACAATTAAATCTCCCTGAAAATACTGCTGGCTTTTCTAAAGTTCATTTAAAAAAAAAAGAACAATTGTGTAGATACATTGTAACAATAGCAGGATGTGGACCAAAAGTGTGGACCACATCATTGTTTAGATGTTTAAGCTTTTACTTCAATGGACAAGTGAATCATTGAATCTAATGGTTGGTCATCAAACCTGGGACCCCAAAAACATTAAGATTTTAGGTCTTTTTAACTTAAACAGTGGGTTCTCGTGAACGTGTTGAGATCCTTCAGCAAGTTAAACGTCCTTCTCCCCAGAGGTCTAAGATATCTCAAGAAGCTTTTGCTTACCCATCAACTACTAAGTTATTAGAAAGGCCGCATGGCCTCGGCTATTTGATGTTCCAAAGACTAAGCAGCACATTAGATCAGGACAGATTTATTCATCATGGTACCGGAAATTTAGCCGAACTGAGGCAGGTGGCACCACCACGACAAGACAAAATCAAAATACAATGTATCCTTTTGGTTCTAGAGAACATGTAGGTAATGGCCAACATAAAAGAGGTCATGATTTAGAGTAACAATGTTTCTAAAAATACATTTGGTGTCTGGAATCATTTTAATCTATGTCCACATTCATGTAAAGAAAGTTGAGTACACCAACAGCCTTCTCCAACGCAAATAGGTCCCAATGATTTACAAAAACATAGAACGTTGGGTTGGGGTCTGCAGTCTACGCAATCTCTCCTTTCCAGGATCCTAGGTAGTTACAACACCCACTGGGGGGTCTTTTCCAAGACACTATTTATAGACAAATTTATAGAAAGTCAGTAGTTCATTCTTCGTCTATAGATTTAGTTTTCCTTAAAAGCCCAAAACTTTCTATCTTGTATTCACTATTTTCCGCACCTTGTCTTAATTGAAATCCTTGAAGCCTTTGGTTTGGAGCTACGGCGAGATTTTGGTGCGTTTATAAAGCATGAGACCACTTTCCATCTGTATAATTGCTTACAGCATCCTCTTAAGAAAGACGTGACGCGCATATCCTTTTTTTGATGACCATGATAGACGTGCCGTCTTTGGCCCATGTCTATGTTTGGAAATAAATTATATTCCTCCACAAAAGCTCCTGTATTCCTCTATCTTTCTTTGGTAATTTAATACACTGCGCTGAAATTTAACAGAATCATTTAATGAATTCAAACCAGTTCATTCTTTTATTCTATTATCTGACTTTGGCATAAATGGTCTTTAACCTTCGAGAAAAAGGACTGGTTTCTAAATAGGTCGATTAGGTTTCAATAAATAGGAAAATAATTACTTTCCGGAACCATAAATCATGTGATGTATATTCCATTTTCAGTCTATATAAGTGTTTATATAAGAAAGGATTTCAAATAGAATGTTAGGGAATAGAATGGAATTTAAGATCCCAGAAGGCAATCAGCGTTTTAAAGCAATTACAATGCACGTGTTGACCACATATCTATGGACACAAAGTCACTTATCTATGTTTACTATAACTGCCCCCAGTGTCAAGGTCTCAGGGTGAACAAGCAGATTCTCAAGGGTTTTTATCCCAGCCTCAGGATCTCGGGGTGAAAACATACGTTATTACGTCAATTTATTTTATTCAAATTCAAGAACTCATCTGTGCTACTCAATAACAACATTGTAACCGTATACCCCTTTCAGAGGTTATCATTGAAACATTCGGATATGGTGCTCCATTCCTCTGGGTTTTTCCCCAGCCTCATGATCTCGGGGAGGGGGCGATTCTCAGGGTCACTTGGTCTAAAGTCAACTCCTTCATATTCTCCACTGATTTAATGATATCTGAGCATCCTAGTTGGTTCTTCTCTCCATGCTATATCACAGATGGAATCCCTGCTTGAATTCAGATGGCTTCATTCAGGATATCTTCACCCCTGACAAGTCAAGGTTTTCACAAGGACCATTACTAGAACTGTTTTCCTCTCGCAAAGACACTCTAGACACTCACTAGAACAAAATCTTTGTGATGGGATATTTAAGGGTTAAGATTTGAAGGGAGCTACAATATTCACATGAATGGAGGACAGCAATTCCCCTGATCTCCCCGATACTTTTGCGCCTCTCTCTACTCAGCGCCACCATATTGTTTATTTCCAGATGGGTAAAAAGCCTGGAATACCAACGCGGAAAATGTACCGATTGTAACAATGCCACGTCCTTTGGATCCATGAAGAAACACAATTGTAGATATCAAGGTATTAAGTCCTTATCTATCACCCTCAACAGAAAATACAGGAGTACGTGGGGCTGGCCACAAAATATTACAACCCGCAATAGCTGCCCCTATGGAAGTGGGTTAGTTCAGAAAGTCTTTGCTTGCCTCGTTCCCAGGTGACTGAGATCTGCATCCCCTTTGGCGTTCAGAGAATTAATTTGATCCAGTGTCAAAGGTTTTGCACTTGGGTGTATGTTAACGCTGTACGCTATAACAGCTCTCTGAAAGGTGATAATTCTCGGTGTCACTTTTGCCCCCTTTCCGCTCACCCTAAACTCTCTCTTTCAGCCTTTAACCAGATTGATAACTGTCATCTTTCCTTTGGATCAGATAGGTGTGAGTTGAAATTGACATGGATGTCATCACAGGTCTTGTTCATTTTTTTGCCACATTTCTCATGCAAATGGTGAATTAACTGTAGATAACGTGCATGGAAATGACGGCCCAGGTGAATAATTACCAAGACCCGTGACTGCCCCGAGAAACGCAGGTCTGACAAGGTGCTGAACCTTGCTCTCTCGTCGCGTGAACTCTCTTGAATTCCTGTTACTAGAAACAAGCGATGATATTAATTAAATCACCGGCAGGTTCTTGTGTATAGATACATCAATGGATTTCAAGGCGAGCATTCAAAACATACATTCTTACCTTAATTTATTCTTTTATTCAAAGTCAAGAACTCATCTGTGCTACTGTTGCTACTCAATAATAACATTGTTACCGTATGCAACTTTCCAAGGTTTTCATTCAAACCTACGGACTCGGTGCTTCATTCATAGAAGAAGAAAATGAAGTTGAATTTCTTTATTATTTTAAGGGTGATTGTCAAATATATGTCATTATTCCTTCGAAAAATGATATGAATGTTATTTTTCTATCCCAAAATAATTAACAGTTCTACCTAATTGTCATGGGGACATCCGCCGGGGAACTTTACACATAAAACTATCTTGAACATCTTTTTTTCTCTGTGTTTCTTGTTACAATTTAAACATTTAGTGGAAGGTTGGAGGTGCCTCATGGAACCACCTCGGGATTAGGCTTGGTCAAGAATCTGTAGGCTATCACTCAGCTCAATTTCCGGTTTTGTATTTCTTGGGCACTCCTTGAGAGTGTCCAGCGCCTTGTTAATGTCTTTACTGTAGTAATGTTATTAAGCTCTGCTAAGAGATTGCCCAGTGTATCCCATCGGTTTGTGTTTTCTGGACTTCTTGGAATGCTACAAAATGTCCTCAAGGTTCTGTTGTGTGGCAGTCAGTGGAACTATTCGATTAGTGCCACCCCTCGGGTGATTAGTGAACTTCTGATATGAGAAGATTTGAGAACCTTGTAAGAACTCTAAGAACTCAGAGAACTCCGTAAGAACTCTGAGAATTCCGTAAGAACTTTGAGAATTCCGTAAGAATTTTCTTTAATTTCCAACCAACTTTATTTAAAATATGACATTTCAAAATTCCAGAAGAGAGGGATCATTTTTAATGTTGAATAAAGATTTATGAAAGTAGAGTCTGGTGAAACCACATCGGAAGGAACTCTCTCCTGGAATCAACGATTGCTCCATTTTTTTCAGAGGCCTGAACGTATTATACTACGTATCTACGCTGTGTACTTTTATCAAATCCTATTTTGTATTGAAGATTCGATTGTCCCTTCGATAATGCCTTCTTTGAATGTGTGGCTAACACTTCTGCAACTAAGACAAGTCCGCGCACGCTGTCTAAAGGTTATAACGTATCTTAGAGAAACCGCACAGAATAAGATCGCAGAAGCCCAAAAGCCGCGACTTGACACGACGAGACAGGCCCCAAGGAGTGACAGAAGAAGTGGAGAAAAGACCCGGGAAGAAATGATTGAGATAGATGTTCAGAATGATGTATCTCGACTCTAATAAGATGTTTAATTGTGTTATTTCACCTGTGGCCCTCTGAACCTCCGCTACAGATCCCTCGCCAGAATTATGCTTGACATTAAGTAAATGTGAGGACCTTGCAAATAGCTTGCCTGCTAATGAGATGCAAACTCATTTTCTGTCATTCTTGCGCAACACAAGCTACGGGGGAACAAATTTGAAGGCTGAAATCCTATGAAAACCTATAAAAAAAATTTGCACTGATAAATAAATAAATAGAGTCTGTGCTTTATCTGATGTTAATTTGGGAACTATACATATGTGATAGTTTATGCTAATGCACAGAATGCTACGTTCTGTGAAAATCTCACATATTTTGGCATGAAGGACACAGAAATATAGATACAAACGGAGCTGAAAATTTAAAGCGCTTTTCGTCTCCTATTTTTAATTAAGCTTCTATTTTTTTTCCTGTTAACTCTGTGTGTAATAAACTTAAAGCAGGTAAAGGTAAAAAATAATAAATATATATATGTAATTATATATATATATATATATATATGATATAATTACATATATAAAAAATAATAAATATAAATATGTAATTATATCATATATATATATATATATATATATGATATAATTACATATATAAAAAATAAGAAATATAAATATATATATATATATATATATATATATATATATATAATATTTTACAAGGACAGAAAACAAAGTTACCTTACTTGAAAATCATGAAAATCAGGTTAAAACAAGGTACAGTATGTATGGTTAAAATATATATATATATTATTAGATTTTAAAAAAATATATAAAATTTTTTATATTTAATGACAACATTACCAGGGGGTGACTAGGAGGGTTAGGACCGAAAGGCTAAACAGTAATGGGGAGCTGGGGCACGAGGATATAAAATGGAAAAATAAGATATATGGATAATATGTTTGGAAAATACTTGTCCACAAAGAAGGGAAAAACATGCCAAAAATTGTACTTTCTGTCTCCCTTTAGCATTCCCATGAAAACATTTTTTTTTTTACCAGTTTGGGTAAATCTTACACTTTAGCGCAGTTACATGGGCAGAAACTTGCAGGTAGAGGACTGCATTGGGAGGTGGGTCCCGCTGGACCCGCCAAAAAACCTGCGGGCGCGGGCGGTATTGCTGGTGCTGCGGGCGGTCAGGCACTGTACCTGTGGGTCCTGGTAATCCCGCGCAGTCCCGCAAGGCTGCCTTCTCGCTGCTCCCTTACAGTGTCTCCTCTCTTGCTCCGCCCAGGAACAAAAACGGAGTCACGTGATGTGATGTCACTTCCCGTGACTCCGCCTTGTTCCTGGGCGGAGCAAGAGAAGAGACACGGTGAGGGAGCAGTGAGAAGGCAGCCTTGCGGGACTGCGTGGGAACTCTGCAGTTCCGGTAAGGAGGTGGGCGTGATTGGCCACAAATGTGGCGGGAGCGGGCGGGATTGGCCACAAATGCGGCGGGAGCGGGCGGGAGTGGAACACCCACATTGCGGGAGCGGGCAAAGAATTAGCGGGAGTGGGGGGGAGTGGGATTAAAAAAGCGCAGGGCTCTACTTGCACAAGAGGCCACAATCTTAAACTATAGAGTCGGTGGCTTAGAAGGAATGTAAGGAAGTTTTACTTTACCAAGAGGGTGGTAGATAAGTGGAACAGCCTCCCAGTGGTTAATACAATGAGGGGGGTTTTAAACACGGGAGGGTATAGGCATTATATTTGTGCACGCGGACCAAAAAAGAATAGGTCCATTTGTTTTACTGACAATGAATTTTCTTACTTTTCTAAAAATAAAACCTGGAAGATTTGAAGTGAAGAAAAAGAATTCACAAAATAATATTAGCTCCTGTTCCTATGTAAGAAGCTCAATCAGACATATTTTTTTTTTTAAAGAATTGAAAGAAAATGATTAAAGATTAAAATGTAAAAGTTGATTTTCAATAAAATAAATATATATATAATATACATTATATATTGTATATATGTATAATATAATAACATATATATTATAATATATATATATAATATTTATATTTATATATAAATATATATATATATTTATTTATATTTAGTATATATATATATATTGTATGATTTTATATGAGTACAATGAGGATGATATCAATTTCAGTGAAAATTCCCTAAATGTGTTTTAAAGCAAGAAATGTAAAATTGCAAACAGTAAGACAACAATAAACTATAATTCTCGCTCTCTCTAAAGGTTAGACTGAGCCAAAGATTTCAAATTTCTCTTTTCAAATTGTAATCGTATATAAGCATTAGCTCTGCTTTCGCTGTAAAGTATTTTTTTTTCTTTTTTGGTTAATTAATATTTTCATCTAAATAGAAAGACTTACACAGACACCTTCTATACGTTCCAAGCAATTTTGAGATGGTTAAAGAGTATTTATATTCCAATGCACATAAAATTGAACATGTCAACACTAATGCATTTTTTCTCCGAGAAACGTTACTTTCACTATAATTTCCGGAGAAAATTTGTGTGCAAATGCAGTAATAGACACATTTATAACATCAAAAGGGTTCAATTTCCTTTTCAATCACGTGATAGTATGAATAGCTTTTTATATTGAATTTAACAATAAGGCGCATTACCCAAGTCTGAAAGATGGGAAACTTCTCTCTCCTCTTATAACAGTATGTCAAACAATGTAAGATATATCTCACAATAGCGCAGGGTTAACTGCTTTTCTTTTAAACATGGTTTTGTTCTTGATTTACTCATGTCAGCAAAAATTATCATTCCACCCCCACCCCCCCCCCCCCGGCTCTCGTCTTTATTGGACAAATTTAGTTTTAAAATTGTTGTTTCTATCGAATTGCCTTTGAAAATTGCTGTTTGGGAACAAAGTGGAAAATTGTTTATGTTTCTGCTATTAATCCATTACATAAAGAAAAGCGGCTGCTCTTTTTTTTTTTTCTCTTTACTTTAGAATGTTCGCAATTGAGATGTTTTAACCCTTTAAAAACATTTTTTTTTTTAAAACCCTGTGGACCCATCTGGTTTTCAATGGGCAAAATGTACCACTTTAGAGCCAGAAAGGCATAATAAGCTGTTTTTGACCAAATAGATTACCATTTTATCTTTTTTGTTCTTGTGATGTAAACGTTCAAGGATTTTTGCCACCCTAGGCAAAACATAATTTTGCCACCCCCCTCTGGCTCCACCCCTACAAACCCTCCCCTTTTGCCACACCCACTTATACCCCACCTCTTTTAATGCATGTTAGTAACTGACTATGGGGAGGAGTGGGAATAGCTGACTCGCTCCCACTGCTCCCCATAGTGACCGCGAGCCGCGGCCGTGCTTCTAATGAATGACCACAGCTGCCCTGGATACGCTCACGTCTCCCCTTGGACTGGCGCAGTCCAAGTTGGAAGGGTCCTTTTGACATTTTGAATCGGTATGAGGAGATGGGAACAAGGAGTCGACCCCTGTAGTCAAGTCAGTGATTGACAACATCTGTTGCAACCTATGACTGCGTGGAACTGCAGCTTCCATATAAAGATGGTACCCCTGTTGAGTTTCGGCAAAGGACTGATGTCCAGGGAGGGTCACAGTCTGCAAGGGATCTCATTCCTGGGAAAACGTGTAGAAGAACTTGTCAACCCATCGGTGAGCCTCAAACTGTCCTTAGAAAAAGTAGGGCAGCTGCCCAGGGCCCAGCAACTCTCAGGAATATAAAACAATAAATATTAATAATAATAAATAAATAAATAATGATTTTATGCATGCAGTGGGTAGAAAATAATAAATCAGGAAAAAAAGGAGCCTCCAAACACCAGAAGATGTGAAAATCACAAAAACACTATAAATACAAAACTAGGTTTTGTAGGTCATCGGTATATAAAATTATTAAAGTGACAATCTTTTTGGTGCCAATTACAAACAAAAATCAACAAAGACACCAAAAAAGACTTTATCAGAATGTCAACAACACAAAATGAAGTGAAATATAGAAACATTTAATGAGAAAAATATATAAGATGATATGCAGTGGATGTTCTAGGAATATTTCCATTAATGTTATTTGCATGAATAATTATGGAAAGGCTAAGAAAGGCTTTACTATTCCAGAGCTATTTGTTAAATTGGGCCATCAGACAATTAATATATAATGTTCAATAGTAATTGATGTCCTATGCCTGATCCACAGTCTGAATCTACAATGTATCTGGCCGTGTGTTTCACTTCCATTCAGTAATACTTGTTAATCATGTTGGAAAATTCCATTCTAATTCCAGTTCCAAAGTCAACAAAACCAGCAAAATGGCCTCTAAGAGGTTGAGCTCCGGTTGGCTGGATTAGTTTGTTGCCTAAATGTACCCCTGTTAAAGGTTGTGGTGGCTTTCCAATATAAATAAATAATAAATACATTATTTAAATACATATATTTGTAAAATAAATTCAATTCCGGGGATAGAACAGCAATTATCGGCTCATAGAAATGTTTCCTCCAGCTCTTTGGACTCCAGGGTCTTGTAAAGCTAGTACAAGGTCAAACTTTGAGGCAATAAGAAACTGATAATTTTAAAGAGAGAACTAAAATAATAAATTTTTCATTGCGGAAACTTTCCCATGTAGTCGTTACTTAACGCAAACAAATTCCCCTGAAATGCTCAATTTATCCAATCAGCTGTCTACACATTGGGCAAAAAAAAGGATTTTGTTTGATTTTCTACTAATTGAATTGTCAAAGAATTAAATCAATGAACTTGTGGGTTTGTTTTTTTTTGTTCAATGGCTACTTCCAGCAAAGATTCTCTAAATGCTTTTGGCAGTTTAAGCCAATGATTCCTGATAAGATTATTAACCCCTTAATGACAAAGCCTGTACATGTATGGGCTCAAAATGCAGTTTTCAATGGGTTTAGGGACCGTCCATTGTCCGGTTCGGACTAGCCATCTGTCAAACCGGGCAATGGGTAGATTACCATTTCTGCCGATGGTGCAGCAGATCCAATCCCAATCCCCTCTATCGATCTATCTATCTATCTATCTATCTATCTATCTATCTATCTATCTATCTATCTATCTATTCTCTATCAATCTATCTAAGATTTACTTGTTCTACTTGTTCAACTCGATGAACTTTAGCCAGAATAAAAAATTACAAATAAAAATCAGAATACGCCATAGATTTTAGCTTCTTTAAAAAGCGTGAAAAATGTAAAAAAAAAAGCCGTTCTTTTGTCAGTCCGGTTTTTGTCAATGTCATGCAGGATGCAACAGAAAGTGACATAAATGCGGCAGTGCTTTGCTATTCATGCAATACTAGTTTTTGGAAGGCATAGCATTTTAAATCAAAGTTAAACTCATCAAGAAACCTTACACACATTAAACTTTAAATACGTTACCTCTCGTCTAAGTGGCGCGTTAGTATCAGCGTTTCGAAGTGCCTAAAGAGATGGGAGATGGGAGAATATGTATTCCTTTTTTGTAGGGGTTAAACTTCAGCTCTTTATGAAAATAAGGAATGTTAAAAATATTTTTTTTAAAAATTATTTTTATTAAAAATCTAATTTGTATTATAGCCAGTCGTAGTAGTGAATATTTTGTACAAACATGAATAAAACATATAAAAATATTAATGGATTTGACAGGATTGTATTTTTTTTTATTTTATTTAACAAGTAATAAATTACTTCCCAAGCTGTAAATGTCGAATTTCTATGTCAATAATTTCTATGGAATTACAAATTACCGAAATTAGGGTCGTCCTGTAAAAAGCAACTTATTTTATAACTTTTTAAAATATGAGTTCTGGAAATTGTAATGGGATCAGCTTGATTGTGTTGAAACGGGTCTGTCCAGTATGTTTAGTTTTGAATAATATTTACTATGCATGGGAATAGTTTGTGAAGTGACTTATTCCGCCCTTGGTCTGGGGCAGTGTTCCCTCTAAGCTGTGCGCTTGTGCGCGCGCGCATAAATTTTCGAGGGAGCGCACAAGTCCTAAAATTGTGTGCACGGGGAGCTGGGGGGTGCATGCAGTACGTCCAGGGTGCCGTCCAGGGTGCCGCTGGCACTCCTCCAGAGACGGACAGTAATGTCCACCGCTGGAGGAGCAAGCTCGGTTGGGGAGATCAAAAATCTCACCCCAACCAGCTTAAAATCAATCAAGGGAGCGGGAGGTCTGTTAATACAGACCTCCGATCCTGCTCCCTTGCTATCCGCGCGGCAACTGATGCTGTGCGTCGGGATTTGATGTCAGATCCCGGCACACAGCACTGAAGCCACGCCCACCGTCTTTACTACACCGGAAGGACAGGACACAGAAGAAGAAGAAGAGTCAAGAGGAAGAACGAAGAGGAGGAGGAAAAGTAACTACCAGAGGAAAGGTAGGAAAACATTAAGTGAGAGTGGATTAGTAAGTGTGTGAGAGTGATGGGTGTTATGATGTATGTTTGTGAATGAGTGTGTGTGTGTGATAGCATGGATGTGTAAGTGAGGGGGGATAGCATGGCATAGGGAGGCTGTAATCACATTAATATGATGCCTAGGTTCCAGCATGTACTGGCTGCCTGGGCATGATAGGAGTGTGATTGCTGTTAGCAATTATATATATATGTATATATATATATATAATATTGTTGGTTTTTTTGTCCAATTTTGATGTGTTATTGTTAATAAAGTGTTTTTTTTTTTAAAGGGGGGGTCATTTTCAGTTTCGCTCAAGTGAATGCTGAATTTTCGGTCCAGAATTTTCATTTCGGTGCATCCCTATATACTAAGCCAGACACAGAAGCGGTAGGTCTACACCACATCAATGTTTGGCTTAGTATATAGTGATAGGGGTTATGCTGTACCACCGTCAGTGCGTGCCTCAGTATATAGTGATAGGTGTTATGCTGCCCCACCGTCAATGTTTGCCTCAGTATATAATGATAGCAGTTATGCTGTACCACCGTCAATGTCTGCCTGAGTATATAATGATAGCAGTTATGCTGTACCACCGTCAATGAGTGCCTCAGTAAATAATAACAGTTATGCTGCACCACTGTCAATATTTGCCTCAGTATATAATGATAGCAGTTATGCTGCAACACCGTCAATGTCTGCCTCAGTATATAGTGATAGGTGTTATACTGTACCCCAGTCAACGTGTGCCTCAGTATATAGTGATAGGTGTTATGCTGTACCCCTGTCAATGGCTCCACCCCCCTTGCAATGTGATTTTTTTTTTTTCAGCTCCACCAACTTCGCTTTATATGGACTGTAGAAGCATATTGTGCGCACAAAATTTTGGCTCTGGGAAAAATTTTGCACAACAGAAATTTTCTGCGCACACCACCCAAGAAAAATTAGAGGGAACATTGGTCTGGGGTGGTTGGTCTAGTGGGGCAGAAGTCCCTTTACCACATAGAAGGAATCCAGTCGCTCTATTGGGTGATTGGGGTCCATGTAGCAACGCTGCTCAATGGACCGGATAAAAGGGAGATCCGGACTTCCCCAACCAGCCCATCACCCCATGGGTGGCTCTGTTGAGTCAGTAAAGTCCTCCTTCCACCCAACGCTATATGTCCTTTAAAGGAGAAGCACTGGGATATGACATCATATTCTTATATAAAAGGAGAAGTATTTGGGATATGACATCATATTCCAGTTCTTAATGGTAAGGACAGTGGCACGGAGGGGTCAGCTGGTGGTGGTGGCCTAGGATAGGACTAAGGCTGCGCCCAAGATAAATACCCCATCGGGAACATGTAAGTGAATTTTTGGGGATGTATCAATAGTGCATATCACTGAATCGTTGCTTGAGAGCATTCACCCAATGGCTACGCAAGAAGAATAATCCACGTTTAGCATTTAATGGAAATAGAACTCTAGATAAAAATACGTAGCAGTCCAACTATTGTCTCGTTCTTCTGTTTTTGATATCTTTATTTGGAGAATTGAATTTATATTGATGGTTAATGGTCTGTGCTGTTAGCGTGTTACTGGCAGAAGCATCACGGGAATTAACTAATAATTAACTAGACATAATGCAGGATAAGCTTAGTCTTTCTTCTAGTAACCATGGTTGGCCCTGTATAATGTATACTCAACATTTAGTTAATAAATTGTAGCGTTTGTATTTGACATTCAAGTTGCATATTTTTTCTGTACGTTTCCCAATAATCATGGGTTTTTGGCCACCTTACACGAAGTGAAGGGAGAAATAACATGTTATCTTTGGAGAATGTGTCAATACTAATTGATAAATAACATTAGTAAAATAACAGAAAACTATGTAAGATCAACAATTTGTATTCTTCATTTTGTCTCTGGACGTGGAAATAGAATGAATATTGTTAAAAAATAATATCCAGATGTTTTCTATAATGCTAGCTAGCTATTTTTTTAATCAGAAAGGAGCAAACAGAGGTTTCTGAAACAAATACCTCGTTTCAAAGCATTCTAGCAGTGATACATTGTATCAAGAATGTTGTATTAAAAAAAGAAACCTTGTATCACATTCTTCATACAATACCCCGATCTGTGATCGTGAGAATTAATATCGTAGCCATTAGGCAATCCACTCCTATCACAGCAGTGAATGATACAGAGGGACGCACAGGAGCGTTTAAATATCCACCGTGCCATTTCAAATCAGACTTAATGCGTCTAGAAACAAGCAGCCACTCCGGCTTGCCTCTTTTGATCAAATATGATTAGTTGAGTCATTAATTTTCAAGACAAATAAAAAATGCACGACCATTTGATTATAAATGTAAATGTCTGTCTTTCCAAATTATATCCCTAAAGAAGAAACACTGGATTGCGTAACGTTCCACTGAGCAGAAGAGTGTGGTTTAATAGAATAAAAAGGGACGCAGAATTCTGGTGGCTGTTTCCTCTCTTTCTCTCTTTCTTGTCACTATTCATGTTTTCAAGAGAATCACCGCATCAGCGAATGTCATCGCACCATTGTTACGATTCTGGTTTGGCAATTAGTAGCTTATGAGAATACAGTTGTGGCAATGTGTGATTGAGGCAGTTTTGCTATAGTCAGGGTATAATGAATCCCAATCAGTTGCTTTCATTCAATATGTACGCTGTGACCCTAGTTTTGATGAGAACTCTAAGCTATTTCATCTTTAAATAAAAAGAATGTCTGGAAGCAATTATGGTGGTGTGTTAATTTGGTATTCCTTTTTATCTTTTCTTCTGTAAAAAAAAAAAAGAAGCTCTGCTAACGAAATCCTTGTTTTCTAACTACTTCAAGTTCTTTTTTCCCCCTTCTATCTCAGAAATAAACTTCTTCTATCCTGTTTGTGTCATTCTGAATCTTGTATAAAGTTTTGGCATGTTTTGGGATTTTATTTTAATTTGGATATTAAAACTATTTTTTATTTCAGAAAATGTTGATAAATACAGTCAGTAAATTACACATTGAGAGTCATTGTTTTGGTTATTATAAGAGAAAACAAAGTTTCATTACATTGTATCACTTTGCAGCTGGTGGCTGCAGTACCTCTCACAGCCTTTGCCCGGTGGGAGGCGCTGTTCTAATCACGAAAGCTCTTTTTCAGGTTATTGATATGTTCTGTTATTGTGAAATCTGTTCAGTTTTGGTTACACAGCACAGAATGCCATTCCTTCCCATGCCAATCACTGATGTTTGTTTACACAAGGTCTGAGAACATACTATACGCTTATATTCACTTTATCTTTTCATGTAAAATCTTTTGTACATGAAACTTCAAGTTCCTAAAATAAATACAGAGCATTGTATATTTGTACCTGTTTTTTACCATTTTTAAAAAAGAATTTTTACAATTTTTAAATAGTTTTTGTGACATCTCTATAGCCAAGTATCACTATATCCCTTAGAGTCAACTAGTTAGGGCTTATTCACTAAACCCAGAGTTGATCCTATTCTAAACTTATGGTTACATGCTATGAGTTGATCCTTCTGTGAGTTGATCATATTTAAAGCCTATGGATATATACTATGATAAAGCCATGTGCTCCAAGGGTACTCTACAAATTTACTATTTTCCCGATCACTCCAAATTGTTGCAAGTTGCCATGTGTCAGTTCCCTTAATGTCAATGTTATTGTTGCCAAAAATCTCAGAAATACGAAATATGTTTCTGTGGGACTCACAATGGACTGAAATATTGAGGGACCCAAACGATTTTCTATTGGAGGTCGTCATACTTATTCCGTTGGGTTTAGTGAAGCTCATGATAAGAAATTTAATCTCAAGAACATTTATGGGCCAAATGAATAGGGCCACATGATCCTTAAATGGCTTCTGTGATGTAAGGTATAAGTTAAACATTGTAGACTGTCTTTGGGATCAGCGAAAATATTAAAACATAGAGAAAGAAATAAAACCAGACCGCTCATCTTTTATCTCTGCATTGCACGTATAAAAATGTCAGTAACATTATTCCAAGATACTTCTCAAATATAGCTCTTAATGTGTAAGTACAACCAACACAATCTTGCAATCTTTAAACATCTTTTAAATTGATTCATAAAATTACTGATATTTGCATAAACCTCTAAAGAAGGTAAGATAAATTGTAGTATAGAATTTTCAAATAGTAAAAAGATACAAATGTTAATAATAACATAGTCTGTAATATCATTCTTTTCAGAAGTCACCCATGCATCTTCAACTGGATCCATTGACTATAGACATGGTTGGCCAAAGTCCACCCAAAATGGTATTATTATTGGCTTTCTTAATGCCACTTGCTTCTAACTCAACTCATTTTCTGAATTCCATGTCCTTCTGTCTCACTTAACAGCAGCGCTGTGAAAACATGAATCTCCGAGCCACCATCAAACACCCAAATGGTTTCCCAGTTAGTCCAATATGGCGTCCATTCCACGTTCTACAAAACATTAACACTTGATAAAAAGAAGTTGGTTGGCTTTTCGTGCAGCAAATTTGAAACTTATAGCCCGTAATAAAATAAAAATGTTATGTTTGGCTCGCTCTGGATTGTACTCTATCACAAATTATAGGATAGCAGCTTTTCAAATAGCACATACCAGATAGAACCTCCGGACCTTGAAAAGTATAATTATTGCACACTATATTTCCAATATTATAATCATTTTCTTGCATGACACGTTGCAGCCAAAGACATTTTCAGACATGTTCGTACACTTTGCGAGATGTTCTTGTTGTCTGAGACAAAAGTGAAGACCTTTCTAGGGTGATGTGAAGATGAATGGCAAAGGAAAAGATCTTTCAATTCCTATTACGCGAGAAGAAAAAACTACTTTTGAAATGGTCAAGAAACATTGTATTTAGGGCGTAAGAGAACACAAGAGACTTCAGAACGTAACCGTCAGGAATGTGAGCCTTGGAAACGCTATTATATGGAAAACATGATTAAAATGTTACAATACAATCAATAGAAAATATGAAAAAAATCTGTCTTTCCAGCAACACGTATGATTTTTCTCGTTTCAGGGAATTCCAATAGCAACAATTACTTTAGATCAATCTGTATTTTCTTTATAATTTCCATGTGGTGTGGACGGCTTTGGCGATCACGGATAAGAATAAAAAAAATAGATTGCACACGGAATGTTGAAAATTATTTACTGTCCAATAAAAATAAGGTCCTTCAAAAAAAAAAAATGGTCTATGTTAAATGTGTCTAGGTGCTCATACCTTCGGTCAAATGAAGACAATTTATAATGATAGCAGATTTAATTTCCCAACGAGTTATAACACAATTGGACATGTCAGCATAGTACCGGCAAAGTGCTTGACATAATTTATTAGGAGCCAACGTGCAGCCGAGGGCTGGCAGAGAGCGGGGACTGTGTCAGGACTCTACGTATAATGCAGATAAATCTAAATTCATTTTGGGAGCAGTCACACACGATGACATATTCACCGACTTCTTCAGGAACTCATTTGATAATCTTCTTTCTGTGCTATCCGGTTTTTTTTTTTTGAAAGATTAAAGCTGGCTGAAGATCTCATCTGCTCGTTGATGCAGAAAGAGGATTGGAAATTAGCACATAACATAATAAAAGTGGGTATGGGAGACGCTTTCTGATTAACGGTTTCTCGGTCCCGTTAAAGGTGGCTAACCACCCAGCTTTTCTCGATTTCCATTCATTAGCCATGCCTCGTGACTTGACACTGTTTCATTCAACAGCTTCCACTTAACAGGAGAAGTGACTCCGGTAATTAATTAATTGCTGGGAGAATAAAAATATTGTTTGCTTTCCAGGCATGAAATAAGGAACACATTTGTACAAGCCATAGATCACTTATCTGCTGGAAGTTAATGATCGGTATCGGGAAGGTTAACAAGTAATTGTGGAATCAGAAGAAGGGTGGATGCGGGGGGCAACAAGGCATAGCTGTAATCCATGACCCTCAAGTTTTATGACACGGAGGCGACTGTCATATCTGGTCCTCGTAATCACTAATAACGCCGGGGAATGTGAATTCATATAACACGTGACTGGCATGATATGAATTCCCCGATACATGTTGATGTATGAACATGTCTCTAATGGATGCACACATGTTTACGCTGGGAAACACTCATTCAAACACAGATACGCGCATGTCCTGGTACAAAGACATATGTGAGGCTTCTGTCTCCTCGATTACTATGTTAATCTTTTCTGATTCATATCATTAGCTTCTGGCAGATAAGTAATCTATAGTTTGTACTAATGCCTTCCTCGCTTCATGTCTGGAAAGCAAACAATATTTTTATTGATGAATTAGGATAATTAATTACTAGAGTCACTTCTTCGGCTTCCACCCACGTGACCACCATACGTAAAGGACTTATTGGGTTGGGTGCTGAAGTCAACGTATGACCTACTCTTGGTCAACCACAGCAACCCCTAATATTTTGCCACCAATTAATATCCATGCTTGACCCAAGCCTTTGAGGTGTATTTACTAACCGTTGAGTTGTGTGAGAGTTGGGGTGAAATTAAGTATTTAATCTCGTGGATGACTGTAATGCTTCTGTTGGTAAATGCAGGTAAGGAATCCAGTATGCAGGAAAGGTAGCAACAGGAACGGTTCGGACAGAGTCCAAAGAATAGTTGAGCAAGCCGGGTCAGGAATGGAGAAGGTAACGTAGTCAGGAGTAAGGCAATGGATCAGCAACAGGAGGATCCTCAGACAAGCCGGGTCAGGAGTGGAGAAATCAGAGTAAACAGGAACAAGCCGAGTCAGCAACGAGAGGGTAATCAGACAAGCCGGGTCAGGAGTGGAGATATCAGAGTAGCCAGGAACAAACCAAAACAGGAGTAAACGCAATATGCAGCAGGGAACAGCTCAGCTGGGAACAACAACCGAGCACTGAATGAGTGTCAGTGCTCAGGTTTTAAACTTGCCGCCTCTCCAAGCCCCGCCCCCAGCTGATGACGTGGAGCTGTGCGTGCAGCATGATCTCTACTGAGGCATAGAGAGAGGGAGGGGGCGTGGTATGTGTGCGTGCTCCTCCTCCCTATTCTGGAGGGGCGGCATGGGGAGTAGCAGACCCCGAGTGCCCGCCGGACATGGGCACCGAAGATTGGGCACCGGGGAAGGTAAGTGGCGAGTACCCGCTATCCGCGGGTACTCGGGAGAATGGCTCCGCTGCGGTTCGGGACGAGAACGTCCCGGATCGTGACAGTCTCCCCCCCTAAAGAGAGACCTCCGGGCTCTCAAAGGACCTGGTTTGTGAGGATGAAGGGAATGAAAGTCCTGTACCAATTCATCGGCATGTACTTCCCTGGCATCCTCCCAAGAATTTTCATTCACTTCGTATCCATTCCATTTTATGAGGTACTGGAGACGACCCCTGTATCTTCTGGAGTCCATAATCTGCTCAACCTCATATTCATCAGATTCGTCGACGACGATGGGAGCAGGAGGATCTGGGCGTCTACCTGGAAAAGGATTCTCAATCCATGGTTTCACAAGGGATACGTGGAATACTGGGTGAATCCGCATAGAAGGAGGGAGCGTTAGTTCAACTGCCACGGGAGAGATGATTCGTAGGATTGTGTAGGGACCCACGAACCTGGGTCCTAGTTTTCTGGAGGGACAACTTAATTTGAGGTGATTAGTGGATAACCATACCTTGTCCCCAGGTTTGTATGCAGGTGTGACACTACGGTGTCTATCCGACTGGAATTTGTAACGTTGTTGAGATTTGATAAGGGTGGTACGTAAGTCCCGATAAATATTAGTCATCCTCGAGATCTGATTGGTTACAGCAGGAACTGCACTGGAGATGGGGGAGCCAGGAAGCATGGAAGGGTGGAAGCCATAGTTAGAAAAGAAGGGGGACATCTGTATCGAGGAATGAATATGGTTATTGTAGGCAAATTCTGCCAGTGGTAAGAGTTGATACCAGTCGTCTTGTAGGTGAGACGTGAAGCAACGGAGATATTGTTCTAAAGTTTGGTTCGTTCGTTCTGTCTGTCCGTTGCTCTGAGGGTGAAATGAAGTAGATAAAGAACGCTGTATGTGTAATTCCTCGCAAAAAGCCTTCCAGACTCGTGACGTGAACTGTGTTCCTCGATCAGAAACAATATTTTCAGGTAGACCATGAAGACGAAAAATTTCTTTCACAAAAAAGGTAGCTGTTTCTTCAGATGTGGGTAATTGTCTTGCAGGAATAAAATGAGCCATCTTCGAAAATCTGTCGACGACCACCATAAGAGTGGTGTGTTGGTTAGATTCAGGTAAATCCGTGATAAAATCCATGGAAATGTCGGACCATGGCCGCACCGGTACTGGCAGAGGACACAAAAAACCTGCAGGCTTATGGTGAGAACCCTTGGAACGAGCACATATATTGCAGGATCGTATAAACTTAAAAACGTCTTCCTTGAGATCAGGCCACCAGAAGGTTCTTTGAATTAGGTCAATAGTCTGTGTGATGCCCCCGTGTCCAGCTGCAGGGGTATCATGAAAATGTTGCAATATCATAAGACGTATTTCAGGAGGAGTGTAAATTGCATCTTTGTGATAGTACAACCCTCCTCGGCACTGTAGTTGAGGGAAATCAGATGGATTTAGGTGGGAGGAGAGAGAACGAAGTTCATCCCATAGAGAACGTGTTAGCGTTAGAAAATGTCCTGATTGTAATACAGTGTTCTCGTCATGGGAGGGTAATGTGGGTCTCTCGAACATACGGGATAACGAATCAGCCTTCGTATTACGGGAACCTGGTCTATATGTAATGTGTAACTGGAAGCGGGAGAAGAACAAAGACCATCTGGCAAGTCTGGGTTGCAGGCGTCTGGCAGTCTTAAAAAACTCCATGTTCTTATGATCCGTGTAAACAGTGATGGGATGAAGAGTACCCTCCAATAAATGTCGCCACTCCTCCAGTGCCAGTTTCAAAGCCAGCATCTCTCTCTCCCCTACCCCGTAGTTTCTTTCCGCAGGGTTAAGTGTACGAGAGAAGAATCCGACTGGGTGAAGTTGGTTGTCTGACTCATCTCTTTGGGAGAGGATTGCTCCTATCGCAGAATCAGACGCATCTACCTCGAGTACATATGGTCGTTGTGGTACCGGAAGAATCAATATGGGTGCCGAAGTGAATCTCTCCTTTAGAAACTCAAATGCTCTTTGTGCAGATTCAGTCCAGACGAACCTCCTTTTGATGGACGTGAGTGATGTGATTGGTTGAATGACTTTAGAGAAGTTTCTGATGAACTTTCTGTAGAAATTAGCGAAACCCACAAATCTTTGAACTCCTCTCCTGTCTGTAGGAGGGGGCCATTGAAGGAGTGTGGTTATCTTTTTTGGATCCATCTCGACCCTTGTAGGAGACAAAATAAAACCTAAAAATTCCACTGATTGAGTCTCGAAAACGCATTTCTCAAGTTTGGCATATAATCGGTTCTCTCTGAGACGCATCAATACCTTGGATACATGTTCTCGATGGGCCGGTAAAGATTCTGAGTAAATTAAAATATCATCCAGGTAGATAACGACAAATTGATCCAACATGTCTCTGAATACATCGTTCATAAAATGTTGGAAGGTAGCAGGAGCATTACATAATCCAAAAGGCATCACCAAATACTCAAAGTGACCATATCGTGATCTAAACGCAGTCTTCCACTCGTGTCCCTCCTTAATCCTGACCAGGTTGTAGGCTCCTCGTAAATCGATCTTGGTAAACACAGAGGCAGAGCGAACGCGTTCCATAAGTTCCGATATTAGAGGTAAAGGGTAACGGTTCTTGATGGTTATATTGTTGATCTCGCGATAGTCCACGCAGGGGCGAAGGCCACCATCTTTTTTAGCAACAAAGAAAATACCTGCTCCGGCAGGTGATGTAGAGGGTCTTATAAATCCCTTGGCCAGATTCTCGTCGATATAGTTCTTGAGCGTAACTAGTTCCGGTTCAGACATTGGATAGATGCGACCAAAAGGAATAGGAGCACCGGAGAACAATTCTATCGGACAATCATACTCCCTATGGGGAGGTAGTTCATTAGCTCCTTTTTTCTCAAACACATCAGAAAATCTTGAGTATTGAGGTGGTATCTTAGGTATAGGCAGTGAACTAAAGTCATGAGCCACATTAAGAGACAGAGGGTTGATTGTGTTGTGAGCATTTATTAGAGGTGAACCGTACAGCACCGGTCTCCCAGTTGATAACAGGATTATGAGTCCTTAACCAGGGTAGACCCAATATGACTGGAAAAACAGGAGAAGGCACCACATCAAATATAATCTCCTCCATATGATTAGGACTAATACGCATACATAAAGGTACAGTCTCTTTAGTAATAGGACCAGTCTTTAAAGGGCTTCCGTCTACCAATTGAAGAAAAATAGGTGATGTCTTCTCCCTGGTGGTCATTCCCAGGCGTTGTATGAGGTCAGCATCCAAAACATTACTGCTGGCACCAGAATCAATCATGGCCAAAAGGTTGATGGGGTCGTCTTTCCACTGTAAAGATATTGAAAGGGATAAGTGATTGGAGAAGTGTAAGGATGCTCTCTTGTTAGTTTGCATAAACCGAGGGTTCTGCTTACCCTTAGGGGAACGTGTCTTGGTTCCGCATTCATTGGCGTAGTGACCTTTACCTCCGCAGTACAGGCATAAGTCCAGGCTTCGGCGACGCTCCTTCTCAGCCATAGATAGAGGTCCCCTGATGAGGCCCAATTGCATTGGTTCCTCCCCATTGTCCTTAGGGGTTACCTTGACTGTCTGCCGTACGGACGACCAATTTGAGAAGGAGGTGGTTTGTCTTTCGGCCTTTCTTTCCCGTAGCCTACGGTCAATTTGAATGGCTAGGTTAGCAAACTCATCCAGAGAATTGGGTATATTGGTGCGGGCCAGTTCATCCCTAATATTCTCTGCCAATCCTAACCGAAATTGATCATGCAGTGCAGGTTCGTTCCAGGATGTCTCCATAGAGATCCGACGAAATTCAGCAATATACTCCTCCACAGGTCTTTTACCTTGTTTAAGTGCCCGTAGGGTGCTGGTAGCGGAAGTGGATCGGAAGGGATCCTCGTAGAGAGCGTCCATAGCTTGGCGGAAGGAGCCCCATGACTCTAAAATAGAGCTATTACTACGAAGTAGGTGGTGAGCCCAAAGTTGAGGTTCATCTGACAATAGTGCAATAACCGTATGGATCTTTATATAGTCCGATGAGTAAGTACGTGGTCTTATATTAAACATAATTTGGCAAGACATCATAAAAGTAGTGTATTTCTTACGGTCACCGGAGAAACGTTCAGGCATAGGAATGTGAGGTTCAGGTGCAAATGCTCCTTGCAGAGTCATGGATTCAGGTGCCATAGAAGGAGCCGAGAAAGGATCGCCTTGAGCGGTAGAGCTGCCTTGCCTCTGGTGCATCTCCTGGCGTATCTGAAGCTGTCCTGCTTGAACATCTTGCAGTGACTGATTAAACACGGCCATTTGCTGGGTAAGTGCGGCCACAGCCTCAGCCAAACCTGCGGATTCCATAAGGGCTCGGTTGTTATGTAATGCTTCTGTTGGTAAATGCAGGTAAGGAATCCAGTATGCAGGAAAGGTAGCAACAGGAACGGTTCGGACAGAGTCCAAAGAATAGTTGAGCAAGCCGGGTCAGGAATGGAGAAGGTAACGTAGTCAGGAGTAAGGCAATGGATCAGCAACAGGAGGATCCTCAGACAAGCCGGGTCAGGAGTGGAGAAATCAGAGTAAACAGGAACAAGCCGAGTCAGCAACGAGAGGGTAATCAGACAAGCCGGGTCAGGAGTGGAGATATCAGAGTAGCCAGGAACAAACCAAAACAGGAGTAAACGCAATATGCAGCAGGGAACAGCTCAGCTGGGAACAACAACCGAGCACTGAATGAGTGTCAGTGCTCAGGTTTTAAACTTGCCGCCTCTCCAAGCCCCGCCCCCAGCTGATGACGTGGAGCTGTGCGTGCAGCATGATCTCTACTGAGGCATAGAGAGAGGGAGGGGGCGTGGTATGTGTGCGTGCTCCTCCTCCCTATTCTGGAGGGGCGGCATGGGGAGTAGCAGACCCCGAGTGCCCGCCGGACATGGGCACCGAAGATTGGGCACCGGGGAAGGTAAGTGGCGAGTACCCGCTATCCGCGGGTACTCGGGAGAATGGCTCCGCTGCGGTTCGGGACGAGAACGTCCCGGATCGTGACAATGACACACTATGTCACTGCTGGCCTTGTACGTCCAATACAGTAAAGTCAATGGAATACAATGTTTCAAGTTATCATAACTCACTGTTTATTGAATAAACTCCTGTGTGTTTAACTCATAGTTGAAGTCCGTTACTAATTTACTCTTGGACAACCCCAGCGACTTAATGATATAATAATTAAATGCTATTATCCTGGCTTGACCCATACCTTTTGGGTCTTTTCACTTAGTCGTGGAAGAGTTGGGTGAAATTAAATATTTAATCTTGTGGACGTAACAGAGATCAACCCTGGCAATTTTCTACCTTGAAATGAGCCCTAGCTAAATAGGTGATATGAAAGTCAGCACTCGGTGTCCTCTCTCTGGCATTGACCTTCCCAGCGCAAGAAAGTCAATGGAATGAAATCTTTCAGCTCATCATAACATCATAACTGTTTCTTGCCTAAACTCCTTTGTATTTCACTCATAGTTGGATTTGTTGGCCACATCTGACTTATTCTTGGTCAACCACAGTATCTCCTAATATTATGGCACCAAGTAATCTCCAGGCTTCACCCAAACCTTTTGGGTCTGTTCTCTAACACTTGAGTTGTAGAAGAGTTGGGGTGAAATTAAGTATTTAATCTCGTGGATGTAACAGTGTATTATAAAAGAAACAAAACATGGCAAGTTTGTGCATTAAGAAGCTATATGTAAAATAAAACTCAACCCCCTATGTCCTCGCTGGCATTAGCCTTTCCGCTACAGTTAACAGAATGAAAAGTTTCCACTTATCATAACTCCCTGTTCCTTTAATAAACTCCTTTGTGTTCCACTCATAATTTCCAAAATGCTAATATGTTGTTTTTTTTTTCTTGTTGTTTTTTTTACTGACAAATCTCTATATTTATAATTTGCACTTAACTTTTTTTTCCTTACCTTTCCGGTGCGTTGTTACATTGTAAGTACATAAATTATTTTTGTATTAAATGCTTGTCATTCACTGTATTAGTTTTAATTACATGGTTACTCCCTATAATTAAAATAAAATGGCATTGGGTAAAAAAAAAAAAATGCATATTAGTAATAAAAAATAACTTGTTCATTACCTAAAAAGAGAAGAAAAAAAACATTATTAGTTCAGGCACTTGAACGCTGAGTACATTATAGGATTATAATCATTCTGTTTGTTTTTAACAAAAGAAGGAGCTTAAAAACTGTGAAAGTATTTGGGGGATTTAACAAAGTTTCATCAGCTAATTATTCTGCGTGTCTGGCAGTGCTGAATAGTCTACAATTCTAAAATATATACTTTTTAACATTTCCATATATATTAAGCATTTTTCCAATTGCCTGTTAACGAATCATTTTATCCGTGTCATCAGCTCTCTTCTAATTTATTTCTGCTATGTAGTTTTGCTTTTGTATCACACAGATGTAATTACTGTACTGCGCTCTGGTATATGACGGCACTATTTAAATCAATACGTAATGAAAACAAGTAATTATTTTAACCGGGGTCATGCTGAAATACTGTGTATATGTATTCACTGAAAGCACTCAAGATCAGGACTCTCTTCTCCTTCTGTATTAGAACAACTTAACGTGTGTTAATGTCAATTACAATGTCAATCCCCTTACTGCCTTACTGTGATGGCGCCTTGGTATCTGCTGGCGCTATATAAATGGAATGTAAATTATTTGAAAGAATACATACTTGGAACCTATATATATGTATATCTTGAAGCCCACCATTATAAATCATCCATGGTCATCTTTAAGGCATGAACAAAGAGGTAGCTGCCTAGGGATCAAGCTTTCTATAAGGGCCACAATGCGTCACCTATATGGCCAACGCATTTTACTTTACTCTCCTATGGAGAATCTCTCCTATCAACGTTAGCCTTCAATATCATAAAATATCACTATTTCAACAACTTGTACTAGATTTCAGTCTTTAAACTCATTTTTATCGTACCATTGCCATGCCGTAAGAGATCTACCATTTTCCGCTCTAACACTTTAAAAAATATATACTTTTACATCCTATATACTTGATTAATAAAAGGTAGTATACACCTTATAGAAACTTCTATTAATTCAGTTTTTCATAAAATACTTTGTTCTCCTCAATAATGTTAATTATATGTTCTGCGAGGAACTTGAGTTTTTCTGTGCGCACCGATATATTGGCGAGCCAGCCTTGTGCCAACGGTTTATCCCAGCAAGAAATAAACCTATAATGCATACACATAATTAAATGGTCTCTCGTTTAACGTGTGTGGGTTTTTTCCTTTTGCAAATGGTAATGAGTTAAACAAATTGTTTGAATACTCTGCTGATTAACGCTGGGAGTTGTTTTGAAGCTCGAAATTCTCTTACAGGTACTAATGTTTCATTCTACTGAAGGGGTTCTAAACGTCCGATTCCTGATGAGTTGATACGTTAAGGTTCCATATTACAATATTACAAATGCTGGTTTTCATTTAATATAAATTAAATTATAGGTATTGCCCAGCTTAACTAAATTGCCATTTATCGCCAATGACTTCAAGAAATAGGACTTGAAGCCTGTGGACGAAATGAAGTCAATTTATAACATTTTCCATAGACTACAATGGAAAAAGGTGATGAACTGCAGGCAGATCGGCCCCCTTTCGGCTCCCGTCTAGTCGCCCGTTTCTCCTGCTGTAAAGACTCAAACCTTAATCAGTCGTTGGTCTCGTCTTAGATTCAGGAGCCGTATGTCTATCCCATGCATGTTTAATACCCTCACTGTATTACCCTCTACCACTTCTGCCATTCCACTATTAATTATCGTCAGGTCTCTAATACCCTATAGAAAGAACATTGTGTACGTTACAATGTACCTCTGCCCTCTTTGTTTGGAACACTGTGTACTCAAAGCTAATAATACAGCGTCCATAATTCATTTTTACATCTAAAATCTGAACCACTTCTGAAAAATATTAGTATATTTGAAATCCTCCAATTTTTTTGCCTTGACATAAACATAAATGACTTGATCATTTCTTTATTACTATGAATTACTTACAGTTGAATTTGGATAAATACAGTCCATCTCAATTACTGAAAATACATATTACATTTACTTCCAAATACATCAATTACGCTGTTTTTTTTTTTTTCCTGTCGGACGAGTCATACTGCCTTTCCTTCAATTAAAAAAATTAAATCATTAAGAAAATATACTCTTTAATAAAGTGGGTAATTCCAAGACTATTTAGTAAACATAAGTAGCATTGGTTTGTTTATTTCGACTAAGTAGATTCGATGTAGAATTAGATCGGATGTTTGTAGAACTAAACAAAACATGGAGAACGTTCCCAGGGGATTTATCTCCGGCGATGACATCATAACATTCAGCCGTGGAAACATCATTGTCCCAGGAGACTTTCTATAGGGTGTAGAGTGCTATTTTTGCCCAACTTTCTATGGTAATCAATATGGAAACTTTCCGGTTGAGTCTTGGCGTGAGTTATCTTTTTCTTGACCTAAAGTTCCCGTGGGAAACCTATCTTTTTGGTTCATATCTGTCCAGAGTTTGATATGCGATAAGATGTCTATCTAGCGCCATTTTTTTTAGGAGAGCTGGTATGTTTTAATGGTTGCCTTTTCTACTCTTGGAGACCCCATGCCTCCCACTTTCTACCAAAAAAACAGTGGGTGCCACCTATCTTTATATCTAAGGATACAAAAATGTTTTTGCTTCATTGGTCCCACGCAAGACGGCATCTTCCGAGGTTTCTCACGCCTCCTGTTGGCCCCTGTATTGTCAGGGCTGAAAAGAATATGGCGGCTTAAAGGTCTCTGTCTGTCTATTTTATCACCTTTGAAGGATAGATAGAAAACTTTCAGCAGCTCAGGTGGAATATTTAATTCAGGCGATATTCCATTTAGATTTCTTTCGAGGTATCTCTCATGTGGCACATAACATATGTCGCATCTGTAAAGAAAACATTGCAACCATTAAATACTCCAACTGTGTGAAGTTCCATGGCGACATTATGCCGAGTACTCGCTTCTACGGCATATCTTGGCACTTTTAAGATAAACAGAAATAACAAAAATAAAACTGTTAGCTTTAGGAAACAAAGTCGGGAAACTCGTTACTTCCTTACAGAGAATGTGATGCAAAAGTGATTTTTGGTTTTGGGTTATTCAATGTTTTTAGTCTGAAACCAGATTTATATTATTTCGTAAAAATGTAAATATATGGATTTATTTTTCAGTTGGTTGAGTAAAAACCCTTTGCATTAAGTGCCCTAACTCAATGAGCGTGTTCCGACCATCGTCATCATTTTGTTCTATAGTCATTGATAATATAATTGGAGGATCTAGATAACGAATGCCTAACATTGGAATAATATCTGAAATTTGGAGGGCTTTTTCAGTCGGAAATTCGTTGTCACTCAAGCTTATTCACTCACTCATGTTCTCTCACACTCACGCACTCTCTCACATGGGCACTCTCTCACACCCTCATTCGCATTCTCTCACACTCTCATTTAGTCTCTCCCATGATCTCTTTCAATGTCTACTTTCTGTGTCCCTTTCTTTTTGCTCCTCGGCTCTGCTTCTTCTTTTGCCTGTTTGGGTTCTTCTTACTTCTGTCTTCTTTCTTCGCCTGCTTCTCTGTGAATCGGGTCTCAGGGGGCACTTCCACAAAAGGCACTTCTGATTGGAGAAATAGGGGGAGAGGCTGTCCTTGTGACTCCGCTTTGGAAGTACTCCAAGGAGCCAGAACAATGAAGACGGATACACATTCTCCATATATTTATATATCTATGTATACATACACACGCACACACACATACACACACACATACACACACACGTACACACACGTACACACATACACACAGTACTTACCGTACCCTTCACTTCCCTCCTGTATGTTGTCATTCAAGCCATTTATCTGCTGTAATGCTCTAGAACCCCATCTCTACTGGTAGCTTGTTCCGTGACTGTACTATTCCTTCTAAGCATACCTAATTATTTTTTGGTTTCCAGAGACTAGACCGGGCTGTTACTTCTCTTCTTGCCTCTGGCAAATACGTGGAGGATAAACAGCCTACAGCCTAGATTGGATGTCTCGCAATTACCAAGTGATCAATGCTACGTGTTATCTCGCTCGTTGGCTGTCGGCTCAAACCTCCAGCATGCGCAGAATACATTTTAACTCGCTCTCCTTTACAAAGCGCTGGAGCAGAACCGCTTGACAAGATCCTAGCTGTACTATTGATGCTTATAGCAAAAGAATGCGGATACCATGAAAAACCTAATGGTTTTAACTCAAGAATTCCTTCATTTACATAAACAGGGAAGCTGCGTTTAGATAAGGGCGGCAGTTAGCGGAAAATATAGCGGCAGGCTTCGTCACATTGTGTGTGATGCGGTAATCACATTTTATACAGTGTCTCCAAATTACCCCGGCTTACATCTTTATCTAATACCTAGAAATATCTCGTGGAATATAAACCTATTTTTCAGTCAATGTTTTGGAAACTCAGTGTAATGCATAGTAAATGACTGTTTTTCCTCCTTCTCTGAATTCCATTTAGAAATTCATTTTCTAGATTTTGCATATAGCTTTTTATGGAATGTTCCTCCCGCACATCAATAAAAAAAAAAATTGTCTTTTTTGTTATTTTTTTTTTAAAGTTTCTATTTTTCGGCTTGGATATCGAGTTCTGCAATTTGTTATTATACAGTAATCTGGCAATTAATTATTATTATTTTTTTGTATGATTTATGATTTTATAGTGATTTTACTTGTGATCTGGATTATTTTATGGAATACTAAATGCATTTAAAAATGTGTAGCCCCCAGATAGGTTTGAACTTACCCCTTATAAAGGGTTTTTAACCCGTCCTTTTCTGCTCACGGCTGGCGTAATGACTGCATTGACTTATCAGAATATTGTTACATAGTTTATTAGAATTAAATCAAATTTTATAGATTTTATGGCAAGTGAAAATGGCTGTAATTACAGAAAAAAAAAATTTTTACATCACAAATAAAAGTAATTATGTGGTTCTGGGAGAGGAAATGCTTTAGCGCTATTACATTATTTGGCATTATATTGAGTCATGGAGGAATATCAGGATATCAGTCCGTATATTATACATTATATTTAAAAGGCCAATATATTTAGTGTCAACGTCCAATAAGGATGCAGATTACTGATGGAGAATATATATAAGTAGGTCTTGCTGCTCCCAAGAGCTTGCACTCAAAAAAGAGTTAAACATTGTTTGTTTGGGGAATGTGAGATCAAGTGTTGACATTTTCAGGCTTCTTTAAGACCCACTTCGACTGACCGTAGGATTCCGATGTATTATTTTCATGGGAATTTGACGAATTCCAGAATTTTAAATCTTAATAATAGACGATATAAGATTAAATAAAATAGCATTAATTAAAGATACACGGGATTCTGAACACTGTCGGACATAATATTATTAAAAAGTAAGGAATTTCCAAGGGTGCGCATTACATAGAATCGGGTGGCAATATTCAAATTAGAGTATCAATAGCAGTGTGTACTGACCTAGACCTAAGGTAGCAGGCCCGTGGGGTGGTAGCTCCCACATTACTAGGGGTAAGTCTGTTGGGCAATTGTGCTACATGGTGCATGGGTTGGTTGAGAATATCCCCTTTATAACTGCCCCAGCTATGATACCCCCCTGGTAACTAATACCTACCAGAGTGTCCTTTTGAATCAGAAGATGATACTAGATATATGAGATATTTGCAGGGAGGCATTTTGATGGACATTGCCCTGGGTTAGACCTGAAAATACCCTACTTGGTAAAACAGGTGGCTCTCCAGCTATTGTGAGCTTCTTTTTCTTTTTTGGATGCCCCTTGGTCTGTGGTCAGGTCTATGTTCTCTCTAGATCTCTAAATCGACAAATATATAAGCTCTGAGTGTAAAGACTTTATGTTCCCTCAAACTTTACCAACTACATCTGTGGTCTCTAAAAGAATTTCTTATCCATTACACCAATTTATGCGGCAATAAAACCCGCGGACATCTCGCAACTCGAAACCAAACCAACCAGAGTTCTGTTTCCGTCTCCCGCTGGCAAACCGTCTACTATGTTGCGAAAAATTCTGCGGATGTAAACAGTAATGAACCTTAATGGAAGGCGCGTTTCTTTCTACTGGACTACAATGACGTGGGAAAAAAAGGCAACATTAGGTCAATTTAAGAAAGCACTCGAGAGAATGGAATACCCGCCAAACATGGTTTTATTGTGTAGCACTCGGAGTACCGCGGTTGACTTGGGAACATTTAAGTCTTTTCTTTTATTAAAGCTCAAAAGACTTTTAAGCGAAGAAAAAAAAACATAACATGTATTTTTGTCCATTAATTTCTTTGAGCATTTTCCAAGGGCATTGGGACATCTCCTTAAACACGCCTAATGGAAAGATGTAGCCTCGGCATTCCTTTCTTTTTTTTTAGGTCGCAAGACATCTTCTTGTGAGTTTGTAAGTAATAAAAAAGTATTTTTATGTTGTTTGTAAGATTGGTGAATTGATATGTTTCTAACATGTGTAGTGTCCGTGTGTATTTTGGACTCAGAGTCCAATCTTTTGAGATGCCTTAACTTTACGTTTTATTGAATGGACGTATCGGGAAGGCGCGTCTTACTTCAGCCAAACCTAATGGGGCAGAGAGCTGGTTTGAATCCACAAGCACTCATCGGAGGGCCACATGTTTGTAAAAATTCACAGACAACCCCAAAAACACTCAGCTGCACTCGCATGACCTCACACGTTAATCCCATCCTCCAGGCGTAATTTTATCTCCGAGCTGCTGGCTCCTGCTCTTTACACTAGGGGGAGCTCTAAGGCCCGGATCTGTGCTGGAAGTCAGCATAGAGGTCCATGATGCCGCAGACAATAAAACATAATTACTTAACGCTAAAACAAGAATATAAAAAGTAAGAAAACATAAATGCTCATAATCCGCAAATTAATTTACATATTGATTTTTTTTCCCAATTGCAATTTTTTTAGTTTTTTTTCCCCTTCCCACTGGATTTTAGCATCAGACCTGATAGGGTTTTCTGTTTGTTCCCTTTCACTGTCTAGTGAACATGTCCTAACAACTATCAGACACGTCCTCTGCCTGGCTTTCCTATTGGTCTATAGCTGTACTTTCCAGCATTTTATATATAAATAGGAATAGTAATATTTGTGCTCATTAAATGACAAATCTTAATTACATCTGTAACTCTCTCCCTGTATTTGTAGTCTGGCACACTCAGATAGCTTTATATTTTTAACAATTTCAAAGTATTCGACGCGCGTCTCTTTTTGTCTTCGGGCTAAAATATTGCTTCATTTTGCTGCAGGTAACGCAGCTCTCGCTGTAAGTTCTGCGGCCCGAGGATACGCTCTTTTTATTCTGATTAATGCTGTTTGAAGCCGACTGAGTCGAATTTGTGAAATCCCCAGAATCACAGAAAAAGTTGTTTTTTTTCCTTCTGTTTTAACTTCCAAACACTTATATGTAAATTTTAGCAATAGAAATATATGTAAGGGGGGGGGGGGGGTCATGCGCATGTGTGGACAATTATGGGTTAACTGTATGTGGAGAGGTAGCCAAAGCCATAGGGGAAGTAGATTCTATAGAATTATTGACTCTGATTATGTCAGATACACAATGTATGCATGGTTGTATATGTTAAAAAAAAAGAAAATAGAATGCAGAATTTAGCTAATGAAAAAAAAAATGAATTATTTTAAAACAAAATTGTAAAATTTTAAATAATCACATTTTCCTGTGATTTTTATGCGATTCAAAACGATAGCTTATAACAATGATAAAGTCAAGCTGGCAGTTAATTTGAAATTTAGAGCAACATTTTCAGCAAAGTTCTTTATCAATTCCACCCCAACTAAAACATGTTTAGTAAAACTGAAAGATCATTTTTGTAATTTCAAACATTTCTTTCTCGCAGGTTGTAACATTTGGTGCCTAGTTATCTGATACCCCCATCTCACGCAGACTCGAGGAAGAGTGGTAAAAAAGGGTATTTTCCTGCCAATAGAGGATCTTTTAAAATTATACTTTTAAAAAATGCATTAATGTTAAGAAATGTTCAAGTCAACTCCATTTTGAAATTTCGGTCAACTTCTCACCCACTTGAACAAAAAAACAACTCAAAAGCAGAAAAAAAACAACTTCTAAAAGTAGGTCAAAAGTAAAAAAAATTAAATAAAAAAGATCCCCAAGTTATTTACATTTGCAGATTCTTTAGGGTAAAAATTAAGGAAAATGTGATGTGTATTCGATGTTTTATAATTCATTTCCAGAATCCAGTTTAGAATCGTGACAGCAACACATTTGCCAGTTCTGGTTCTTTCTAAAAGGTAGGCACGTCAATTGTTGAATTCAATTTTTATTTTTGTCTGACAAATTAAACATACGCAGTTTACAAGACTTCACGTGTGAAATCTACTTAACATACGCTCTGCGGCTGCCCCGAGACATTCAGTCTATAGCTTCAGGAATCCCGATAGAATTTGTTTTTCTTACGAACAAAATACAAAATGCAAAATGAATAAAAGGACTCTTTGAAACTGACAAACGTGCCCGAGGCAAGCTATCCACCCAGAAGCTGCTAAAATTGTAATCTTTTTTTTTTTTAATTTCTCTGTATCTTTTCAATAGAAATATCCAGATTTAATATGGTCAAAAATTGTTACTAACAGCAATATTGTGATGGGACATATGATGACTTTTTCAAATTGGTTTTGTTTTTGGTTTAGTTTTTATACCTTGTATAGAGTTTCCAAAATTCATCATTTTTATCAATTAAATCTATTTTCACAATTGTAATATTTTGGGTAAGAAAGATAGGCCCTTAAAGGGTCAGTTTGAGTTTTTCTTCCATTCTACCATCTCCAATTAAGAGGACATTCTTTGTCTCGTCGATTTCATTATTCACCTACCGAAGTGAATCAACCCCAATGAAACAGATAAAAGGAAAGAAAAAAATAGAGAGAATGTGATTGAGAGAAAATATATGAACCAGAAAGACCTTGTTTATTTACTACTCTTTTGAAGGTCCACGTTGGCCAACCATGGAGGAGAAACCTCCCAAGCTTGACCCTTCCTAATGCATGTTTAATGAGATCAGCTTTTTGACTCACCCCAATGCACTTGTATTTTACTTTTTTAGTGAATAAAACCCCTATGATATCCATGCTTTTCAGCTCACAAACCATATTGGCCAGGATTCCGTCATTATGAAGACATTCCAGCAGTTGGCCCAAAACGGCGTATTGGTAATTGTGTTAAAAGTGTAGATACAATGTATCAAAACTAAATAGTGACATAGCGGGATATTAGTAGCAATTTGAAAGCAGTGGGCGTTAATACAAAAAATCAAAGATTTTAAAGTCGCTTTAATCTTTATTGCAGCCATCCTCAAATTTGCCTCATTGGGGTATGTGACAATACCCAAGAGGTGTGTATGGAAAAGAAATTCAGTTTCTGTATGTCACAATCCAAAGGCATTTATACGTATTAGCATATCTGAGGTATGCATCCCTTTAGACTCAAACTTTGTGCCTGTAGAGCAAAAAGACAGGTATTTAAGTAACCATCTAAAAGTCTAATTATACAAAATTTACATTTCTTTCATGCTCCTCTTTCTTTTGTAAGGAAATAGCAGACATACGAATTGCTTCTTACTTACCAAATCTGCCTCTGATATTATCAGATTTTTACATATTGGAGGGGAAAAAAAATCCCGTCGACCAGACTAGCATATCAAATTGACTTGTTTCAAATCCACCAGCTGTATGGGCATATGTTTAATTTAAAATTAAGGCAGGGCGCGTTCTATTTTAGGGCAATATTGATATGAAACACCAGCAATATAATGATTGTTCTTGTCATCCGATGAAGGTTTGTATGCATACATTTTATAAAGCAATAGGACATATATTTATATGTTTCATGTATATTTTTCACTTAAGAAATTAGGTAAATGATTCAATTTCATTAAATTAGAAATTATTGGGTTACAAACCTCCAAATCAAAAGATATTTATTCGGGAGAAATAAATAATGCAAAAACGTACAATTTCTGTGTGCTGAATATAATTATTTTCAGAATCCAAAGATTGTGGTTCTATTAACAGGACAGAAAAGGCTCTGCGTTGCATTCTTTTTGGTTCTTTTTGGTTCTAGACCAAATTGAATCCTAGACAAGAGTTCCTGCTAGCACCCCCTTATTTTACTCCAATATCCATCAGATACACCTGGCTGAACGTCTGCACATAGTGAAGTTAGCAATAGTAGTGTGGTGTCACGTGATGTCATGTGACCCATGTGATTGGCTGCCTCCCAGAATTATGTGAAGATGAAATGCATAAAAGCTGGGGCAATAAGTAAGTCCTGCCTTGGGTCCCCTTGGTTCAGGCAAAGAAATTCAGAATGAAGCAGGGTCGATCCTAGAGTATTTGGCACACGGGGCGGATCCTATATTTGGCACCCCCCATCAGCCCCTTGCCATTCCCCAGGTAACTCACGTGTGCTCTGGCATACATTTTTACACACTCTCACATTTGCGCTTCTACATTCATGCCGACACACATGCATACGCACATACTAACTAATGCAAGCTTACACCCTTATGTTAACACACACTTACGCATATACACCCATGCTCACACAGACACAAACATTTATACACCTATGCTTACACACACTTACACATCCATGCTCACACACAAACATTTACACATACATGCTCACACATACATATCCATGCTCACCAATACACTTCCTTGCTTACACATATATATTCATGCTGACACAATCACCCATGCTGACACACACAATTACACATTCATTCTCACACACACATCCATGTTCACAAATACGCATTAATGCTCACAAATTTACGCATACACATTTATGTTGACACACAAACACATACATACATTCATCCATTCTCAAACACAAATACACAAATCTACTCTCACTATTCCCTCCCTTACCGCCCCTTACTCTCTCGCTCCCTCTTGCACCCCTCTACCCCTCACTGACGGCAGCTTTCTCTCTTGTGCTCACCGTGTGAACACTGCTTCCCTAGGCTGGTCTGGTCCGGCCTGAGACTGGGGTGGAAACCCAGAAAATGTTTTTTTTTTTTAATTATTTTTTTTATTGGTGAACAACTCTTTGTGGTATAAGAGGGTTATTTAAATCTAAAGGAAATGGAATTCAAAATAAAAACTAGTTCTGCTCCTGAATAATGAAAAATCAATCGGCAGGTTTAGAAAGCACATGATCACAAAGGGACATGTCATTTGTCTTTCCATATGGCACCACGAGGTGCTTTAAGTATAGTGTTTTGTGAAAATGTTCCCTCGATAACCCTCTACTTCTTTCTTAATCATGCACTTAAACTGAATAATACATTCGATATGTCATAACCAAGAAGACAGTCATATTAAAAATGTGATTTAACCCCTGCTTGTTCCACAAAATAATACTTTCCTTTCTTTATCTTGGGACTGGTTGTCATTTATAATTTCTGACCTGAGATGACATAATGGATTTACAAAGAAACACCATCGCTTTCCCAAGAAACCTGGAAATGTAGAAAATAAGAGCCCATTACATTAGCAGTACAGGAAAAAAATATATATAAGACATGTTTTCCCCCCACAAAGCTCTGGAGCTGATGATAGAAAATAAATGGGATATTTTACTGAGAAACTTGGTCTCTTGCTAATCGCGGTCTTTGATGGTTAAAGGAACATCTGAACTTTTTCTGAACCCTAGTGACACTCAAATAATCTTCTTTTCTTTATCTAAATAAATACATTGTAAACAATTTCTCTGGAATTGGACAACCTACCTAAAAGTTGTTATATTGTATCAACAAGCTCACAGCATGGAAATGTTGGCTTTTTTGAGCTTTGTTATCGCAGTTTGCTTTTGATAAAACTAGTTTTTCATTGTGTGACTTTATGCTGGTAAAAAAAGGAACATGGCAGCAACACTAACCGGAATTATGTTCCTAAACTATAAAGTTGAAAGTATTTAACAAGATAGACAGAAGATGTCTTATAAAGACCATCAGGGCCATATTTAATTATTAGACTTTATTCATAGAGCCCAAGGATTTTTTTTAGCACAAAGGGGATGTTGTAGTAACATTAATACAGATAAGTGCAGGTGAGAAGTAGGACCTGATCGTATGAGCTTGCAATCTATTAGGAGGTTGAGTTTGCTCATCCATTCCTCATGGACCAACAGTGATTCACCGATGTGTCCAACAGCCATTGCATTTTTGTTCTACTCCATCTACTAAGAACCCACCTGTCAAAGGGAAAAGATGGAGGACAGGAGAGGAATCAGGGGAGAGGAGAGGCCCGGAGGGCTGCAGAGAGGATGATGCGGTTTGGAGAACATTTGAGGCTTTGAGGAACCTACAAACATGTCCTTGATAGGGGCTCCATTCATACTCAAGATGACATTTATTGATGTGATTGACTGTGTGTGCAACAAACGTGTGAGAAACTGTTTCAAGAATAACTTAGACAAGAGTATAATATTTAGACACCGGTTCAAGAAAGGAGAAAGAATAAGCACAGATTTAGACTTATTTTTTGTTCTTGTTAACACCTGAGGCTGGGCTCGAATTGATAGAGCATAAGATGGGACTTATCACCCATCTCTAATACCTGGCATTATAGCTGGGCAAAAAAATAGCCATATCTGGAAAGAAGATAGAATGCAGGACTTCTTGTGTCAATCCTTGAGTTCTTTTCTATGACATCAAACCATGACTTTACAAGGAATGTGCAGGAACTTCTAGTGATAAAGCTAACAGGAGAGACAAATCTTAATTAGCTTGACACAACAACAGCCCTAAAGCAAGCTTTACATTCTCCCACCGACATTGCAGAACCCGGTGTTTCCCTTTATTGTTGTCTTAGAACTTTGCAGAACCCGGTGTTTCCCTTTATTGTCGTCTTAGAACTTTGCGGTTTCTAATGGAACGTGCGGACACTGCTGGATAAAAAGCATTAGCCCAATACACTGATAGCCCTTTGTTTCTAGCCCCGGCATTTATTAATCTTACAGTTCTTATCATTAGAGTCCTATTGTGCTTATTGTTGGCAAAACAGCAGTGCCATGGCGTATTTAATAATTAAAAGCAGCGAAACAAACATGATCCTTTTAATTCTTGGATTAAAAATAGCAGTGGGGCACGCATTCCCTTTAATCAATAACCCCGTCTATCTCTCTGTCTATTTAGTTTCTGGAGAATAATGAATATATTTCCCATCTGGACTGTTTAATTACCATATGGTTCCTCGTTGGCTGCTCGCGCTGCTCAGTGTGGAGTTCTATCATGAAAGAATAAAAGTGATAATGAGTAAAACTGTAGCAGGGAACTAAATGCTAACATACTGAAGCTTATGGGTATAATAAAGGCGATGGTGACCATTCCAGTATTGCGGAGTCCCTAACAAGGTTTAGTTAACATGTTATGCCGTTGTATCGCTTCAAAGATGGTAATGTGAAGACGAGCATCACAAATGCTAGTAGAGAAAAGAGAGGCTTTAGAAAAATCTAACCCTTTTGTAAGGTATTTTCTACTAGTTGCTTAAAGACATTGGCAGTCGTTGGCTTTGATGAAGATAGCTCATTTCGGCTGTTAGAATGATACAGTAAAGCACGGCAAAGTTTCTGAACTGCTCAATAGAGGTGAGCAAAGACATTCTCAACAAAAAAGATGTGTCATGCTTAAAAGTATAGAACGGAACTAATCATCTCATTGACGAGGCAGGGAAAAGCTGGGGTCAAGTCAGGGAGGGAGGAAAGTTAACCAGACCCGATATGGAACTTGAGCTCTATCGCCCTCGTGTGGTGGGTCCTTGAAGCTTCTTCAATGCAAAGGTTGGGGTCTATATTTGGAATGGTCGCTAAGCTTTGATCGCTCTTCAGCTTCTACTCATCTCCAGACCCAGACTGGCCATGTGGCACAACGGGCAAATGCCTTGCGGGCCGCTGACCCACAGCAGCACACACTCACCCAATCTGCCACTCTACCATATCTAGCAGTCAGTCACACTTACGTTATCAGGTGGCGGCTGGCTTTAAAGCTCCAGGGCTGCCTACTTAAACCCAGTCTGCCCCCTGCTCATCTCTACTCATGATCTTCTAATACTATAACTGAAGTAAGCAGGGCTCTCAGCTCCAGCTCTTTAACATATTCTTTATTTCAACCAAATCGATAAATGGTGTTGAATCGAGAACACACATCCCTTTTTTATCTTTGGGAAGCATCCTGAGTCTCCTGAAAAGGACGTTCTGAAATGCCTTTGCTGAAATCAGACGTGGCGCTGACAGTAAGTGTTTGCCTAAAGTCGCATGTAGTCGTAGGACTGCGCTGGAGATTACTGCGATGACAACACGAGAAAAAGTATTTCCTTTTCTAAAAGCTCTTCTGGCAGATGGATCACCTGGAAATAAAAGCAGCAAAAGGATAAACAATATAATTGATCTACATAAAGCATCCGAACTGAAAGATTAAAAAGCCACATACAATACATAATAAGAGCAAAGAGAAAAACCAAGGGTAATAGTGACATAAATTGTTTTCCTCTGTGTCTGTTTAACCCTCTCGCCAGTCTTCGGGGGATGATGTCTCTCATGTGGGCCACAGAGGTCAAGAGGGGAACTTTTTTCTGCTTGACGGCTCTAAAGAATGGCATTGGCCAACATTGGCCAATGCCAGGGTCGATCTTTGTTTATCTTATTTCATTCCAGTACTGGATTTGTGAGCCCGATATAATGTTGCCAGTGCAATGAAGACTCAGAAGGTCTATTTTTGCCCAACCTTAAACTTGATCTACTAGAAAGGTAACACCGTCCATGTGACTTCCAGAACTCCTTTGGTTCTATTGTTGGTTCAGTTGCAGGGATCCATAGAATATGACATCATATCTACAAGATGAAGCTAGACTTCTACCACCATCTGCCTTCTTTGTTCAGTCAATCAAGAGGAGGACCCAAAGAAGCCAAACCTTCAACCGTTACATTAAGGCCAAATGTTTAGACTTATAGCCACTTATCCCTTTGGTTTATTCTTCCAGGTAGAAGAACATCTATATTAATGGGGGGGGGGAGTATGTTCTGCTAAACTCTTGATTTGTGAGCGATGACATACGAGCTGATAATAAGCTTATACTGCACCCGCATAGTCCTAAAAATGATTGCCCCATTATGGGTTGTGTCCAGTAAGCATTCTTTCCACAATATTATGATTTATACCTGCGTTCACAGTTAAATATTCCATTTTAATTCAGAGTTTCCTTGTTGGGATCTTAATGCGGAATGCAGTTTTCTTTGAGTTATGTATAATTTATAGAGAATGGTTTATAGTGTCACCAAGCTATTGCCATAACATAATATTTTAAAAATTGCACTTTCATTTATCTGCTGCTAATGGCTTGTTTGTGTGAAATGAAATGCTAGCAGGTGACTCGGTTTTAATATCTTTATTACGGATGACCTCACTATTGTGTTCCCAATAAAGAAAAAATATTACAAAACATTAACGCACTTTAAGTATTAAATTATTACTGATTTACAGTTAGGTCTCTAAATGAATTTGTGCGATTGCGGTAACGTTATTAACCATCAAAAAATATAGCTGACAGCTCTGCCAATGGGGAGCGAGCTATGGGGATGTAACTCGGAATGTAGAATCTATTGCTTTACTGATGAAACAAACAGAATTCTTGCATACATTGAGAAGATGAAAGGGAGCAGATAACGAGACAATATACACCGCAAGGTGACACATTTCAACTTTAACTGTTCTTATTACTAACCCTATTTATGCTTAGAGACATGCAATTTTTGCTTTGTTTTTAGACAAATGTTCTTCTATAGATGTATATATACTGTCTGCTACAAAACCAAAATATAACCTACTGAAAGGAGAAGCCCCTTGGAAAAAATTACCCCAGGGCTGTATACACAGCAATAATAACCCCCAGAGCTGTATACAGTAATAACCCCAACACTGTATACAGTAATATAACCCCCCAGCGCTGTATTCAGTAATATAACCCCCAGCGCTGTATTCAGTAATATAACCCCCCAGCGCTGTATACAGTAATATAACCCCCCAGCGCTGTATACAGTAATATAACCCCCAGTGCTGTATACAGTAATATAACCCCCAGCGCTGTATACAGTAATATATATATATTTCATCAATTTCAGTTTAAGGCAGTAAAAAACAGTGATGTGGAGTCTGATATTCGGTGTATTGACAGGGTTATAAAGGAGCCATAATAAAAAATAAATAAATACAATTTTACCTTTGACATAAATGAGTTTTTCAAACAGCCTCTTCTATCATGGCTTTCATCCTCAGTTTATACTGAAAACAAAATAGAATGTCAAACATTGTTCCAGAAAAAAAAATACGTTGACAGGATGTGCACTTAATTTTCACATCAAAATTATTTTTCTGGCAGCTTTTTATTGAAAAGAATCTTGAAAACAATTAAAAGGGATAATTAATAATATTTCATTGGAAGCCTGATAATTACCCTGGTGCTTGACACGCATATAATGATATAGATATTTATTAGTGAACTAACTGCTTGATATAATTTTAGCTCAATTCAAAACAAAAAAAAAATAAAAAATAAAAAAAAAAAACATTTTCCATTTATGAAAATCTTTTTGCATTGGGTATTTTGGGCAATCAGTTCAATCACCTCTTACTTTCCTGCAAAATGTTAATTACAAAAATATTTATCAAATCATCAAAATGCTGGATATTAAAAAAAACAACCAAACAGAGCACAACATGCAGTATACACCATGACTTATACTGGAATGCTTACTGTAACAAGTTTAAATATGTAAATTAGACTTGAGCAAATGGACCAACAATGATTCAGATACATTTTTCATTTTGTTTTGGGTCCATTCATTTACGAACAATTTGAAGTGAAATTCGGAGAGCTTTTTCCATTCAGAAATAACATTCGTTGTCACCCCCCACATACACTCACACTCTCTTTTTCACTGCCTGCCTCTCTCACGCTCTCTCACACTCCATCTCCTAATGTCTCTCTTACTACTTCCGTGTTTCTCTCTCCTTTTCCCCATCTTCTTCTCTTGTCTCTTCTTGTTTTTCTTCTTTGTCTTCTTTCTTTCTGTCTTAGTCGGCCTCTCCCTGGTATCAGCTCCGTTAATCAGGCCTCCAGAATAATGCAGATGGATCCATGGAGATAGAGAAGTGTTTCTGCACCTCTCTTTCTCTGCGAACCTGTCTGCATTACTTGGAGTACTTCCACAAAAGGGCGGAGCCACGGCGCACCCCGCAGGGGCAGGCTCTCCCTCGTTCCTCCAATCGGGGAGAGGCTGTGCGCGGAGGCTCTACCCTTTTGCGGAAGCCCTCCAGGAGGTCTGGTCAACGGAGTTGAATCCAGCTAAACCTTACCAATTGTCACCAGGCAATCGATATACATTTTCACCCGGAATCTTGTAATATTGAGTTACATGGCCTTCCAAGGATTCCAGTTGGCCAGATTTGGACGAAACCTCGGAACATACATGTTTACAGAACACTCCAATTGACCAGATCTGGGTTAGTATTGAGTATAGTTAGTATCAAGGGGTATATAAAAATGAATTTCGTAATATGTGACTTAAATGCCCCTCCGACATGGTGTGAGTGTAAGATATTGTTAAGGAGTATCTGCGGTGGTTTGTAAGCCCTATAAAATCCCAAAGAATGAGCTGTTTTCAGATAACACAGAGTCGCTAATGATGATAATGAGAGTGCTTCTGGATTCATATTTTTTTCATAAAATACATCACGCTAAAACAAAATCAATGAGAAACATTAATTAGGCCTTTTTTATATGCCTTCTGTGCTGTTGTTTTTCTTTTGAGACGCGGCAGATGAAGAATCCGATACTTTATTTAAGCTTAAGTTGTTTGACATTTAAATGAGAGAATAAAGCGAAATACACTAACAAACACAGGGACACATTTTGACAGCTCTTTGTCGTGCACAAGGAGAAAAAAGGGTCCTGGCTGTGAGATGTTACTTTGAAGCCTCGGAAATTTGTAATGAAAAATTTAAGATACAAGAGAGGAAGAAAGAAGAGCTACTCATTGGCTCCTGCATATATTAACACTCGCAATTCAAACTAAAGGTTTTCTGTGTGTTTTCATAATTTTTACACTAATAAATAACATAGGGGGGGAAAAAAATTGCTTTGATATCCGCAAATCATATGTGTAGCTTGCATCCATTAATAAATATAAGGGACAATGATAATCATTCTCTGTTCGCTAATGAGAAGGTCATTGCTCTTTAATTATCAGAGACATGAAACTAAAATAGTTCAAAGGCTTTGTGGATCAGGCTGTCTTTGGGCAGCACGGGAGATGCGTTTCCATCAGACGCATGCCACTCAAGCCAGAGTTATCCTTTGTTATCGCTAAATCATCGAGAGATTATATTTGATTGCATTATTATTATTTTTCTTTTAATTATTATTATTAATAATATTTAAACACATTTATAAGGATATTGTTATTTGTTTATTTTTAAAAATATCCTTTAATAATATGATTAAAGGAGAATTATCACATCTGGGATTAAATCATGACCAAATCTAGCTTGTATTTTTTTTTTTATTTACTTATATAATGTTCCAGTTTTAAAAGTTTTTTCAAATTTATAATTATCACTTCTGATATAAAATCTGTCTCCACCAAAGCCATAGCCACAGGATTCATGCAATTTCCTCTCCATTTCCCATGATCCCGCAATGCAGCTGCACCTGAATCCTCCCGTCAGCCCGAGCAGGAAGTTGGAAGCTGCTTTCTGTTCTCTTCCTCTGTCAGCCTGAGCAGGAAGTTGGAAGCCGCTTCCTGTTCTCTCCCCGCAGTGTTTTAGCGGACGGCGCATGAGCCTCTAGCGCTAGAGATTGTTTCCAGCCGCGCAGGTCCCTCCGTAACGCTATTATCACAGATATCTTCGGGGTGTGTGATATTTGAGGGTGATTTATATCATGTGACGGGGCAGCAAGATGGCGGCTCCCGCATACACCATAATGGGGGAATAATGGAGGGGATTTTTAAATCAATTCCACCATATGTAAGATGATACACAGTGGGATCACCTCCAGTAAAACAGGAAAATGTCTAGCGCTATAACAACGTGGTTTATTGTTACTGTTGCCCTCTTACCCTACCATGGGTCCTGATGGGTCCACTGGACAAAGCACCAATCTATGGCGCCCTACTCCTTTTCCCTGTATTTGCATGACCTTTCCCTTCTGTTGCATACAGAAGTCACATGCACAACAGACATCACTCTGTCCTCTTACAATAAATGGGAAGGACTTTGTCCTGTGAAGCAGCCCTGCCAATCAGATGTGTCCATCGGTGGTTATCCGAATCGTTTGGTCCGAGCACTGCTGGTCCACGGTAATGGGAGGTCGAGTCCTTCTTTGGAGGGGGCAGCATTTCATTCTCGGTCCTACGCAGCACAATGTCGGTGACCAACTCTAACACTGTGAATTACACATAAGGGTTAAAAAAATCCCAAAACCCTAAATGAGTGTCTTAATTCTGGGCCAATGGATATTTCCTGGTGGGAGATGCTGCCCGTTAAAAATCGACCCAAAAAACCCTTAATCTCAGTACCAATTTGTAAAACAACGCAAGACTTAATAACACTTATATTCTAAAAAGACATTTCTGACCCTCGAATTATTTCAACTCAACAAATAAGCTGCAGGAAAATGTTAAATCTGATCAAGGTAGAAAGTTCTTTCAAGTGAAATACACAGCATAAAAATTAGGCTTTGTAGCAATTAAGTTAATCAAAATAGATTTTAAAATTTTCTGTTCGTCTCGTGTTTTTGATCCAGATATTTTGTAACACTTACATGAGGTTAGGGGAGGGGGGGGGGTTAAGAAAAAGCAAACTTCTTCATTAGACTGACTCTTTTTTATTTAATAGAAATTTTCCATTATCATAAAAATAATGTCATTGACCATAAAGGGCTTTAAAAAAAAAAAAAAAAACCTAGAAAAATAAATGCAAAAAAATATAAATATATATATATTTCTGTCTTGGAAATAAATGGTAATCGGTTTCAAAGCACCATTGAACACAGTGTTCATTCACATCTTATTTCTTCGATTATTTTAAATAAATGTTCTATAAATGTAACATGTCTCTCCTAATTTGCAAATGATATGCAACATTTTTCAAAAACAGAGAAAAGTGTGAAATTTGAACATTAAGCATTTTCCTTTAATGTACAGCTGTTCAATGACCTGTAAAGAATTAGTGAATCGTCGGAATTATCAGAATGAAAAATCGGACTAATTTTGGTTCCAATTTAAAAGTCCTCCGAACGGAATCTGAGCTTTAGAAAATGTACTTTTTTTTTTTTTTAGCATTAGTCTGTCTGAATGTACTCGTCGGATGTGTTAAAAATGGATCGAGAAATTGTAACAAGTATTACGATATCCATATTTTCGCTGTTATAACTACACAATCTTCACAGTCTCTCAACTTTTATTGAAACAGCTGTTATTTTATCTAATCATTGTGTTTGAAAGGGGGAGGGGGAGTCTTCCTGCTAAAAAGCAATTATAAATCATACTATTTTACGAGAAAAAAACAGTTTTAGTTAAGAAACACAAGCAAGCCGGAAAAACCAAAAACCAAACCAAAATGGCTGTTGTTTTTAACTTGGTCAAAAAAGGAGATGCGTCTGGTATTCGTCACTCAATCACGTTTTGTTTTCTCATGTGCGCACGTTGAAAAAAATTACATTTTTTAAAATGTTGAAATTTTTGAAAGCATTGATAACTTTGAAAAAAAATAATAATCCTGGTGGAATTTATGTATTTAAAGCCCCGTGTATCTAAACAGTCTAAACACGTGTATTCATAATGACGACATGCAGGAAGCTTAAATATGAATTATATGAAATATACCAAAGTTAATACGTTCACAGTCAACTTGGGCGCCATTTTTTCTTTGAAATGGCTTCAGAACCAATATCTTTAATCAATTTCCTGTCCTGAAGTTCGCTCCCCGCCAATTAAACCCTTGCGAAGACAGCGGGAACCAATCAGCATCAGTCAGCATCTTAACAGCAGAGTGATAACCTAATTGGAAGATATCCTCACGCAGATCCCAACGACAAGAAGTCAAGATGGCCGCTCCCATGTGACAGACATAAATTGAATTTTAATGCCTATAAATTGCTTATTTTAATCTCCAAACAAGATAATTTAGGTCTATTTAGGGTATACAATTGTAAAATGTAAGATTTCGGAAACGTGACGGATCGCCTTTTATTAACCCTTCGGACTATTTCACCTTTCCCAGACGTTGGTTGTCGAAAATATGTTGGGAATCTAGAAGATAAAATGTATCAAACTTTGAGTTGGGCATCCCCCCCACCAAGATATTTTTTTTGAATACACAAATGAAAATGCAAATAGCCGCCTCCATTTGTTTGATTACCCGCACAACTTCGCCGCTACCTCCTGCGCATTTTTATCGAGTACATAAATGTCATATCAGTTAAGCTAAGTTCTCGCCTTTTCCCGAAACAATAAAGCTAAATTTGCGGTATGCACCGACGTTACTAACAGCCATAAACAAATGGATTTAAAATCCCTTCCTTTTCTTAAAAAAATAAAATAAAAAAAATGTATTAATGGCAGCCTGTATCACATTGTTTATGCTCCGCAATTTGAAGGAAGCATGTGGCTTTCACAGGTAGTTAACAAAAGATTATGGTCGTGCCGACAATATATGCGGGCTCCGTCGGAATCTGAAAACCTTTATTTCAGTAACCATTAAACAATCTTAGGAAATTATTACATATGTTTTGCATTTCTTCCAAGAAATCTTTATTCCTCGTTAACCTTGTAGTGCATCACAAGTGGAGACTTTTATTGTTACATTCCTGGTGTTTAAAATGGCTAGAAAAAAACAAAAAAAACTCAATTGTTTGGGGGGGGTTATATTTAAATTGCAGGGGTAAAAACCTACCATTAAGGGAGCACGCGGCATAATCAAGACGTACACGGAACGCGTGGCAGCCAATAGCGGCTCTTAAAAGTTTTTTTTATTCTTTAATACGGTACTGGGTAATTTTAACGAGTTTTTAACCAATCATTTTTGTAATAATTTATTAACAAACATTAAAAGTGTAAATTCTTTTAAGAATTCCAATAGAGTCCAAAATGTTGGCAAATAAGTCTTTTTGTGTAAAATGCCGTGCTTTATATAATTGAGTTCTATAGTGACAGCAGTCGAGTCTTTATAGTTTAATGAACATATTATATAAAAGTCTATGTTATTATATGTTTTATTTTAGAATTTTATACTAACCTTTACTTTTGTGCAGACTCAAGAGTTTGGGTGTCCATATGTAAGAGCTCCTCCTCCGGCGTCCATAACTCACAGAGCTCCTTCACTCTGAGCAATTATCATGGAATCCAATGGTATTTTTCTTCTGATTGATAACAAATGTATTAATAAATGTATCAATTTGCCCCAGGAATACAATCATTTTGTTTCACTGTTTTCCTACCCCTCTTGTTTCTTTTTTCCTTCCTCCCCTCTTATGCCCAGCTATGGTATGTAACGAGATACATTTCACCCAAACAGTGCCAGATTAATACCCTCATGGGCTCCAAGGTGCGCACACAATTGTAATGTGTAATTATAACAGTGCAGCTACTGCTATGTAGACGATGACAGTGTAGCGACAGATTACCCCATTAGTGCACTGGATCCCCCCGGAGATCAGGGGCCCCTAGGCAGGTGTCTAGTGTCTGATGGACGACTTGCCGCTGCGCACACATTTTAACGAAAGGCCTTGTTAGCAGCCCTGGCACTTTAAGGCCAACAGCCTCCTGATGACAAAGATGAACCCAGTGGCTGCACCGCGGGAGAAACAAATCTGCCACTGGAGCAGAAGATTGGGTGGCCAATAGCCCACCAGGCATATGCCGGTATGAAAAATGGCCAGTCCGGTTGTGCTTGTTGGTGTCCATATCCTAACACTAGGCTAGAGCCAACACCTGTTCAGATAGATAATGGATGGATAGTTAGATAGATAGATAGATAGATAGATAGATAGATAGATAGATAGATAGATAGATATTGATCTGCACCTTTATTCATATTTATATATATAATACATCTAAGCTGCATTAAGCTGATCCTTCTCAAGAAGATTCCAGAAGCTTTGCATAAAATACACACATTATATCCCGTGTAATGAAGGCAAATTAGCTTATAATTGGTAATGTATAATAGATGACAGATTTTTAATGACAAATCCAGAGATATTATGGGAAAAATACACCTCGGGGGTTCAGTGACTGTTTGTGATTGTTAATTCAAATGTGTAAATTAAGTTTAGGATATTTTGAAGTGAAATATCACATTCCATTGTATGAAAGCTTGTATAAAACCAACAAGTCTGTGTATTTATGATCATTTACATATAGGTATGCAAATTTGAAAGTATAATTATATATCAACTCTCCGTGGCATGTTTGCACCGTGTCATCACCTACTTGCACTAAGTAAGAAAAATATCTGTCTTCTGGTGTCAGAATAGACAAGGATTTCTCTTGTGTCTCTTGATACAACAAGCTATATGTTTTACACTGAAAAGACAAAAATGGTGCGAAATTAGCACCATCTGGTCCGAGCCGTTTAAGCTTGCATTTTTTTTTATCCAATTTAGCTCATTTTGATTCTAGCTTCTTTTCCAACAAATAAAATATACAAACTTTGAGGAATTAAATCCGTTATTTAGTTGTTTTTTTCCCCAGAAACTCTACCAAATAATCAGCCAGTAAAGTAAGTTTTTTAAGGGACGCGAGTGAATTGATGGGTTCCGTTGATGCATCAACGGTCCCACCAAGCTATCAACCTGGTATCTTTTAGAGAGAAGTTGTTAAGTACATCAGTGGCTTTTTCTGGAATCCACCTGGATTGAGGTCCTCATGATGTATTGACCATAGCTCATGGGCACGTATATTAACAAGTTCAGATTTTGCACACAATGTGTAAGCCCAAAATCACATGTGAGACAGAAAGAGAGAACCTGGTGTCTGCCTTAGCCGTGGTCAAGTTTAGGTCTTAGATGACCATTAGCACAAAGAGGGTTTTTGTCCCTTTTGTCTTCTAGTGTAAACAAGTGAGAAATAGCTGGAACGTGGGTAGAATGGGGTTGTGGGTGTAAAACCTGGGAAATTGAGAAAAAAGTGAGAATGAGACTATGGTGTCTGTGCACGAACTTGGCCCAACTTGGCACTCTGTTGAACATCTTTGCCTCTTGGTTTGGTGACTTCAACCTCTACACCATGATATCTCAGACTTCAGGAGTAACTCTAATAGTATCCAACTCAAATAGTGTCTTCTGCAAAAATCCTAAATATGTACATGGTTAAGGACCAACGTTTACCTCTTGAGCATGGCTGAATCTTGAAGAAACGGGCCTCAGAGGTGCCAGTTGGCATTCAGATGGCGAGTGAAGGTTTGGTTGCCTTCGAGTGGTCAGACTCATGGGCTCTATGATGATTAGTGACCTGAAAAAATTAAACCCATTTAACGACTCCCTCAGTTTCAATCCAGCATTTATTTGGTACGAAAAATACAGGCCAAAAATCACAAATTGTAAAAAAATTTTGGTTAGCATTCAGGCCACCATGCCACTTGATACAATGTCTTCATTATATATGTAAACGGTTTAGGCTTCTCCGTGTTATAGCTTTGTTTTCCGGCCCCAAAGACCAGACTGACTACATACAGACATTCTACAATATTCAAACCTCTCATCCTCGTATTAATCAATCTACATATTCAAATGAAGACGTTGCGTTCAGAGAATCCCCGGTGGATGAAATAGGTTGGTTTCACGTAAATTATACCCAAATGTTTGTAGATCATCAGCGTACCGTAAATACTTCACAGGTGTTCAAATTGGCCTCCTCCACTTTGGAGAAGAAGAAAGCATCTCACGTTTGCTTCTTATATTTTTAAAGAGCAGTAAAGGCTATAAAGGATATAATCACTTTATATTCCTATCTGAATATTTTAATATATTTTTCAAAACCCCCCCAAAAATAAACTTTTTTTATTGTTTCTTCAGATTTATCAATGCAACAAATTGTAAAACTCTCAAAGCTTTCAAAAGCAAACTTTTGGTTTATTTGTATGTATTAAATTATTTAGCTGTTTTATACTATTGCTAAGTCAAAACTGAGTCTTAAATAATAAGAAAATGCTAAATAAATGAAATAAATATAAATAAAATATTGCTAAAAAAATTATAATCCCCTCCATCCACGCAGAAGGATATAAAAAAACTGGCTCATTTCTAATATTTATTCACTTAAATATAGGTGAGTTTTTCATTTTATATTAGAAATTATTTTATATTATGTATATATTTTACTTTCACAGAAATCCCCAAATCTTAACATCCCGAATTGGGGTTATTCACAGATTCTTGAACAATATTAGAACATTTGGGTATAAATCATTATGTATAAGAAAGATCTCACTTTCACTCCTTTTGTATAACACATAGGAGTTCTACTTCAGCCAAGGAATTCGATATTTCTTGTTTTTTGTTACCTTTTTTACATATGAAATCAAAGCAAAGGTTCATTTATTACAATACACACGTAAAACGCATCCTTTTTCAAAAATATTTACTTTTGAATAAAAAAAACCCAAAAAACTTCCGAGGCCCTTCTGGTTCATCGATGACACCTACGACGGAGCAGATACAAAAGATATAACGTGGGATTCGTATTCTAAGTAGAATATGGGTGGGGGATGGGCTACTGTCCATTAATCTACATCAACCTATGTTCTTCATGCCGCACTAAACCCTGATTACTTAGGAAGTTTTAATGGAAACTAATTAGCCAACATCTTTAGCCGGGGCAGACTTACATGATCAAATAGCTGTCACCCAGGAGCTGATACAATGTTCCCATTTGATATCCTCCCCACCCCCATATCACGCTGCATGTGTCTAGTGCCTGGAGCATACATGTCAAATTAAAGAGGTGCTTAGGCACCTGATATTTAATTAGTACTTCACGCCGCAGACAACCAAAGAACATAGATGGGAATTCACCGTAGGACAAGCTAGAGAAGAATATTGTTTCTGGCAGGTTTCAAAATGTAAATAAAATATGAATGGAACGCGAGGCTCGGCTGTAATCGACTCATATGATCACCGGTTACCCTTTGGCTCTAGAACACTATTGTGTGTGAAATTAACCATAACAATCAATTTATAATCGGTGACATGTCTGAAGTGTGCCTTTCCAGCATCATTCACGAGAAGTTTTTTTTAAACGACTGGTTTATGCGACTAGAAACAATTTATCACTCAATGCTGTTTTAGGCTGAAAAGATGTCTTTTTTTAGAAGAGGGTGAATTAATTCCCCCCAGAAGAAAGATAGAGAGGAAGATTAAAAAAGTAAAACAACAACAAAAAAACATATTTATGGGAATCATTCTGGAGCTACAAACATGCTTTTAAGTCAAGTCAAACAAGTTAATTGAAATCGAACAAATAACGTTATTTCTAAAATATCCCTCTTCTTGCTTCCAAAAATATAATTCGCTAGTTTTTCTTCCTCTAATTTTACCTTTGTGATTTGCCATTCTTTTTTAGAATAATTTTGTAATCTTTTTTTATAATGTCTTGTAGAATAATAAATTTGCAACTTTACTCAAAAGTATGGCTATACACCTAGGGGCAGAGGTAAATAGGTGACTAATCCCCAGGGAGCTGACATCTTTGCCCCTACAGCCAGATTTATTCCTATGTGGCCCCCAAAAAAGAAACAGGTAAAACTGCTGAGAAGGTCTTAGATCTTCATTAGCACACACATGTAGACTTCTCAGGTTCCTGGGCTATGATGTCATAACCCATTGGCTCATAGTCTATGTGATGTACGTGGACAGATGTGGCACATAAGGATCAGTTTTGCGGAACTGGTGTCCATGATCCAGTGCTGGACCAAAATAGGTACATGCCCCAAAACATCTCCAACCACATCCAGGCAGGTGAACAGGGTATGAGGGGAGGCATACTGCCCCTGAGCCATGGAGCATAATGGATTGTACGCTCACAAGAACAGGGCCTCTTGTGCTCTGCTCTTATGTCTTAACATATGTTTATCATATTGTCAATTTTGTATCACGTCAATTTAATGTTCATTTTCACTCTTCCTGTTGTAACAGCGCTATGGAAAATGCCGGTGTTCTATAAATAAATACAATGTAAGGTGCCCATTAAATCGTTACTGTATATTTATTTATGCTAAATGTCCAGATATCGTATAATCCATTATCATATTGAATATAATTCGGAAAGGCTGTAAGAATAAAAATATACATACATAAGAAGGTTGTTTCTTAAAACCTACTATGTTTGCCAGCATTACATTTCTGCAGCTGCCGTTGACCCAAATCTTCTTGGTTCCAAATGACTTATAGATTATTATGAAGACCAGCTCTCTCTCTCACTCATATCCGAGTCAAGTGCTTGAATTTGGTTTGCTGTCGCAAATTGGTTACAATAATTAGGGATCTAGGCTTGCCCTTCTTCACTTTGACTTTTTCTCTCGAGTGGGTGACGTCATAGGCTCTCATGGAAAGGATTATGCAAATGGCGCACCAGCTGCTACACTCCTTCGTATGTTCTGTTGGGCAAGACAACTGATTACCATATTGTTTTTTGGGGGGGACGATCAGTGCTATAGGTTGCCTTTCGCTTTCCAGACACATGCCTCTTCTAAAATAGCTCATAAACAAAGATAATTGGATGACGGCTTCTTTTAAACCAGACCTTTGAGGGTTCGAGAATTCTATTTCCATTATAGAACGTTTAAGAAACATTGTTGCAATTAGATGTTTTTTATACTCCGACGCCTTTGACTCATCGCATTCTAGGTCAACCCCGCGTCTCCTTCATAAACCATATCCCTCAACATTTTAATCTTCAGCTTTTCCTAAAGCCACAGGTTTTATTTTATTTATTTAAAAAAAAACTAACTGGTAAAATCATGCGGATTAAGCCTGGCTGTCAAAGGCAATGTTTATGAGGAAAAACAAAACACTTGTTTACATACCGCAGCCATGAGAGGTTCCATTCTACGTAGACTGGGACGTCTGCCAAACGTTTTGAGGGTTCTTTTCACAAGCTGTGCAGTTTTATAAATATAAAGGCAGTCTTATTAAGCCTTTTACTGGCTGACTGTGCAATTAGTATTGCAGGTAGTTAGATTCTTTTATTTAAAGTTGAGTGGTCCAGAAAAAAAACAACTCTCAGCCTCAAGGCACCTGCGCGGATTATAAAAGATCTCAGTTGGCTAATTCTGTTGTGGACTTATCCATTATGACACGAGTACGAGGTGCACTCAACCGGCCTCCTTCACAACGCCAACCGAAATGCACAGCGGCTCTGAGATATTTTGCCGAATTAGAAATTGCAGAGATGATAGTGTAAATTATATTTTACAAAATTCAAAGTCCTCTGTATGACAATTAATCGATAAACAACGAGGACTTTTTTTTTATGATTCGTAACCGACGGCGACGATGAAAAACAATTGCGATGGTTAAAAAGTGTTCCTTAGGAGGTCTAATTTTTTTTTTTGTAGACGCGCTTCAGTTCATGAAGAACTCATTTGTGCTAAAATGACTTACAATACCTTCTTCCATTATGAAGAGCCTCGAGATGTTCTGTTCCTTTGCAAGAACGTTTAGCTCCTTCCAGTCAATGTTTTGTCGAGGCAGCCCTGAAGCTTCAAGTCAATCGACCACCCGATGCCGTAAGTGCCGACAACGGCTGGATAGGTGCATTTTTATGTTCACGTAGCTCATGGACGGGCATATCCAGATGTTGGTCTCTTGGGGCAGCACGTTGAGTCTGTGGTGCTGTCCAACATGCCACCACCAGGCACTTCCCGGGTCTACCCGATGGCCAGTCGAGGCCCGCTCGTGTTGCTCAACCTCCTTCTTAATGCAGAACCTTAAAGAAACAAAATTCTACAAACACTTGTATCAAAAATTAGCTAAATCCCAAAAGGAAAGGTGGGAGAATAAAATGAGCAGATGACTGACTGTGTCCACCTCCTAAAAACATCCAGTAGTATATATCCAAAGCCCATGAAGACAAAGTCCCTAATCAACGTCCCAAACTGAAATGGGCAAAGGTACCGGTGTTACCGCTCTCCAAAATAGCCATTCATTTAAAGTTTCAAAACTCAAAAAGTTGGTATTTACCAGTATTTTACCTTAAATAAAAAATATTAAATAATGCATACATTTTGCACATTTGTTGTTTTTTTTTGATGTTTTTACATATATCAAGCCAAGCATCATCTCAACTCACGTTTTCTAACATGAAATAGCTGCCTTTAGACAAAGCGTTTGTTCAAAATATTTTCACATTTCAATATAAAAAAATCGATTTTTAAAAATCACAAAAAAAAATAATCACTTACAAGCACACAATACCCAACATTGACACCCGCAACTGTATCAAAATAGTAAGATTATTGGATTTGCAGTCGTTTGCCATGGAATCTTGAGATTCCAAATGTTACTAATATTCTTTTTAAGCAAATGTTTTATTTTAGACGCAAACAAATCAATTCCAAACCCCTTCTCTCTACATTTGATTTTTGACTAATGCCCCATCTACTGGCTTCTTAAACACCAATGATAATTTTGGGGTAGGAAACTCTAATAAATTGCAAATAAACAATTACAATAACACAACATATATTTACCGAGGCAATCAGCGGCATGTGCATAGATTGTCATTCTGAATCCTGGGAGTTGTGGGCACATGGCTTCAGGCAACAATTAGGATGTATATTATTATGTTAAATACGTCCAAAAGCCGGCTTTGGAAATGTAATTAAAGAAACTGTTGTTTGAATAATTACATTAAAAAACAGACGCGTATCGCATATTCTGTATTTGTAAAGGAGGAATATTAGAAAGGTTGTTACGTACGGTCTAGATAACCAAGCCACGTCTATAAGAATCTGGAGATTAATCTAAAACCGTGATTTGCCCAGAAACGTACCCAAAATCCGGTTCTGTGATGGTGCCGACCTAAAGTATTATGTATTTAAAAAATAGGAGTTCTATAGATTTATAGGAATCCTATGCCAATAGTATTTAAATTGTGATACTCTAACTTGTAATTGATATCCTATATATAATTTACATGCATCAAATTGACATGTTATATAGAAGCAAATATTATCTATCAATATTAGATTGTAAGCCTGCGAGTCGAGCCCTCTTATATCGGGCCGTCTGAGTCCGCCAGCTCTAGATTTGTCAGTCCCTTTGAACGTACGGACTTTTAGAATCACTGCGGGAATTGTTGGCGCTATAGAAATAAAAGATAATATTAATAATATATGATGGCCGGAAAATCTAAATATATAAGAAATGTATATTTATATTTTTAGCTAAGGATCCTCTATTGTAAGCAACACTACATATAAAAAATAACTATTTATACGTGTTTGTTGGACCTGAGATAGAAAATGACTTGGAAAATGTAAGAAAAAGGTGGAAATAGTCACTTTATAGGATATCGATGGTAGTTTGGTGCCACCTTATGACAAATGCAAAAAGTACACAGAAACAGAAATTGAGTATATTTGCCGTTGAATATCATTTCTGAAATAATTAAGTTATTTACCTTTTTTCATGTTTTTTAGTAATTAATAATGAAGTCATGGTGTGTTCTGAGTATTCCGCAATAACCCCCATCACTAATCATTAACTCGTTACTTGACTTAAAATAATTTTAATTTCCACCTGTTCATTTTTTCCGAGGTAAAGATGGCCATTTTTGCTTTTTTTTACCATTTCCCAGAGTTTGTTTCCAAAAGAATTTGGAAATTTAGAGACTCGATAATTATTATTTTGTCTCCATAGATCTTTAACAAGTTCAGTTAATTCGCTTTACAATGTCTACCTTTCAACTTGCGTGGCACAACAGTGATGGTAAATATGGCGGCATCAAAGAAGGTTTATGAGCGAGACGTCCCGAGGCTGATGATAATGGAAATATTTCATGGACGCTCATCTATTAATCACTTTATTTGCGTAAAAGGTGTGCAATTCTTCATACTCACAGGCCCGTCGCACCTGAATTTGTCAACCTTCCAGGAGCTGATGTCAGGGGGGGCCGAGAGGTTGGTGGCCCCAAAGCCAACGCATATTAGTAGCTGCTAATAGATTTTTTTAAATTGTTAATTAATGAGAAAATTAGATTTCTGGTCTTGTAAAGAAATGTATTTTTCTCCTTCCTCGGTTATCACAAAAAAAAAATAATGTTTAACCCCCACGTCACAAGGTTTTCCCTTCCATCTCAAGGTGAATCTCAGGGTTAATGGGCAGTTTTTCAGGGTTTTTACCCCAATCTCAGGATGTGAGGGTGAATCGGCAGATTCTCGGGGGTTTTACCCCAATCTCAGGGTGTCAGAGTGAATGGGCAGATTATTAGCATCTATTCTCAGATTTATTTTTATGAAGAAACACAATAAGGGATTTTATTATTGTATTAATTTTAATAAAAACAATAGATTAGTTATAGCACGGCAAGGATAAGTCAGCGTACCAAAGTTTTTCAATAGGCCCCATTTTTAAAGACTAATAAAATAAATACAAAATTTTGAGGTCTCTTCCCTGATATGGGGCATGCCAGAAAACTCTTTCCTTGTAATGAAGAATCATCCTCGGCTGGGCTCTGAAACAGACCGGGTTTAGCTGCACGTAATACGCGGTTTGTGGCCGATGAGGAATAATATTGATGCAATTGATCTGCATTTACTAAACCGAGCATGACAGCATCTCCTGCCGGTACAAGTCAACTAATACTAATTCTCTTATTATCTGGTAATGTTCAACTGTAGCCATGGGATGAGCGCTGATGCGTTAAAAGAAACTCTAACAACTCAACCTGCCGACAGATCGGCCCCCATCCGGCCCCCGTCTAGTCGCCCGTTTCTCCTGCTGTAAAGACTCAAACCTTAATCAGTCGTTGGTCTCGTCTTAGATTCAGGAGCCGTATGTCTACCCCATGCGTGTTTAATACCCTCAAAGTATTAATTGCTTTTCTGCATTAACAGTAATATAGTTACAATAAGATCCATGGAAGGTTCCGTTGGATTATCCTACAGAAGCCGAGGGAGAGACCCAAGCAGCTTGCACACCTGGACTCATCTTTCTAATTAATGGAGTAATTAAGAGACGCTGACACAGCTTTAGATCCAAGTGCATTCATTACTTGAAACTTTCTATATCTTTACATATCGGTACATTTCGTTATCTCCCGTCTCCTCTCCTCCACCCAAACGCAGGCTTCCTGAACCAACCAACGACAATCAGCAACTCAGCCACAGAGGAGAGATAACTTAATGAGGGGGGATGATCACGAGAACAAGAAGTTAGGATGGCTGCTCCCGTGGGATACACATTAGGTGGGGTTTTAAGATACTTTTATGTTATTTGAATGTGTGGTATCCTTTTTGGGCTGAAAAAAACATTATTAAGGGATGTTGTTTGTTACCAATGTCGTAGTAATACCAGCCCCTCCTCTCGCCCGGTACACTTCATGGCAGCGTGCAAATATCTGGCTACCAAATAAGTACCAAAATCTGATAATACTAAGTATCTTAGTCTTGTTTCATTCTCTTTCACTGATCTCCTTCGCTCTTTCTTGTAACATTTGAAACAACAAACACGAGCTGGAAATCTTACATCCCGCCCTTTGATGTCAGTCTTCTCATCAGATTAGAAATTATTTCAAGATATCTTTGTTTAAAAATTAATTTTTGACTCTCCCCGCACGAGATGCACGCCGATTCCCCCAATACACAACCGCCGGAGCTATTAACGTCCTGAACCGATACCGAATTCCTAATAATCAAAACAGATGCGGCCGGTCCCGCGGGTTACAACAAAGATTTGCCTTTTAAGAGTTGGCTGTTGGCTTATAAAATCCGATTCAGCCCTAATGAAAGTATATTGTTAAACTTTAATGATTAAGACTTTTCCATCTTAATACAGAGAAGCAAGAATTATTTTTATTTTACTTTAGAACATCAACCCAATTATATCCCGTTTCTCACAAAGTCAGAGAAAGAGCGGGTTTGAGGATATAATATTTTCTTCTTTAGCATATCTTTGTTCAAGGAATGTGTGGCTCGTCTGTTGCTTTTATCCAGGACTCAAATAACAAAACAAATAGGATCTAGTTTTTGCCCCCGATATATAATGTTTTCAGGCAGCTGCATATCAGCCGTTTGTATGAGGTTCTCGCTCTGTTATCTAAGCTCAATCTACTAGACAATCCCCCCCTGACTCCTTATTATACTGCCTGTGGAAAAGAATAGAATGGCTCAGTCTTAATCACCCAGTCGGACTCTCTGATTCATGAAAGTCTATGGAGGAACGGACTTCATTAGCATCGCCATAAAGCATCAGCTCAGTGTGGTGTTTGATCCAGGAAAGTCACCCAAGATATCACTTGACAGCAATGGTGGCTCCAGGATGAAGGGGGTTTATTGGGGCAAAATGAGATAAAACCAGGTTTTTGCTGTATTTAGTAGTATATTTTTTTTTCCATGGGGCTTCCTCTTTAAATAACACTCAAAGTGTTGAGTTGAATTCATTATCTATTTCCATGTATAGTTTGCATTCATGAATACTTATCACATGCGTGCGCGGTATATAATATGCAGTAACAGGTACTCTCGGTTTGCTGAAATCATCTTTCTCCCGCAGGTAAAATTTGCGGGCTGTGTTAGCATCCAGCCTCACAAACGGCAGGTGTCAGATCCAGGGGGAACTCTCCGGTTAAAGAGAGAACATCTGCATGATAATTTTTTTTTTACTTTTTTTTTGGGGGGGGTGTAAAGCGTTCCTATGGCTACTAATGTCTATACCAGCTAACAGAATTAAAAATTCTAAATTGAAAAAAAAAATTGTATGGTGGAAAGAGAACTTTTTCCAAAATATGTTCTAAATGCGGAGTATACAATGTAACATTTTAATGTTTTCCCTGCCAAGCAAATTCAGATGATTAGAAGCAATTTCTAAGAGGAGACTGTAGTAGATTTTTGCAAATGGATATAAAAAATCCATGCTTTATGATTTTTTTTATTACTTTTTTTTTTTTTTTAAAGAATGTAATTGTTGTATTTTGGTTCATTTATTAAATGGTTACTTCAAGCAGAATTTTTTTTTTATCAAATATAAGTTCAGGCAATAAATTGGAGGCTGATTAAGCCACGTATTTCTGTAACGGTTATTAATTTTTTTAACAAAATGCAGGATTTGACCCATTTGTGCTGAGATTTAGACCTAAAGTTTTTGTTTTATTATTTTGTTTATTTTTAGAGAACTTCTTTTCAGACCGTGTGAAAGCGACCGAGAGAATGTATCTTTTGACTTAATGAGGTATGGTAAAGAATGAAATTAATAGTCCCGTTCTCTGGGAAACTTAAACCTTAAAAGGGATTTCTCTGCGGGGGGATAAAATGCGATCCTCTGACTGTGAACAAACCGGTAAATTATTAACTAAAAGCTTCTATCCAGATGCCTCCATATTATATCAATAAGTCCTCAACACTTACTCTACCTGGTTATTTTCTACTGGCTGCTGCCTTATAAACACCAGAAAAAAAAAACATCTCTAATGGCGACCGGTATGGGATTGCCGAAGGAGAGGAAATTGTCGACCAGGAAAGTAGAGGACACCATGGCTCTTCGGTGGGCGAGGGTCGTGAACCGCGGGGAGGAGAGAAAGACCAAAGAGACAATTAAAGTTTTTGAAAGATCTGCCAAAATATGCCGCTCGGACCTGAAGAGAGAAGTGAAAGAACTCAAGAACTTCTTGGTAAAAGTCAATGTTTCCACCGGTTACTTTGAAAAGACCAGCTGATGCGTCTTCACTCGGGTGCCTAGAAGCAACATCTGAACTATCTTGGAATCGATCAGGAGTTGAAATGGCATTTTTATAGACATGGTTGTGCAGTGAATCTTTTCCTGGCCATGACATCACGTTGGATGTACAAATTATATGTTGCGTGATGAAGTCATAGAAGGGACCTTGGGAACTTCCAATCTCATCAAGTTAAATGTATTCAGTAAAATTATTTTTTGTACAATGTATACAATGTATCTTTATTTCACATTAGAATATAAATGTTGTTAAATGTATCACAAATGCCAAAGAAAAACGGTAATCCCCCCCCCCAATTTTACAAACATTACAACAATTTCAGAAATATATTTATGCACCTGTTTCATTACTGCTAAATTAGGATAATTTGGGGGGAAATTTGCATAACATTAAAAAAATCTACAAAAAGAATACCTGGTTTCATTGAAAGAAATCAATGATTGATTTGAAATCTCTTTAAAAAATGCCAAACAAACTCACATTTACCAAACTCACACAACCTTTTTTTTTTAGTACAGTCTACGGTTTGGTTGAAAAACATACGCAGTTCAATGGAATTTTAAATTACTGCCACCGTACCGTAAATAATTAATTGTGTTATGCCTGTTAATACCAGGTCGCATTTCTGCTTGTTACTTTAGAGAATTTAATATACTCTGTATAACTTTTTAGTACATGAATTTACTCAAACTATGATTATATAACTTTTTTGATGTAGTTTTGCTGTGTGGTTTTTTTGGGCGGTTATTAAGATGTCTTATTATTCTGCGTATTCTTCTTTTTTTTATCAGTTTGACCTAAATGAATCTATAATTTGCCTTGAAAGCTGTATTTAACTCTTAACGCTCAGGCAATTGGTAAAATATTATCTATTGATAATTATTAATAATGTGTGCGTCCATGAAGTTGACCCAACATGATAGCAAAATCATTCTGTATCAACCTAAACTTGACATAAGAGGTTCTTATTCACCACTGATACAATTACAATATTAAGTTGTTATCTAACATCTTCTATCGTGTATGAAAGTACGAGCAACGCTGCTGATGTTCAATACAAATGTTTTATTGGACCAATTTCCTTGAATTGCTCAAAGTTACTATGTAACCAGGTCTTTAGTAATATCATTAAAAAACCAAGCCATTCAATACAAATAAATGTATATTCCATATAATGAAACAAAATAACTGTATAATTATTAAGATATTGCATATATATGAATGGCACTCTGAAATAAAGATATTTGTAAGTGATATTAAATGCCTTATAAAAAGAGTTCTGGGCATTTAAATGTTTCCAGATTAATCCCATTAAAAAGTTTCAATTAACAAAAAATTGCAGTTTCCCTTACAAAAAAAAGCACAAACAATGCTTTGAATCTTTATAAATATTGCCATAATTTAGTCATATTTCTTATAACTTTGGGTTTTTTTGGTAAATTTACTGAAATGTGTTCCTTTATGGCTATACAAAGCTCTCCTCCATGTTTGAGCAAAGTAAAAATGAATCTACAAGGCGAGGCTTCACCAACTGTTCAAAATCCGATTCTTCCAAGTGTTCGGGGCTCGTTATCGCCAACCTCCGCAGAGCAGCCTGTGACAAAAGACACACCATTGGGTTATTTTTAGTCTATAGTAAGTTTATACATTGAAATGTAACTTTATTCGTCTTAAAAGTGGCCTGAAATATTTTTTAAAAATATCTTTTTTTTATAATTTTTATAAAAAATGCAGAAAACTTAAGTTTTAAATTATAAGTATTTTTTTAGAGTTTCTCTTCAAAAGTAGATGAATAAGGCTTACGCATACCAGACAAGCCACCAGAACGGCGTCGCTGTTATGTCTCTCTTCTGGGAATCGACAGAGTTCAATAAGACGAGGGATACCTGGAGATAATGTACAACATGTATGAAAATTCCTCTGCACTTCCACACCTGAAGTATAGATAATCAGTTGTCCTTTCCCAACTAGACTACTGTAACCTTAGGTCTAGCGCAATCCTTGAAGACTTTATAGTGAAATAAGGGCTCAGATTGCAAGCTCCTTTGAGTCATCCTCATCTTTTGTGTCTGTAAGTCCTAATCGTTATGTTATGTATTATTTGTCACATCCTATATCCCATTTTACAGCCTTAAGGAACATGATGGAGAGCTAGAAATCGATAAAAGATATTAATGAATGTAACTTATTAAAAAGGGGATTTTGTAAATCCATTATCTTCTCACTGAAGGCTAATATTGGGCTAATATCTTTCATAGATGTGATCAATTCTAATTAATGTCATGAAAAAGATTTGTATGTTATTAATTAGTTTATAAATAATAAAAAAATAAAAAATTAAAGATAAAATTACCCTATTAAAAAAATCAAAACCACTGTTTTTGCTTTCGGTGCTCTCACACTCTCACTCTCTCTCATGTTGTCTCTTCTTATTGTGCTGTCTTCTTTCTTCGTCCGCTTCTCCTCCGTATCAGCTCCATTATCCAGGTACTTCCGCAAAAGGGTGATCCGAGGAACGGGGGAGAGGCTGTCACCGTAGCTCCGCTATTTTGCAGAAGTACTTCAAGAGGCCAGAATATTGCAGATCAATTGGCACTTCTGCACCTCTCTTTCCCAACAAATCTGCAATATTCTTGGAGTGCTTCTGCAAAAGGGCGGACAGCCTCTCCCCCATTACCCCCATTAGGGTAGAGGGCACACGCAGGCTCTGCTCTTTTGAAAAAGTATCTGGATAACTGAGCTGATACCGGGAACAAGAAGAGGCAAAAGAAGAAGTGGAGCTGCAGAAAAGTAGACAGGGACATGGAAGTGGTCAGAAGAGCATGTGTGGAGACATTCCCAGACAATGCTTAGTGGGATAGTAACTCTTTAAAAGTTGCCAAGCTCATTATTATCGCAGCACGTACTACCCTTCCTTTGTGAACGTACAGTTGTACTTTATTGCAGCTTTTGCGACCTCCGGATCACGGCTCAGACGTGCAAGTGTGACTGCGGATTTCTGCTGGACGCGCTCACAAGCTGAAATGTCTGCTAGAATCCCAGTAGCCGACTTCTCAAAAAGCATTTCGATGAGGATCTGAACACCTTCGTGTTACAAAAATTGACACCAGAATACATTTTCAGTAAACAAAAGCATGAAAATGATAGCCTATTCACTGGTTTAACATCAATAAATAGTAGGTTAAGACTTTGTAACAGAATATGTATGAAACTGAACTAAACTGTGCATCTGAAATCTTTTCTAGATACTTTTATAACATGAGATGTGATGACTACAGCTGATCTGCTAAAGTATATTAATATTATCTATTTTCAGATTCTGCGGGTTTTTTTAATTTATTCCGTCACTTTCTTAAAATATTTATGACTTTGATTATTGATTATGACTTTCAGTATAATATACTACTCCCATGAGGATTCTGTGACAGCAGCCAAACAATTCTAGATGTTCATACCATTTTCCTTAATTATTTCAGAAGCACATTGATCTGGAATAGACATGTTGGCTAAAATAGTGACGATCTGCAAAGAAATGAAGGAGAAAAAGATAAATCTTAAAGAACGGCAAAAACACATATAAAATAAAGACCTGTGCATTTGGATTAGTATGAATTAGAATGTTAACAAAATGTAATGAATTTTGTTCGTCTGCATTCATCTCTGAAAATTAGGGAGGAACCGCAATTAAACAACTAAAACAAAGCAGGGAGCTCTGAATTTTCTTTTGTATTTCGTTGATTTTGTACTTTTACTCACTCACGCATTCACACTCTCTTACACTCTCTCATGCTATCTCTGTCTTTTTGCCTTCTCCGCTGACTGCTTCCGCGTTCCTTCTCCTTTTCTGCACCTCCACTTCTTCACTTGACTATCTTTTTTCTTCATTGGCTTCTCCCTGGTATCAGTTTAATTAAAAAAGGCTCCCAGAGCGCTTAAGTAAAAAGATGCAGCCTTTGTGCCCACTCTCTTCTTCGATTGGAAAAATGGGGGAGAGGCTGTCCCAGTGGGGTGCGCTGGGGCTCTGTCCTTTTGCGAACGTATTCCAAGGGGCCAGAATAATGTAGACAGATTCATGGAGAAAGAGAGGTAAAGAAACATTTCTCTTTCTCTGCGTATGTGTCAGCATTATTCTGGCCTCTTGAAACACAAATAGCGAATGGGCTATGTGGACAGTCTCTCCCTCCCTTTCCTTCTCCCTTTCCTTCAGTTGACCTTTGGCGGAAGTGCTTCAGGAGGCCTGGTTAATGGAGCTGATAACGAAGAAAGAAATCAGAAGAGGCAAGACAAGAAGCGGAGCTGCGAAAAAGGAGACAGGGACACGGAGGCAGTCGGCAGAGACGGAAAGGAGACATTGAGAAAAAGCGTGAGAACGAGTGAATGAAAGCGTGAGAGGGAGTGAATGAGAGTGTGAGAGAGAGTGAGTGAGGGTGAGGGACAATGAAATTTGCTACAGAATGGAAACAAATGGACAAAAAACAAAATGAAAAATGTGCTTAATTTGTTTTTGGTCTATTTGCACAAGATGAAAAATAGGCCCACAGTCAGGAAGAAGTTATGCTTATAGATACATTGCCAAATTTAAAAAAGCAATTAAAACACACATTTACTGTATTCCATTTTTTTTTTTAAGTTTTTGATTTTTTTTGTTTTGTTGAATAAAAGTACTTCTTTCTGGCGATAGAGTTAAAAGTTAAAACTTTAGTTAAATTAAAATTTGAACTCTACATTTCAACGAAATCTAAAATCTAAGCTTCAATAGGTCACAAAGCTACATAAAAAAGTCTTGTAAAGCCCCTCCCCCAGCCACGTCTCTAACCACACGCCATAAAACAGAAAGGTCATTGTGATGTAATGATGATGTCATTACTGTATATAAAATATGTTAGAGATATTTTCATGTGGGGTAAAAACCTTGCCTTTTACATTTTCATAAATGTACAGATTACGTTACAATAGAACATAATGATATAAAATAAAAAATATTCTAAACTTGCGAACAAATTAATATTATAAAAAACTTTTTTAGAAAAAGGTCACAGAATTCTAAATGTGGCTCTTTTTAACTCAAACGAACTACAAATTTAGTCCACGCAGCCATCATCAAATCCCTCCAGGTCTCCGCGCTAAGTAGATGCAACAGCCTCGTTCATTACTCTTCAACTGCCGAGCATGGTTCTCTGATGACTGAAGGGATTTGTCAATATAATCATCAAATTTCAGATGCAAAAACTATAAATGTGATTGCAGGGGTTATCATAAATGTTTTCAATTATATATTTCTAATTATAGTGTATACAGTGATGTTACCTTGGAGAAATTGAGATTGAGCAGTGATTTCATTATATTTTAGCGGTAAAACTCGCTGCTACGCGTAAGAAGTAGCAAAAATCCCTTACTGCTTAATTTCTAGACTTAATTTCCAACTTTACTTTGTAATTTGGCATTCACCTGACACGTCGAACCATTCCACTGTACGGAATAAAAAACGCAGAAAAAAATACACAGATATATGGCTAAAATCTAGGATAACGACACTTTATGGAAACTTTATTAATTTTATAAAATATATCAGCTGAAAAATCGTCAATTTAAGGCTTTAAAGATTCTTCTATATTATGGGGCCCAAAAAAGTCAATTTGGCAGGGGATATTGCATGAGTTTGTGAGCGATTTAAGAGCAAAGATGATACTTTTATGGTTGAAGTACAGTAGATTGTAAGCTTTCAAGAATATCTAGACCTTTTCTTCAGGCATTTTGTGTCTAACTTTGTTAGCCAATTAATGTATCATTTTTACCAAATTTGCACATTTTCATTCTACAACTAATATGTTAGACTTCTATACCCATTAGAGTTGAAGAAACAATGTATCCATTTGTCCTCCAGTTTTCATTTTGGGCCGGCCAGTTAAAAAAAGGCACTAAGCAGTCTCATTTTTTTTACTTTTGTTTTTTAATCCTCACCATAAACAAAGATTTTCCAATGTAGTTTACGGGATAATTTTCTCTACCCCTTAGCATGAAAATGTTGAGAAATTTGGCTGTAAAATATTTAACATCAATATTTAACTAAATAAAGTCAGATAATACATATATATATATATATATATATATATATATATATATATACAATAAATAGTAAAAATAAATATGCATTACTTACTTGGTCCCTGGCGTATGAAGAATTAACCCTCTGTTTGTCAGAACAAGCATTCAGAAGGATTTTTATTGCATTCATGGGAAGCAGCATCTCGCAGGACAGGGTATCCAGAAAGGTTATGTTGGCCAAAGCAGCCGTAGCAAGAAGACAGACTTCTCCAGAGGAGGCTTCTTCGCATAACTCTAGGAAGAAATGTATGACCCGACTAAATACAGTATTCTATATATTTTAAGGTTGCTATTGAATCTGATATAGCGTGTCTACCTTTGATTGAGACTGGCCTCTAATACCGTATTTGCTCGATTATAAGACGAGGTTTTTTTCAGCGCAAATGCTCTGAAAAATACCCCTCGTCTTATAATCGGGGTCGTCTCATAATCAGACCTCAAATAGGTCTGACTATGAGACGACTAAGATCCAGATCCCCTGCAGCTGCAGGGGACCTGGATCCTCCTGTCCCCCCCCCTCCCTGCCCGCCCCACTTACCGGTACTTCCGAGTCCCCGGTGTGTAGCCGGGGCAGCGTGTAGATGTCTACGCGATTCGCGTAGACAACTTCCGGTGCAGCAGGAAGGAGGCGTGGCTAGCAGCGGGGGTTGTCTGCGTCCATCACGCAGACCTTCCCCGGCTGTTAGAGATCAGAGTTCCCCGCACCAGTGCCGATGCCGGTGCCGCACCGGTGCCGGGAACTCTGATCTCTGACAGTCGTGGAAGGTCTGCGCGATGGACGCAGAGAACCCCCGCTGCTAGCCACGCCTCCTTCCGGCTGCAGCGTAAGTGCGTGGGATCTACACGCTGCCCCGGCTACATAGCAGGGAAGTCAGAAGCACCGGTAAGTTTGGGGGGGGCCAGAGGAGTTATAAATGGGGGGGGGGGCATAAGGCATTTCTGGAGGCAGAGGGCTCTTTGAAATGCCTTTTAACCCCCTTAATGCCACTCTGCCTCCAGAAATGCCTTTTTAACTCTCTATACACCACTCTGCCTCCTGAATGCCTTAAACCTCCCTATATGCCACTCTTCCCCATAATATGCCTTTTAACCCTCTAAATGCCAGAGTGGCATATAGGGGTATAAGGCATTTCTGGAGGCAGAGTGGCACATAGGGGGTCAAAGGGCATATCATGGGGCACAGTGGCATATAGGGTTAAAAGGCATATCATGGGGCACAGTGGCATTTAGAGGGTTAAAAGGCATATCATGGGGCACAGTGGCATTTAGAGGGTTAAAAGGCATATCATGGGGCACAGTGGCATATAGGGGGTATAAGGCATTTCTGGGGCAGATGTGCATAACTGGGGGGCAGGTTGGAAAATAGAAGGAAATAAAACCAAAATATTTTTCTCAATCATAGCTTTTATTTAAAAAAAAATAGTTTAGATGAATTAACATTTACTGGTAAAACTTTTTTTTTAGGGTCGTCTTATATTCAGGCTTTTTCTTTTTTTCCTAAATTAATATTCAGATTTGGGGGGTCGTCTTATAATCAGGGTCGTCTTATAATCGAGCAAATACGGTATTTCCCAGTAGTGGGACTCAGAGAAATACATAATGACATACATATAATTCCGATCCAAGATCATTATTAGACTCGTGCACATGGAGTGAAAATTAATTTAATTTAATCACCAGGAGGTTAGTTTTTGGGTTGAATTTAGGGTTTGATGGCAAGCATGGCAAGGTCAACTCAAAAGGAAGTGATCGGAGCAAACGCAACTTAATGATGATCACAAGCACTAAAACCCAGTACAAAGGGGACGTCTAGAACAGAAAGCCAGGGGCCAATTACTTTCTTAAGACGCTTTGATAATTAGGCTACTTTAAGCAGATATTTTTGGTGAAATTACTGACAAGGAACGAGGGTTGTAGATATTAGCAGCTATCAGTAAGCCTATAAGTATTTGCATATACATTTGTAGCAAAGTGTAATTTTCCCCCAACCAGCTTTGTTTTATGAGAACAACTTTTTACGCTTGTGTTCTATCTATATATGTAACAATGTAACACACATTACTCACCAGGTCATCTGCCTTTCCTCGCATTCCATTCAATCCAACTCTAGGCCTTATCATTCATTCACTCAACTCAACTGGACCCCATCACACCTTGCATTTTTTCTCATTCTTCCTCAATCGCTTCTCGCTTGAACGCACTTGCCCTACTCTCGCATGACTCTTGGTAGCCTCTTGGTCGTCATACTCACTTAAGAGAGCGGTGACTATTTCCTCCATATTCTCGATGAAGCTGCTGAGGTGTTGAGTGAAGGTAAGGTGAGGAGAGGTTATCTGGGCGATCACAGCTGCGGCTTCTGCTCTGGACGCTTCGGTTTGTGAATCATCCGTAAGAATGTCCGTTAAACACAATATCCCATCCACCTGGAAACAAAGAAGATAATGAATTAGGATCATTTCTTTTGTGATGTTATTCAAAAGTTCGACTACCGGTCGGGAGGGCCTTGGACAATTTAGTGATTAAACCTCCGTACATAAAAAGTCTTCCAATTGAACTGAAAGCCATTGACAGCGATATAAACCAAATCAACACAGAATTAAGGTAGAAACCAGCAAATCAGACCCATTCGCCCACCCCCCCCGGATAGTCACCCATTATTCCTGATGTAAAGACTCAAACCTTAATCAGTCGTTGGTCTCGTCTTAGATTCAGGAGCCGTATGTCTGTCCCATGCATGTTTAATACCCCTAACTGTATTACCCTCTACCACTTCTGCTGGGAGGCAGTTCTACGTATCTCTTCTTAGATGTTGCTCAGCTATAACAGTATTCCAGCTTGTTAAATATTGTATTCTGATTGACCACATTGGTACAGAAGTGATTTTTAATTCATAACAGAAAGCAATAGAAGAAACGTTCTTGAGCCGCATTCCAAAACAACCCCACCACTAATTAATTTGGAATAGATTAGGGGTAAATAGTACTATATTGGTGCATTTTGTGGTTTACAATAGAATAATGTGGACAAAAGAAATATATAGAAAAGAAGAAATTGAATAAAAAGATTTTTTTTTCATCATTATGAAAGTATAGAAAGGTTTGACTTATTATCATTAGAATTGAATTTAGTTCCATGGAATTTTTTTATTCCTGATTCAATTCCAACCCCCCCCCTCCCCACATATCTTTTTTTATTTTGACACCCTTTGTATGTTTCTAGAGGTTAAAGCTGACTTTTCTACGGAGATGTCCGATGTTCATTTCTAACTTCCATAAAGATTGAATTATTTAGCACATCTCCCTAAATGAAATTCAAATTAATAACTGTTTAATTGATTTATTAGTCATGGTTGTTTTGTTTTTAATTATGTCAAGATTAATTATAGTTTTCTTACCAAGAGATTTTTAATCCATTTGACCGTTATTCCTGGGAGACTCTAAAGAGAAATGTGTTAGTTTAGTTTTGACACTTTTTTCATAATTTCACAGAGGACCTTCTTTGATTTAAAGCCTTTGGAATCTGTGCCCACATTTCTCACCAAAATAAGCCATGGAAACATTGGCTTTTCTTTTTTATTTGTTTATTCTTTGTTATCTTTCAAGCAAGATAGATTTTCACTCTTTACTGAACTCAAATATGTCTGTAAAGGCTCTTAAAATGGTCTTATCTCTCCAAAGTAAATCGTATAAACATTTTGCATTCAAATAACTTTTAATAAAACTTTTTAATAATTTTTTTTTGCATATAATAATAAATAATATATTTGTTTTTTGCTATTTTGGTAGGTACAGTCGATGTGGTCGCCGTTGAGGAACCAATCTTGGTTCCTACTCAGCTCAACGACATTTCAAGGACTTGACTCGCCTACGAGTGCCGGGATGAGTTTATTTTGCTTGTACTGAGCTTTGGAACTTCTTACGTATCTTACAATTTTAGTTTCCTGCTCTACAAAAAAAAGTCATCTGAAATAAAATCATTAATAATAATATGATAAATCTCTTTCAGAAGGTTTCCAGAACGCTTGGCGTTGCTCTTGGAATTCAGGAAGATTTTGATTCGTGAAGGAAGTGCACGCATTTCCAGCTTTTACTAACCCAAGCCCCCAAGTGGAAGCACTTATGTGAGATGGTCCCTGACCCAGCGATGTCCTGTATGGGTCTTGCTAGGAAAATAAGTAGGAATAAGTAGACAATGTTCCAGAACCATTGAAGGAGGTGTTGAAGGAACACAGACTTGTTTCAAAGCAAATACATTGTTTCCAAGCCCCCAAAAAAGCAAATTCTAAATTGTTATTTTGTTTATTGTCATATTGTTTTTTGTTGTTTTTTTTTGTTTTCTTTATTAATAATGTATTTTATTGTTTTTTGGGTTTTTGTTTTTTTTTGCTATTTTGTTTCCTTTATTGATTTACTTTCCAGCTAGAAGGACGGGGATGACCCGCTGATAAATACTTAATAAGAATCTTTAGTGAACTTGTATTCAAAAGTTTTATTGATTTTGACCCTCAAAGTTACGTCCTGAACTGAGCCACGGTGTCAGTCAATAATTAACACAAAGTATCTGTAGGGCCTGAGGGTACGGACGGACGTGGGAGAGAAGACACCAAAACACTCGCTTATTGGTCACGCAGATGACATCTAAGTGCAACTCAATCAATGCCCAAAAATAAACCGCTGTCAATAGCAGAAATTATAATGAGTTGAAATACATAAAAAGGCAGCTTTCGACTAATTGGATACATTATATGGTTATTAATCTACATCCTGGTGGAGAATTCTAGAAATAAGATCACTGCTTTTCTCATATTTTAATGAACAGAAGGGTTAGAGTTTTATCGATAGACTCCCCGAGACAAGCTTTTGTTAAAGTCAAGCTCATTTTACTTACAAGCTGGAAAAAATTAGACATTCTCCAGATTTTTAAATAATTCATGAAAAACTGTGTTGACGACGAATTTCATTAAAGACACCGAGCCAGACATAAGCGTCGCCGGATAAGGAGCTGTCATTCTATGTAATAATAATGACCATTTGCTTCGTAGTTGGAAACAAGGTCAGACATCAAGAATGTCTGTACAAGATCTCAATTTTATCTGCCCCGGGGTTTTTTGACTCACATGAAGAAATAAAAAAAAAAAAAAAGCACATTTTTTACTTTTGTTTACAGGGAACGGGATGTGTCTGCGTGGATAAAAACAAACCTCGGATACTAAAGGCACAATGACTATTGACTTTTAAATAAGTAATGTATCTGCTAATGATCCCGGCTAACAGCGACGTATATCTTCTCTGCCTTACTGAACAAGACATTAATGGGCGAAATTCTGAAATTTTGTTAGCTTGCATTTTTTTTGCCTTGGTTCTTGGTATCTCCTCTAACGAGCTCTGCCTATCCTGACACAATTTGTAGCCTGGATTTACCACTTCAATAATTCTGTAAATCCTGAACGTTACGGATAGCCGCGCCAGCTGTTCTGCGAGGTAAGGGTCAGCAAATTTGCGCAACGCAGGCGACTGTTTCTGTAGGCCCTCATGAACTATCACGGACTAAGGCTCGGACAATTAGTTAGAACAGACCCTAGGCAGGAATCTTATCAAAATAACATGAATAATTCCAGAATTACTAAAATTACTAAGTTTTGTTTATGAACAGAAGGAAGAGCTGGTTGTGTTTGAAGCTAGATATTGCCCTAAGTAAATATGATCTTGTCCAACTGATGGCCTGGAAGAGGCCATCAAGAGTTTCTGTGAAAGCCCCTGTCCTGTCTGAAATGAAAGGTCTTAGGATGTAACACAAAATGATCTATGGGGTCATTAACTTACTTGTGTCCAGACGAAAAGTTCTTGAAGACAATAAAAAGTTGGGTAACAGTGCCCATGTAGCTTCTGTATAACCACTACGACATGGTGGGTGGGAAGGAGATACAATAAGACGCGAGTGCTTTAAGAACACCAAACTCTACCTGCTGTTACATTGCAACAAGGCCTCTGTGTCCAGGATTCGGCTTTTAATTGCCGTTTGATCCGTATTCTCACATTTCCAGAGACCTGCTGCCCATTTTCTGACCAACAACTAAATGTCTGCAACTTTTTTTTCCCCTACCCACTGTTTCGATCCAGGGAGTAATCTGACTTATGGAGTTTATTTTATCTTTACTTTGTTTTCTTTTGGGTTAACGGATATTGGTACTTGGGAGGGTTGAGCTTGATAGACCTTAAGTCATGGGTGTCGAACATGCAGCCTGTGGGCACCACCTAGCCAAAGGGCCGTAACTTCCACTGGGCAGGGGGTAGGGGCACCAGGGACAGCAAGGTGAGGGGCCCACTTAAGACATCCATAGACAATGCGGCATGGCCTATGTGATGTCAGCACCTCCAATCCTGCCCCAGCCACCAATAGCCCTAGTTATGAAGCCTAGGTGATGGGAAATGACTGCGTGAGTGGCTGTGAGTTGTGTAAGTGCATGCAAGTTGTCTGACTGTGAGTGCTGTGAGTTGTGAGACTGTCTGTAATTGCAGTGGTATGTGTGAGTGCCTGCCTGTGAGCAATGGGAGTTGTAGTGTGGGTGCTAAGTAGTGTGTTTGTGAGTGTCTGTGAATTATATGTCTGTCTGTGAGTGTTGTGAGTTGTGGGAGTATCAATATGCTGCAAGTTATGTGTGTGGGTAATGTGAGTGTGTCTTGCTGTGCATTGTGTGAGTGCCTGTCTGTGAGCACTGCAATTTGTGTGTGAGTGTGAGTGCTGTGAGTTATGTGAGTACCTGTATTAATGATGTGATTTATGGTTCTGGAAAGGAAAATACAGATAAACATTTTGGGAGAAAACATTACTTTGCAGAAGTGAAATCACGTCTGGAAATAATCTGTAATGATTTAATGGTGTTTGTGATCTCAAAGTGCGGCATCATAACCAGCAAACCAAGGCTTTTAACTTTAATGGATATGGAACACAATAACCCAGACAAAGATGCACGCCAGTTAAATAATAAATTGGGTAGTTTTTGTTCTTGTTCCAATGTGTTTTAGTACAAACGACATAAACTACTTCATTTTTATTTCCTCATCAATATTTTGCCACTTTCAAATAATTGATCAGATGTTAATTATTCAACTAGGGGATCAGCAGAAGAATAGTAAATGGAGGTCAGTAACATTTGTAAAATGGTGCCCAAGAGCTGTTGTATTATTATATAATTTTTTGGGGGGTATGATAATAATAAAAAAAAGCTTGTGTTTTTTTACTTGGCAATTACCTTTGTCTACAGACTGTTACATGGAGGAAGAAAAACTTACATATCCCTAATATAAAGCTGAAAAAAGAAGGAAAAAAAAGGTTGAGTGGGTGGTAAATAAGTGGAGCAGCCTCCCATTAGTAGAGGGTAATACAGTGCAGGCATTTAAACATGCATGGGATGAGGCTTTTGGACTAATGAGTGAATTATCTATAGCATCATAGACATGTTTAAAAAATATTTAGGTGCTTTTGGACTTTCTGTTAATAATAATAATAATAATAATAATAATAATAATAATAATAATGTTTTATACCCAGTCACAATAAATGATTTTTTCAAAAGCCCTTCACGTTTGTTCCCAGTTCCTCCAGCAGAGGGCAGCAGTTGACACAGAATGAATCTATGCATAATAATATAATTTCCATATTTACTGTTTTTAGGGTTTCTGCATGGAAAGTTCCTCCTTATACTAGATATTAACATAAGGGATATTGTGATGGAAAGCACTAATTCATTCACTCTAGGGACCCAAGGAAAATTATTGAGTTCCCAACTCAAGCTTAAAAGTGAATTAAAGTGAATAACTCATTAAAACGAAATTATATATTTTGTGAGACATCTGAAAGATTAACAACGAGGTTAAAAAAAATCATTTATTACTAGACGCTTTACACTTGAAGCAGATCTGTCACTTTTCCCAAACGTTACATTTTCAGCTCTAAATAAACATATGTTATTGTCTTTATCAATTGAAATAAACAATATATATATGTATTAGAAACCATATAATAAAGTACAATTTTTAAATTGCAGAAATGTGTATGAATGATGTTGTCAATTTGAATCTGTAGCTAAAGCACCAGCCCCAGTAACTCACCCATTCTTACACTAGGTGGCGATGTTGTATAAGCGTGTGTGAATGGGTGACTGTTCCCGGACTAAATCTAGCTCTGGGAAATTAGTGATTTTAGGCATTTTCCCTTTTGAACTCTTTCACAGATCATTTATAGTCATTTATCCTCAGTAATTATCAGAATAAATTATAATACAGTCTAGCAATACACATAACATTGTTTTAGCTTATACTGGAGCTAAGAGAACAATTACCCAATAACACACCAGCCCAGAAAAGAAAGCTTTATAAAAAACCTCAGTTAATTCACCTGATTGCCCCCTTAAGTGCTGGAAGGAATAAGAGATTTTAGCATGTCTATTCATTGACATATGGTTATTTATGCTGTCAATGAATAGTCATCTTCTCCAAAATATTCTTCCCATTTTCTATCATATTTTAAACCTGATGCAGAAGGAGAAGATCTTTGAGGAGAGATATTAGTAGCACTCTTAAGTCTCCTTTTTAATTAAAGACATATCCTGGCCAGTTTGATGGCATTTGTAATGAAATAAAGAAGTCTGATGAAGGGTTAACAGACAGGAACATGTTGGTAAATTTTCCAAAACAAAAAAAGTTCTTAAAGGGTAAAAGGGGATTTTTGGATATCATTTTCTTATCAGTTGACCCATAATTATGATTTTTTTGCTCCATTCAATGTCTGTGAATTTTATTGGTGAGATGGGATGTACGGCTCCCGTATATATGCTGTGCGGTTTTCAGCCGGTGCTGAAATGGAGCGGCTGACAGAATGACACAGGACAGACCTTACATCGCTGTTTTGATTTAATGTATTTTCTCGGGGCCCTGACAGATGTGCAATTTACGAAATCCAACGCACTTCCCCGACCAATTCATTAGCAGGGCCATGTTGAGACGCGCGGCGTAGTAAATCAGATCAGAAGACTCCGATTGTGCATTATCTAATTGTGGTGTGAACGCACTTCTGAAATACATTTGCTTGGCTAAAACAATTTGTCTCGTAAAGGTTTATTTTTCTCGATAACACCATCCAATACTCATTCCTCCCCAGTCCAGCGGTGTCTAAAGCACATTCCCACCAACGCAATCAACCCGGGGACATTATTTTTAATGACATCATCATCTCCAGAGAGTTATGTTTCACGTGCAATTCTGTAAGAAAAGCTTTAAAGTTTTGGGAAAAGTCAGGACAAATTGATGGTTTATCGGTAACCATACTTTGGGAAATATGCTGGGTAATCAATAAATTACTGTTGAGAGGCGGAATGTTAGTAGCGACATCATTCTCAGTCTAACAAGTAATAAGAATGAATAATATCAGGTTAGTTTTGCGAAGTTTAGTAGAATTGGAGTAAATTTGGTGGTTTAAAGCAGCGGCGTATTTGCCTCTGGCGCTGCCCTTAGCCTTTTCCAGTGTAGCGCCATTACTGCTAGGCGACAGGATATGATGTCATATCCCAGCGCACTGCCCTTTAAGGACGTGAGGAACCAGGCACTAGTGCAACATTGGAACCTGTAGCCCTCCATGATGTTGAGGAGATCGATTATCTCCCTTTTAACCAGCCCATCGAGCAGAGGCGTTACAGGGAGTCCGATCACTCAAGAGGGGGAATTGGCCCCTTGTTATGCGACAGAGGCCGCCGCCTGGACCTTCTGCCCTTCGCCAAAATGCGCGACTGTATGTTTGTCAAATCTTTATCTATCAATTTTACATCATTTATTTTTTCAGATTTGAGTATAAATTCAATCTCTCCCCCCCCCGTTTATTTTACTTTATCATCTTATTGAGGGGAAACACGGTTTGGACGGACAACCAACAAGAATACACCTTATGGATACAACGTGTCCCAACATTCTACATTGAAGGAGTTAAAACTCATTTCAAGAAAAAAAAACCCGTACATACATTCGCTTACATGAGCAAATATGTACACAGAGCCGGCCGCCGCAATTGTATTTCTTTAATATCGCTACATTGCAAAGTACCTGGAAGCAACTTATTGATAGAAAGATGGTTTGGAATATGAGCCGAGCTGATAAAAACATCCACTGCGTTTATTTTTTAATATCCTTCATCTACAATGGTCGCCAGGAAATCCGCAAGGCTCTACATACATCGGCGTATAACCAGCTCCTAGCTGTGGGTGTATTTGTTTAGCAATCACCGCTAACAATGAATTAGTTTGGGGTTTTTTTAATGATATTGTACGGTATGAATTGTTGCTAAAAGTAGGAAAAAAGATTTATTCCACCCAGCTGTGATTTTTTTGTCGACGTACTTCGACTGCGTTCTTATAAAAAAATTATCACCAGGGATAAAAGTGTTACATTATAATCATTTATTTAATAATTATTACATTATCATTTTATAAGAAGGATTTTCAAATGTGGAAAATGCAAAAAAGAATCTTAAAAAGATTCATACATTTGTCTATGATGACTATACTTAGACTCCCCCCCCCCCCCGTAGAGACGGGGCAAATAAACATATTAATAAAAATATTAAAACTATATTTTTTATAATTGCTGTTTTATGAAGCCATTGCCAGAAGGAGGGGGCATTTATTATGTTGTAAATCAGTTTTCTTAATTAAAGTAACATAAATGGGTCTAGCAGTAGCGTATGGGGTCTTTCGTTGAAGCTGATACCCTTAATTGGGTCAATTAAAAAAAAAAGTTACATAAGACTTTGGACCTCAGAGGTCTCTTTTTCAAATGAACCCAAATAAGTGCTTTCCATATCTTGTATAGTGAGCGTTCCAAGCGTTTTTCTATCTATATTTGGGTACATATCACGGTTCTTAAGTAACCTGCTATTGGACCAATACCGGCTAAAGCGGGCCAATATATATATTATCTCAACAACCCCCCCAAACACCGAAATATTCTAGCAGGAGACGAGCACTCCCAGAATGCACTTCTCATTGAGATATTTAATATTTTTTATAATTTTTTTATCTAAATGAGTTATTTCATCGCTTTAATCTATAATATACGTAAGAAAAAGAAAAAAAAAAGAAAAGAAAAAAAAAATTAGAAGCAAACTATTCCGGGGGGCTGGAGAGAGGGGGCCGTTTCAGTTCTAGAAATGCGTAAAAAACCTACGGAGCAAGGATTTAGTTTGTTTAAAAATGTTTAGTGGATTCGAGTTATTTGTGATTAAAAAAAATAAAAAAATAAGGGGAAATGATAAGGAACCCTGATAACGAGAATCGCAGAGATTGCGGTTTGTGGCCCCCAGGTAACAACGTATCTATCGTGTCTAAATGAGTCTGAGTTGAGTAATTAAACCACATTCCGTTTTTTTTTTCCCAGATAGAAACTTTTGTGAAAATTAAGCAAAAAAAATGTTCTCTTTTAAAAAAAAAATATATATATCTTGCGTTTTCTGAAGAACGTAAATTGTGCAAAGGATTTTTTTTCCCTTCTTTAACAAAGAAATTATGTTTAGTTAAATCCCCCTTAAAAAGGATTTATAACAAAGAGAATAGAATTTTTGATGCGTTTCAGTTATTTTTAAATATTTGCCTTTTAAATGGGGGTGTTTCCCGCTGACATCGGTGGGAACTCCCACAGACGTCAGCGGGACTGCCCACCGACATCACGTTACTGCCCACCGATGTCAGTGGGACCGCCCACTGACATCTGTGGGCGGTCCTAGCCGCGTCCCGCAAGGGAAGGCTCCAGGTAGCTGGAGTGAAGAAGTTCCCAGGTATAGGTACGACGCCAGGAACACTCTATAGAGATTAATAACTTAATTAAAAAAAGGCAAGTGGCCTTAGAATGGTCTAATTATCCAAAAAACTGCAACCTAATAATAATAATCATCATCATCATCACTATGTAATTTAAGTCACAGACCTTGAGACCTAAAATAGTTTTGTGAAGCTCTTATCCTCCCTGAAAACCTAAAAAAAAGCTCTTGTACGCCATAACTGGTATCAACTACTCAGCCTTTTGAATAATCTAAATTAATGTAAAAAATTTTGGGGGAAAGAAGGCTTTTTTTCCCAAAAAGCTACTATATCTTTAAGTGTCATCATACAAACTCAACAGTAGAAAGTGGCTTGTGTGAACATTAGAGTCATACCTGGGTACAACCCAGAGAACTGCGGGAGAAGCTCTGGGTTCACACCCGAGTCCTCTGGGTCATGGGAAGCGGGTGTTGACACTCCCCGCACATTTCCTCTTTACATTAGGGCGTTTCATGCGATGTCAGCAGGAATGCCCACTGACGCCAATAGGAACCCCCACCGACGTCAGTGGGCAGTCCTGGCCGCGTTCCGCAAGGGAGGGCTCCGGGTAGGAGGAGCCCACAAGTTTCTGGTAAGGTGGCATTAAGGCATCAACAACCTATAGATAAATAAGAAATAAAGGTTAAAACAGTTTACCTTTAAAGCTTTTAGCTGTTCTATTCTGATAAAGAAAAATTTTCTTTAAAAAAGTATATTTAAAAAGAAAATAAAGTGTTATTCTCTCTAAACCTCCGTTGTCCCAATTTGATGATTATTTAGGTATGAATATAAAATATCACTCTCAAAAATAGACTTTTCTCTCTTGCCCGACACCCATTGAATCTTTAATTACGAATGACAATCTACAGTAATTTTGAGAACGTCTTATAAGATTTTCTAGGAATCTTTTTTTTTTTTTTTTTTTTTTTACGAGTTTAATAAATTGCTCAAATGTTTCAAACGATCTCAGGTTTCATAAAGAGAGCTCCGTGACAGATAACATTTACGAGCTGACATCCTGGATGAGAATTAGCGTTATTTATGGGGACACAATAAATCTATAATTAGCTACGGCTTGCGGTTCTGTCGCGCGTTAAGGATACACAATACCTGAGATTATAAACCATCGGGAATCCTCGTAAAACCTCGCGGGGGAAGAAAGGAAACATTCTTATGAAATGTTTGGTTATGTTACGGATGGAACGAGATTTAAACGAGAATTCTTTGTTCATTGACTGGTCTGTCTATTTATTTATTGTACGGTAAATAGGAAAACGTTCTTTTTAGCCTTAAAATTGATATTATTCATATTTCCAAAAATCTGATTTTTTAGGGGTTCAGATTAAATTGATCAATATAGGGTTTAGAAACCCAATTTATGTGTATACCGTGGGAGCAGCCATCTAAATTTCCTTTTCTCAGGATCTATATAATTTTTCCTCCCCATTAAGTTAATTTCCCCCCAGATTGTTAAATTACCTTTGTAGGAGCGGGGGAGAGGAAGGATAAACCATGCAATATCTCCAAATCAATTATACCATTTCACTTAAATAAACCCTAATTATAAAGATTTGCGCTGAAATAGTTCAATTGTATGTTTATATCTCAAGAATTAAATGGTTAATTACATTTTTCTTCTTTCTTAATGTCAATTAATATTTGAAGCTAATTTTGTTAGGATACGAGAAAAAAAAAAACCCCGCCGTGATTAACGAAGTATGACCTGAGTTAGCCACCATCGGCTTGCGTAAGGCGACGCTCTAAAGGGCAATAGACATTCGTGAATCACATTTATTATAGGAAATGGGAAATAAAATGTTCAGGAATAAGTATAGAAATATGTTAGAAATAACTTATAGTCTGTTTTTAATCTAATGAATGTTTTGGATCCTTAAGTAGATCTTAATGCATCGTCCACCGAGTCAACCATTTAATTTCCCACCACGACCTTTATCTTCTCTGTGTTCGAAAAACACGTGTCTCGTTGAATATTATACAATGTAAAATCATAGATTTTAATCTCTCAGCGTATTATGATGTCAGAACAGTAAAATAGAAAAAAGAATTCATTGGTGGAATTGCTGAATTTGGGAAAAATTTGGTCTTCTCCACAAGAAGAGCCTCGCAGTCGGGAGGCATCGGAAAACCAGCTGCTTTGGCTCCAGCCAAGGGCTGAGATTAGCTGATTAGAAAAAGTGGCAATAAATAGTGTCAAAAGCACTGCATGATCTCATTAACATACCGGGAGACACTATATACACCTATCTACCTATAAAAACAAGAATTCAGAAGAATTGTCTAGATTCAAAGTCACCATTATTGTTCTCCTACTGTTTCCGTGTATGGAGAGGCATTAAGAATGGGACACTTTCCATGTTTTTTTTTGTATTTTGGAGTGTTCAGTTTCTGGGGAGATTGGATATGATGTCATACCTTCCTTGGTTCAACCTCCTCTCTGAATACTGGGATTCACAGCAGAATCCTTCTCAGAATTCCTTCTCTTTCGAGCGGTCGCTTCATAAAATTCCTTCCCGCTAAAGAAAACCATTTTTCATTTCAATACTAAATCCACGAAATCCACGGAAAATTCAACTCAGATACATTGTTACTAAATTATCATTTCAACTAAAGCAACTTGCCTTCTAGCCAATTCTCGTCTTTATGCTACAAATATCAAAAGGTTCTCGTAACAAAGTAACTCGTCAACGTTCCCAGACCTCTTATTTTTTCTTGACGTCATGTCCTGCTATTTTAATGGGTGGCTTTTTGGAATTCATTTTCTTTTGAGGTTTCGATCTTCAGATAGACAAATAATCCACGTGATACATCCCTGCCGATACATCAGAAATGTATGTATCCCGACATGTTATTGAGCGATAGATATCGGTAACAATGTCAACTAGAAACCAATATTGGGACTTAAGCATCCGTTTTATTTGGAGGGGGGGGCAACATACCTACGACTGCCGTAAAGCTGTCTTGCAGAGGATTATGGGAGTATTAGTTTCCTGATTTCTGAAACAGGGAGCAGGAGACCTTGACCTGTTTCCAGGTATTTCATGCCATGACTCTATTGTGGCTTAAGGATCCAATGATGAACTTAACTTGATTTCATTTGATCCACATGGATAGCAGTTGTTAATGAGCCTATTCCCCGCCAATTGATTGGAATTCCAAGTGTTTTCATGTTTAACTAGATTGTAGAACAGGGTCCTCTTCTTTTTCCTTTTCCATTATGTCATAAGGCATGTGCGTATTATTGTTAATTTATACATTGTTACCATTAATGTTGTTGTTATTCTTGTATTCTTCCTTATTGGAATGGCGCTACGGAATCTGCTGGGCTCCGCACGTATATATATGTAATGTAAATGGTGACTCTTACCTTTTCCAATTGGTAAATTCCCTCTTCCACGCAGCACACGGAGGCCAGAGTTCGAAGCGCAGAAGGGTATAGGCACGTAAAACAATCCTGTCGACAGATCTTAAAGAGAGCGACGACTCCTCCTTCCTGTTAGAGAAGATCGAAGAAATCTTAATTCCTTAAATAATTCTTAAATCAAATAAAAATTGGCCTTATTAACAATTTTCTCAGGGAATGATTAATTGTCATGTGACTCAATGGCAGACACTGATTGGTTGTTGTCATAGAGACTTAAAATGTTTCTTAAACGTTTCTGTGTTGTTGTTAGGGGATTAAGCCTTAAAGACATAAATAATCCCCCACCCTGTCTGCCCCGCAACTCATCAACAGAACTTGCTCTTTAATTGTATTCTTCAAATTGTTTTTATCATTCAAAAAATGGCGTCATCGTGACCCACAATTTAAGGTCAAAAAAGCATTTTCTGGTTCAAAATCATTAACTCTTTTTTAATGTTTTTTTCTTTATGTAGTATGTTTTTTTTTTCCATTTTCTATTCCGCCACAAAAATAAACTAATTAAAAAAAAATGTAGTTCATAAAATACGCACTTAAAGACGCGCCGACCAGCATCCACAACAGGTCCACCGTGGGCTATGTTTACACAATTGACTTTTAGCTTTTTTAAATATCATTTTAATTAAAGTCGATTAAAAAAAAGTCATGACGGAGCACGTATTAATCTAATTACTTTGTGGGAACCGAGAAACTTGTGTTTAATTATCAGGTCGTTATGGTATAACAAGGCAGGGCCTGGTATTAATAGTAATTTTGTTTAAAAAAAGCCAGTATATATAAATATATATTTATTTATAAATGAATAAAATATTTTTGAAACAAGTAAAATGACGTAATAATGAATCGGCAGTTGGTATGATAAGAAGTAATTTCTGCCACCGACCACTAGTAGGAGGCATCATATTCGGCTGGATAAAGGTTGCAGCCCCTTCAAAATTAAAAAAGAAAATTAAAGAGAAGTCTAAATTAAAAAAAAATTATAAAAATCTAAAAAAAATTATACTAATTAGAATTTGAAATATTTTCTTGCTAATTTCTTACCCCTCACTGTGCTTTTTTCACGCTGTGATGTCATAGGGTTTTTGGCATAGGTCACACTCATGAATGCTCCAGCAGTTTTCAAAATTTCACCCCAGCAGCGGGCACTAGCCAAACAAAGTTTAATCCATCCCTTTTAATGATGTAGACAGTACAGTCTGCCTAACATGGCTGCCTAACATGGCTGTCCAAAATGGCTGCCTAACATGGCTGTCCAACATGGTTGCCTAACATGGCTGTCCAACATGGCTGTCAAACATGGCTGTCTAACATGGCTGTCTAACATGGCTGCCTAACATGGCTGTCCAACATGGCTGTCTCACATGGCTGTCTAACATGGCTGTCCAACATGGCTGTCCAACATGGCTGTCCAGCATGGCTGCCTAACATGGCTGTCTAACATGGCTGCCTAACATGGCTGTCCAAAATGGTTGCCTAACATGGCTTTCCAACATGGCTGTCCAACATGGCTGTCTAACATTGCTGCCTAAAATGGCTGTCCATCATGGCTACCAAACATGGCTGTCTAACATGGCTGCCTAACATGGCTGTCCAACATGACTGTCTCACATGGCTGTCTAACATGGCTGTCCAACATGGCTGCCTAACATGGCTGTCTAACATGGCTGCCTAACATGGCTGTCCAACATGGCTGCCTAACATGGCTGTCCAACATGGCTGTCCAACATGGCTGTCTAACATAGCTGTCTAACATTGCTGCCTAAAATGGCTGTCCATCATGGCTGCCTAACATGGCTGTCTAACATGGCTGTCTAACATGGCTGTCTAACATGGCTGTCTAACATGGCTGCCTAATATGGCCCTCATCCATTTGCAATTCAAAAACACTCTGTGTCTCAAACAGTAGATTAAATATTCAAAATAGTAAAAACTCTACACTCAACTCCGGACTCAAGGCCATGTAATTATTACACAAGTGAATTACATCTATTTTATAAACATATTTCAGCAATTATTGTACTTTATTTATTTACTCCCCAGATTATATATTCAAACGTTATCATTTCTCTCTTTGCAATATGTGCCAAATAAACTGGAAATAATCCATCTGTTTTTTAATTAACATTGCAGAAAATTAGTAATATTTTAGCTTCCAGATCATATTTCTTTTGACATTTTTTCCATAGATTAGAATATAATTTTGCTAACTAAAAAACTGAATCAAGGTCCAATCAAATCCATTCTAATTTAACTTTAAACATTTTTACCTTTCATTATACTTGTCATTGAAACTAAGCCATTCTACAATGCAAGGGGTGCCTTTACATTTACATCGATACGCTTCGAGACGCTCTGATAACTAATTGTGTCCCGGAGTGAACTAAGGTGATCAATATGAGGATCGCGAACCAGTCAATTAAACTTAAGTACAGGAATTGTTGACTGTTTATACGTTCCAGTTTAGTCGTTGCTGTCACTCCCAGGGTCTCGGAGGTAATGAGGCTATGAAAATCAGAAGAGGCTGACGACTAAATACCCCATCAATTTAAAGGCAGTCTCCGTTAACATTCAGTATATGGGTTTATATACATCATGCCATTAGACAGACTTATGGTATTCCCTGGAATTCTTCAAGCGTTAATGTTCTTGACGGCCGTTAACAAACAATTCGGAGCTCACGAAAATATCCTTATGTGACACATAGAGTGACAGAGCTTGGTGGGGGTCATACGTTCCAATAAATGTCTCTCGGGCAAAGAAGTATCTAAGGTTGGGATTATTCCCCGCTCTAAACTCTACTAATGTATGTAAGTGAAAAATTATTCTATGGGGAAAAAAATGTCAACATTTTCAGAAGTTATGGTTGGCAAACTACCTGTTTTTTTTGTGCCCAATATTTAAATGAAATCTCATTCTGAAAGTTCTTGGCACATTCTAAAAAATAAGTTTCTAATTCATAATAACTCACACCGAAAGTGGATGAAATACTTTGGCCTTCGATAAATATTTTTATTTATTATTTGCTTTTATTTCCATTGGAAAGTAAATATTCGCTTCAGTTGGATTTAGACGAGAGGGTTTCGCGATAGTTAAGCTGACTTGATATTCAAAGAGGTGACATCTTCGTAATCAATAGTTTCTAATAAACAACTTTCTGCACAGATATCCAATACAAACAAGCAGACCCCATTTTTCTGTCGTTCTTGGTGGAAAACAATCTACTGGCTTAATTACAGAATACGAAATGTATATAGATATATTTGTTGAGCTTTTCTTAATTGTCTAGAAAAGTTGTTAAAAGTACTGTAGATGGCTCTATAAATGGCCATATAGACCCCGGGGAATGTTTACAAGACACAGAGTTGAACATTGTTTACTTCAACCAGTTCTGGTATAATTATGAGCTCGGATGGATCCTTAAGCAGGTTAGACTTTGTTGAGTTCAGTGTTCCGTGAATGGAGTTCTCTAAGGTTCAGAAGAACTCCTGGGGGTCCTCAACCGTGGCCAGGACTTTGGCCAAAATTGTATCTCTGTGGTGGCCCTCAAAAAAACTAGAACCCCAATATACTCTTCGTAGTTGGTCTTAAAGGAACCAAAGAAACTGACCAATCAGCAGGTAGCTGCTATAGCGATAAGATCACTTTACCTCCCGGCTTATACTTAACCAGGGATGCGTCTCAAGGTAAATACTAGACTTGTGCATTCGTCTTCGGGCGAACATGAAAACGAATACGAAGAGTGCGTTTTCGTGTTCGTTCCAAAGACACGCCGAAGAGAAGACAGCGGCGGTAAAACGTAGGCGAAGACGAAGACACACACCATGAAGATCTTCGTGATCGTCTTCATCTACCATTCTTCCCCCCCACCTTGTCTTCGCGGCATCGCTGCAGTTCCCGGAAGTGGAAATCCGCAGGTTCGCCGTCACGGGTTACAGGGCAGTGCGAATGAGCCTATTGGTCGCCTACAGGGACCTCCTCTGGCATCAACCAATTGGTTGATGCCAGAGGAAGACCCTGCAGGTGACCAATAGGCTCATCCCACTAGTCTCCCTCCCTGTTCAATTAGTTAAATGTCCGTACGAGCAACTTTATCTCCCTCCCTGTTCAATTAGTTAAAGACCAGTGGCATCTGCAGGGTAAGTTGCAGCATTGGGGTTTTAAAACCTCAATCCTGCAACTTACCCGGCACATCCCACTGGTCTCCCTCCCTGCTCAATTAGTTAGTCTGTGCCGGGGTAAATGTCCGTACGAGCGACCAATAAAGTCGCTCGTACGGACATTTAACTAATTGAACAGGGAGGGAGACCAGTGGGATGTGCCGGGTAAGTTACGGCACCAGGAGTTTAACAGTCTGTACGAGCGACCCTATTGGTCGCCAGCAGGGGGCTCGTCTGCCATCAACCAATGGCAGACGAGCCCCCTGCTGACGACCAATAGAGTTGCTCATACGTACATTTAAACTCCTGGCGCCAGAGCTGCGTCTTTTGAGCTCCATCTATCTCATCTTACTTCATGGTTAATCACTATAGGTCACACTAGGTCTTGCAGTTATTATATTGCTCAAGGTATTTACTGAAAGACCTCTCGACTTTATGCCCATCCAAAAAGATTTTGTATTTATTTATTATCTCTCATAACGATTACAAAATAATATTAAAAACTCCACAAATACAAAATTCCATCATCTATTGAGATATATAAGAGATATTGACCGTTTTTGACACTCTAGATAGCCTGGACTGTAATTCCAATCATCCTCTCCTGGGAACTCCTTTTTTATAAAAAAAATAAAATAAAAAAAGGTTGTTTCAATTATCTATGGAATTCGGGAAAAGGTAACATTCTATGTGTATTTTATTCAGTAAATATGATGTTGTTTATTGACATTCTGAGCTTCAGGACGGTGTTTGTAGATGAGCTATCTGCAGGACTATAAAGCATGATAGATGTACGTGACGTGTGTGGCCAATAAATACATTACAGCCGATATTTCCCGGGAAATGACAGATCTTCCTCTTTAACTCGGCTGAGTTATCATATAGAGCTGACCAAACAGTTATTGAAACCATTGGCCGAGTTCCAGGATCGAACTAATCTTTTATTCCGTAAATACAGTTGGCCGGGCTCCCCACCTTGTGAAATATAGAGCCCTCCGGCGTTGCCTTTAGTGGATGAATTTAGAGGTAAATCTGCTGTAACGGTCATCACAGAGTCGTCAACAGCAAAATATATTACCCTACTGATTAAAAAATAAATAATAATATTGCGCATTTTAGTCGAGTGTGTATTATGCTCACAAATTTTCTTGGTTTTAGGAAAGTTTAGCACATATTTTACATTTTTACATGCATTGGTGTATTTTCCTTTTGGCGCTACCCGTGGCCTAACCCAGGGCAGCGCCGCCGGCCGCCACCCCTTCGCACCTCTGTCCTTTCTAGCGGGAATCGGGA